>CM034538.1:64024872-64051332 GCA_020002185.1 Paraescarpia echinospica | reverse complement strand
AGACAGACAGACAGACAGACACGTATATAGAGACAGAGAGACCGAGAGTAAGTGAACGTCAGAGGGTGAGACAGAAATACAGACATACAAACAGACAGACATAATGACAGACAGACTGAAAAAAGAGAGATACCGAGACATAGATACATATATCACTATCCCGTTAACCCACGTTTACCCCACGTGTAGACTCTTACCCTCCACGTCTTTAGAGCCTTAGCAGTGACGAAACAGGTGGCAGCCGGCATGGAGCTCCAGACACCCTGTGTCTGCCCTACCACGGCTGTGTCAGTCCCGAATCCCCTACAAAATGTATTCGGACCTTTCTTGTTTTCCGAAAACAGATTCTAGATATGTTCTTCTACAAATACCAAACAACCACTCGACTCACTAATACTACCTCCTTCACCTTCCCTCGTATCGGGTGTGTAATCACGACAAACAACCTGTTGTATTTCACTGATGTTCTTGTTATTTAGTCTGCTGGTAACCACGGGGATAGTGCTTAAACTGTTGTGATTGCTTTGTACCTAGTCGGGTGATAGTTAAGAAACGTTTTCGTTTAGGTGGCTTTAACATGGTAATCCGTAGAAGGAAGAAGAAGGAATTGAGAAAAGAGATATTAACATGAAAAAAAAACTTTAAAAAGAAAGTAGTCGGAAACAATATGAGGTGGGCAGGACATGTGCAAAACAAAGAATGAGCGAAGACAGACTATCAAAAAGCTCAAGGAAAGCGGAAGATTATGAAAAACGACGAAGAGGAAGACCATAGCTGAAACTAAAAGACAGCATTAAACGGCAACTTGGGGGACAGGTATGAACGGCGAAGAATGGAAGATCATTGCGGACGACCGAGAGAGGTGGAGACAGTTAACAGGAAAAGCGGGAGAAGCTACCAATTAAGTGACGTGGGCCCCACCCCGCAAGAGTGCAAGGGGAAGAAGGAAGGGCAGGGAAGACCATGATAATCCGTTTCCCCCGAGGCGATTGCCACAATGGGAGGTATCAGGGAGTATTGTACCGGAAAACTCTCCGTGAATCCTGGTCGGGGTTCTGTTCTGTTCCCCCATTGTGGTTTATGATCCATAAATGATCATACCCTAAAAATATACCCAGAGTAAATGCTCTACATAATTACCCGTCACCGCTGAGTATTTCCAGCACTTAAATTTGAAACGATGCGTGGTCGCTTTTCATCCGGGTGAATACCCAATAAAAAATAATGCGGCGACACAAATTGCAAAAAATGATATCCAATGTTATTATTTACAAAAACCGCCGTACAATCAGCGAAAATTGTCCGACGGAATTGCATAATAATAATTAACCGGCGCATTATTCTGCAAAAACTGCAACGCGATAAGCAGGACTCGCGGAGATGTCCAGGCGAGCCATGACTAGTTCATAGCCAGTGCTCATACGACTGAGTCTTCTACTTGTTTATAATTTCCTGAATCCCGCGTTGCTGTCATAACGCGCCACTGCATTGCTGAACCACATTCCGCGCATTCCAGACGTCGTTTTATCCTTCAGTTGGTCATCGACTCAAACGCGGTTACGTCCTCTTTGCCCTACAAGGGCACACGTTTCCGCCTCCCGCGCCGGTGAATATTCATCGGGCGTCGCTCGTAAATATTCATTTCGCAGATCGGTGATTCGACGCTGGCGGAAACCGCGGCTATCCGTGAACGGTGACGGCGGATCACGCCTTTGGAATCTTGGAATTTTGAATGGCATCTGCAGCGCCCGCCCACGACAGAGGCGGTGCGCCGTAACAACGACGTATAAATACTCGTCGACGTCTACTCTAGAGGCATTCGAACTGTCTATCAGCGCAAGACGTTCACTACACGAATACATTTGTTGCCGCACTTTGAGGCTGTCGCGTGAAAACTCTCACTGCTATCACAAGAATACTCTCACTGGGATTACACATAATATACGATGAAGTGGATACTCGTTTATGTTGTGTCTGGCCTTGTCGCTGCTGTTCTCTCGGTAAGTGCGGTGTCTCTAGCTGAACCTGTTTCGTGCGTCGAGTCGTCTTTGTTATCTTGTAATTGGTGTTATCGTGTTCGCTTTTACTACGTGGGTGGCGGGGTAAAGTGATTTACATTATTGTCGAATTATTTATTAAATAAATTGAAGGTATCCGCGTTGATTACAGTGTCTTTCCGCATGTACAACTCTAGTGATTACTAACCACTGTTATTGATAAATCTGCCGTAAATTATAGCTGAACTGAAATATGAATTTGAACAGTTGACCTTTCAGTATTTCTCAGCACATATGAGTACATTAGATCGCATGACGCTGATGAATAACTGGTATCTTTCAATCCATTAGTCACGCGGATTGGGTTTTATCATACAATGGAATTTGTTAGTACTGTAGTGTTCTCATTTTCCAGGCACCGTCACAACTGGCTTCTGCATCAAAAAAACAAAAAGGTATGTTAAATTAGTATCTGTACGGTTAACGCTCAGGTTGTCACGCATATACCGCGTCGTTGTTGTATTGCGGTTTTTCGTGTAAGTCGTATGAAGCACATCGGATTAGTTTAATTAAAATATCGTGTTACACGCAGCAGCGGTGTTAGACGATGTTCCTGTATGATTGTGCGAGACAGCAACGTCTTGTGTCGAAGACGTATTCTTCCATTATCCGTGGCAAAACCGTCGATACAACGTAATCACCATATACCATTTTTGACAAACCAATCGTACAATTTAGAGCCTACTACACATGAAAAGTTACGTCTACGTTGAATCGATACGATCGTGATCTTTGGATATCTGCATAGCGTGCGGATAAAGCCGCCTGTCAGCGTGCGAAAAAGGACTAACCATGCGTGAAATGTCCGATTATTTGAGACCCTGGATGAGTACTGGCCATAACATATCATAATAGCGCAATTACATTATGGCGACAGGTGTCATTGACAACTCGTCTTTTTTGCCGTGGGCTACAAGGTGCAGACATATGCCATGTAAACCGTAATGGAAATTTTTGGTATTCTGACAGCTGTCGTTGGCTGGTCAGTATCGTGTTACTGTTTGAGCCACGCACGACCTTTGAGACACATGTCAAGATTTGAACGACATTGACGCGAGAGAGCGAGTAATATCCGACTCGGTTACAGCCGTTGTTATTTCTCGACAATTTCGCTCAGCGGGGGTCAGTCACGCTGCCGATATTCTGTCTCATTGGCGTACACAAAGCGTCTAACACAGGGTGTCAGAGTCAGGATTTTGGCTAACATCCATGCCACGTAATCCGTTTAGAAAGCACCGTAGATCGCGTGTCCAGTGTGTTCAGCGAGTTTACTCGACGAACGTAAGAGGATAATTACGGGGTCCGTTGGTCGGGTCGTAGAATTCCGCGTCGGTTTTAGTTATCCATTTAAAGTTAGTGCTGACTAATGAATCCAAATGTTACGATCCGTACATATGTTAATTGGCCACCTCGACGCGGTGAGCGTGCTGGATGTGTCCAGAGTTGCTGTCTGTCTCTCGATGTCAAGAATCTGGACATTTAATATGTAGATCCGAGTAACGTTGACAGCTGACCGGCGCGCGTCGGTGACTCTGGTGTTGGCTGCTCAAGATTTGTCACGTAGTTCGTTTTTCTATACTTTGTGGAAGTAGGCCTATGGTCCATTTGACCTTGTTCGTGTAAGATATGGTAAGCACAATGTCACGTGCTGTGTTAAATGTGTTTTGTTCATACTAATAATTAGTATTGTTTTCTTAATTCGTCATCATCTTATTATTAGTAGTAGTAATAGTAGTAGTAGTTGTTGTTGTAATAGTAATAGTACAGTAGTAGTAGCAACATCAGCAGTGGAAATAGTAGTAGCTAGTGGCAGAAGTAGCATCAGCAGCGAAAACAACAGCACCAGTAGTAGGAGCGTGTCCATCGGTTGGTCACAATACATGCCACGTAATCACTATGTCGTAAAAACGAACCGTGTGTCATCACACATGTGTACCACGGACCACTCTGTCTCCCAAAGGTTGCGAGAACAAGGAAGCTGATGTCATCTTCATGATCGACGCCTCCCGCAGCATCTCGTCGCCGGACTTCGACAAGCAGCTGAGGTTTGTTCGCGGCATCGTCCGGCAGTTCGACGTCAGCGACTCGACCACTCGCTTCGGTGTCCTGTCCTTCAGCGACACTGCACACGTTGCGTACGGGCTGGATGCTCCCCAGAACCGCTCCAGCCTCGCTCACGCCATCGTCAATGTCGCGCAGGTGAGTCGACGTTGTTTATTCTCACTCGAAACTGTACCGAGTATTCGGGGTCAGATTGGTGGAAATGTGTACGATATGTGAGATGCAATTATGGGTCGTTGACAGTGTTTATAGACGTGTATGCAGACGTCTTCGGACGAAAAGAAACGTGATTTGTATGTAATGATATTTGCGTTTGTAATATGTGGATATTAATTAAGGATACGTTATACCATATCCAGTCCTTAGAACTGATCAAAATGCTTTACACTTCGCCCCTGGAAGACCTATTCATTAGAACACCTTATCAACTTCTATGTAGAAAATTCAGCCACGTTGATAATACTGCGCGATGGTTATTCCTTCACACGTAAGTCTCTACAGCGACCGTGAGATTAAATACGTTTTCGTTATTTCACAGACGCTGGGCACGACCCGCATTGACGACGCTCTGGTCACCGCCGGATACCTGTTCGCCAGGTCCACCCGCGATACGGCGTTGAAGATCGCCGTCGTGTTGACCGACGGTCAGTCGGACTACCCTCACATGACCCTCACGGAGGCCGCGGCCCTGCACCTCGCCGGGGTCCGAGTACTCGCTGTAGGCATCGGTAAGAACATCAACCACGCCGAGCTCATCGATATTGCGCAGATGGAGAGTCACGTCTTCACCGTCGACTCCTTCAACCAGCTGAGGAAAATCCGGCAGAAGCTCACGAGCAAGATATGCGAGTTGGGAACCAGCGGCAACAACGAGATGAACACGCCGCCCACCAAGGGTAAGTCGTTTTTCTGTTTATCTCATCTGTTTCGTTTAAACCTACCCTGTTTCGAATTTCTTATGAATATGGATAAAACATTCAACCAGCAAACACCCGATGTATGAAGTGTATTGTGAATGCATGGAGTTTCTCTTTGAAGTTAGAAGGTTCCTATAATCGAAACAGCAACTGTGCCCAAGCGCACCTGATTGAGCTAACTTGCAGGCGGGTCTAACAACAAGTTACTACAATTATTCTTTTAAGTTTGATGGTTCCCACAACCGAGACCGCAAGTGGGACGGAGCAAAACTTATTAAGCAAACTCCCGGTTACTACTATTATCAACCCTGATTTGAAAGGGTGACTCTGGGTGACGTAACAGACGAGATAGCTATACAACAGCCGTGTCACCGTGCCCGAGAAGGAGAAAGAGGTTTAGCAAATATTATGACTGGTCGACCGTGGCGGAGAAGGACGCACAGCCGAGAGTTCTGTTGTGTAAAGCTACGTTAACATTGACACCCATCGAACGACAACGATACCGTCGCTCTTGTATCAACAAATGCACCTTCTTAGAACGACCACGCGACACATACATTGAACGCGTGTAAAGCTTGACGACGTGTCGCTTTTTAATTCCCACAAAAGAACGGCGTCGTAGATCAACAAACCCGTGCTAAAGTGAGCGGTGATGATCACGTACCTGGCTAGCTTCGACAGCACTTGACGCTGTTTTATAACCGCTACCAGCAGGTGTTCCGTATAGCTCATAAAACTCGGAAAAAAAACCCACCCAAACCTGGTTCTCCGCCTAAGTGAATGCATGCTGCCAGGTGTGAACATGTGCACGTGGGCAATACACACGGCATGCTTTGTTCATACATGTTATGCTAAATGTTACATGAAATCGGGACGGATGTTCACTTTGTCGGCTCGCGGTAACAAATCATACCGCAACACACCTGCTCTTGTTAGCCAGAGTTTCCACCGCCGCCCACAATGCTCAAACGACAACTCACAAATGGCCAACGGAAACGATATACCTGGTTTCCTGTCACTGTGTGTAAAAAGCTACCCGTTGTGCATTGTTGCTGTAAATAGAACATTTAGAGCGGCCGTTTTAACCATGGCGCTATTGTGCTGCCACCTGGCGAACAACGATGATATCAAATCGTCATGGTGCTAATTCTATAATTCACACTCGCACAGACTATTTCAAAAACGTAAATTACGCATTGATACATAATTGTTAGTATTATTAATAAGACAATGCACCACACAGCGCGTCCACGTCGATTATAGAAAACGTCGTTGTCCTTTTCAGGTTGCGGAGGCAAGCCGGCAGAGGTGGTCTTTGCCCTGGACGCGTCCGGCAGCATCTGGGGTCCGGACTTCACACGGCAGCTCAGTTTCGTGAAAGATCTGGTCGGCGCCTTCCAGGTGTCGCCACAGATGACCCGCATCGGCGTCTTGACCTTTGGCGATGTTCCAGTGAAAGAGTTCTACCTGGATCGCTACGAAGATAACGAGCAGGTAGGAAATCACAGCCGGTGTTTTAATAGCATCACTAGAGGGTATTTGACATCGTTCACGGGTAACTGTGTTCTGCAATTTGTCCTCAAATTAACACAGTCGAATCACGGCAACATACCCGTGTGTGATTAAATTGTAACACTCAGCGTTTCAAAATTATCCCCCAAAATGTGGCGCGCCAACTAATGTGTCAAACACATCAACCCTGCATAGCGTAAAGTTAATATTTGTATCTTTTTTTCAAATTACCAATACAACTAAGATAATACGGATGCTAACGGTCGCCATGTCTGTCGCCAGATGACGCTTGGTCTGTCCGACATCAAGCAGACTCGAGGCGGCACTAACACGGGCGAGGCTATCGACGTGATGACGAAAGAGTTCTTCTCGCCGAAGCGCACCCGCGACAACGTCGTCAAGATCGGCATCGTCATCACCGACGGCATGTCGGACTACCCCGAGGAGACGGCGGCGAAGGCGGAGGAGGCCCGCAATGCTGGCATCACGATGTTCTCCATCGGTGTGGGTCAGGGCATCGACGAAACGGAGTTGGCGGCCATTGCTAACAAGCCGCTCAAGGAGTACATGTTCACGGTGAACAATTACAACGCACTGAATACCATCAAAGAGATGCTCTCAATGAAGGCTTGTAAAGGTGAGACATCAGGTTGTTGTGGATCTGATCATTAATGCTGATTTATGTATGTGAATTTGGTGCAATTTCAATGCAATCGTTGTGGTTGTAAAATGTTATATCAATAGCGTATTGCATTGCTTGTCTTTTACAATTATTATCAAATAAAATGTTGATAGAATATTGCAACCTTTGCTTGAGAGATAGAGAGAGGAATGGGAGCAAGGGAGGGAACGAGTAACGGAGGGAAAGAGGAC
The DNA here is from genome assembly GCA_020002185.1 of Paraescarpia echinospica. Classification (NCBI taxonomy): domain Eukaryota; kingdom Metazoa; phylum Annelida; class Polychaeta; order Sabellida; family Siboglinidae; genus Paraescarpia; species Paraescarpia echinospica. The sequence goes on along the minus strand of CM034538.1, from coordinate 64,043,912 downwards.
GAAGAGGGTAGGAGAGAAACAGAGAATGCGGAGAAGGGGACGGAAGGGAAGAGAGGGGGAGATATATGATTTATGTCACGCTAAGTCATTCCTAATGTAATTATATATGTTTTCAGTAACGCTTCCACCGACAACAACCACCACAACAACGACAACTTCGACGACAACAACTACTACTACGACGACGACGCCCGCACCAACAACGACGCCACAGATGGTCAGCGACGAAGGTAAATATCAATATAATTGATTGTTATATTCCACCACCGTCAATTGTGTATCACAGGACAATAGCTATGTTACTTCACCTCACACCAATAACTCTCACCACTACCACCATCTGATTCATAATCAATATTTCCCATACATCAACCAATGATAATATACAGTAAAACAATGGTAAATATACAGCAATTCAGAAGCTTTCATTGGATAACACAACCTGCGTTTTCTTTCCAGGCTGCGGCCCCAACCGACCAGCCGACGTCATCTTCTCTCTCCCGCCGGAGGCATCACCGGCCAAGACGAGCCAAGTGTTCGGCTTCATCCGCAACGTCAGCTCGAAGCTGAAGGTTGCCAAGGACATGGTCCGAGTGGGAGTCGTCCCTCGGGAATGCTACCCTCTTCCCGGCTTCGCTCTGAACAGTGCCAAGACAAAAAAGGAAGCGTTGTTGATGTTCAACACGGAGCCATTCCGGCCGGCGAAGACGGCGCAGATCATAAAGTACATGCGGCGACAGGGATTCGTGAAGGAGAACGGAGGAAGGAGGTTCGCTAAAAAGATTGGCATCCTCGTCATCGACAGTAACTCCCCCAACCAACTAGCGGCGACGGCGAAGCAGGCGCGCCTGGCAAGGAAGCAGAACATTGAGTTGTTCGTGGTGGCGGTAGGCAAGGATGTGTCGTCGGAGCTGAAGCACGCCATCTCGGGGCCGTTCGACAGTTGGCACGTCTTCTCAGTCAACAGTTACTACGACCTGCATTTCATCGCGTCGAAGGTGGCGCGAAACGTCAACACCAAGTGTCTAGGTGAGTATCAGGCACGCCTAAACGTCGTCCTGGATATATATAGTACCTAGCACCCTATAAATGGTGGATATTGGCGGAGATCATTTCTTGTTGGCAATACCTATTACGTAGACATAATTTAGGATGTGTAGGATATACATACACTTAGAAGCAATCCGTTAACAACAGAACAAGACTTAATGTGAGGCTCGTCTTTGTGTAAATAGTATTCAATTATTCCTTGTGTATATAGAACATTGATTGACAATTAGGGTGCAACTATGTTATATGTCGACATAGGTGGATCCCAATGATAAGAAGATTATACTTTAATGTAACAAAACTTGCAATGGGAAAACAACGTAAACATTATCTGCTTGCAATTTGTTATTTGCATCAGTTGTTGAATCAAATATCATCTCCGACAACGTCTTATTAATAATAAAACATCTCACTTCACATTAACAAAACAGAAACTAGTCAAATATGGTGCAAGTTTGTGTAATAACAATCCTGCATTGTTCGTTACAGAATGAAGGGTCAATGCTGCAAGCTAACGAACGAAACATTCCATACACGTGTTTCACGAACGAATCTCTCAAACATTCTCCACATTGACGATGGTACGAGGTTCAATCCATCTGAACCTGTGATCCGAGGTCGCTTTCCCTCCGCGAATACAAGAGGTGACAACGATGTCACGCTGTCTACTCGGCGATGAACACAGCGTGTATGACATACAACGCGCAACAAACAGGGTACTTATTTATCACAAAGACGATGATATTTGTGGCAGTCTGCTCAATCGTTTCTGCTCAAAAGATAAAGGTGTTCGTTGAGCACAAAATGGCGTTTCAAGATGGCCGCTCCGGGCGCGGCTACGTGTACATTTTCCCAAGGGAGTCGCCATTTAACTTAAGCGATTTATGTGAACATAACTTATGTCGGTTTTGTATATAATGTGTATAATAATGTATTTATCTTAAGGCATTAGTATAGATTTTTATACAAAGTTTGCCGGTCCAATGCAAAAGTCTGAAATATTATTGTTTGCATTGCGATAGTTGCATGCCTTATGTCACTGGTTAGATTGCGCGTTAAACTGTGGAACTATAAAGTTCATAGGGCATGTCTTTCAGAACAGTATTGCTAGTTCAGCTCTGGTGGAACGCAGGAAAGGTTCGAATTGGTTCAACGCTAAGTTGCATGAGTAAAACGATACACAGAGATAGTATTACATCTTCATAAAATGCAACTTCTGCTATAAAGAACGTGTCGTCTAACGAAATGTATTAGCAGAAAACTGTATGTAGAATTTCAGAGGAATATGATTCCTTCCCATAATAGTCAACGGTAAAACCGAAAGGAGCAGATTCTGGATGTCAGAATTATCATTTTGAAGTAGGGTATATAATTATTATACTGTAGTAGACAGTCATATGTGACACACGCACACCCATACACACACGCACGCACACATACACACACATACAAACACGCACGCACGCACACACACAACACACACACACACACACACGCGCGCGCGCCCTCGCGTGATTATCCCCTACTGTGGCTATGCTTCCTTAGTATGCAATATTTGTATATGTGCGAGTGTATTGTATACACGCGCGATTACCACATAATGTACATTGTATGTACCATGTATGATTGAGTGTATGCTCTGATGTATAAGTTATAAAGTGTATATATGAATGTATGCATGATCTATAACATACTCGATGGCCTTGCTGCTGGAAGGATGTATAGATGCCAACAAGGGCACTCTGAGAGGAGCTAAAGAAGAGACAATGGTCGTGTGTCAGACATGCACGCCAGCTTTGGACATCACACGTATGTTTGCTGAATGGACACGTAATAAAATGCTGTTCAGTATTTGCTATAAACCACAGACGTTTCTGGTTTCTTTCCGGCTTTGCATAGTTGAGTAATTTGCAAGTGTAACAGTGTCACGACTCGGGGTGAGCCTGGGGAATGCGTGCGGGGGAGAAACATTCTGACGACAGGTCCTCGAATAGACGACATACCCCTGCGGCACCCGGCCAGTGTTTATTTAATAAAACGTCATCACCCCTGGCATATTTAACACTGCACCGCCTTTGTTTAAATACTAGCCGAGTTGCCCGGCGTTATCCGGGAGAAAAAGGCAGTCGTATTTGTGTGACATCCGAGATCACCACCGCTCCGGTCGAATTTCAAAAACAATCTAAATCTACGAACCACCCCCAATAGGCCTGTTAGATCGTACACATTTCAGCCCAATATTTGCAGAACTGACGGACATAAGGGCAATTTTTAAATTGTGTCCCCCAAGATCCCCGAACGAACAAAAAAATCTACGAACCAACCAAATGGGCCCGCTAGATCTTAGCCCCATACATACAGGACAAATGGAGATGTGGGTCCCCAGACAGACAGACAGAAAGAAAGACAGACTGACAGACAGACAGATAGACAGACAGACAGACTGACTGACTGACTGACTGACTGACTGACTGACTGACTGACTGACTGACTGACTGACTGACATACAGACAGATAGACAGACAGAGAGAGTACCGTATTGTTTTATAATATAGATGTCGCAAAGAATATTCGAACATTTATCACTTGACGGTGACTCTGTTTGATCGTCGCTCCACGCCTACTCCATCAACCGACAGATCCGTGTCATATCTCATTTTAACGAGGAGAAATTGTTATTTCTCATAACGCGTGATTACCACATAACGTTTTATTACGGAAGTGCACAATTTCGAAGATTCGTCATTTGACGGTGACCTAGTTTGAACTTGGATTCACGCTTACTGCACCACTTGGCAGCTTTACGACAGGCTTCATTGGAACGGGGAGATGTAGAACTTTCAAATGATATAACATTTGGATGTGTGTAGGGGGGGGGGAATTTAAATTGGTCCGATAGGTGGTTCTGCCGCTCGCCGTCTCAGTGATGCTCCGTCTCAGCCAGTGAACTAAATAGTCCAGGTGGTGATGTCTTGTTAATACATAAGTCCACAAGTGATTTGACACCGTATGTGTGTACAGCGTACTTTTAGAAACTCATCTGGAAAATGTTTGTATTATTAACTACGCTTTCAAGCTTATATCCTACCATGAAACAAAGTTTTCATTTAAACATTGGTGGTTGACACCTCAATTCAACATCCTGCAGATAAGAAAAAACGATAATCCGACAGCAGATCGTATAGCTTTGCTTCCTGCGTCTTGTCTATTCTTTCTCGCAAATAAAGTGGAAAAAGATTTGTGTTAATCCTAACTATGTTAACTTTAACTCTTCCAGTCCAGCCAGCGAAGGGTGTAATATTAAGCCAGCGTGTGAAGATGGCATTGCCAGACACAGTGGAAGACGTGCCAACGTGTATATTCCTGAAACATAACCAGGATGAACAAAAACCAGTCGACGTCGACATTCCTGCAATGTGCGGAATATCATATTACCGGGGAAAAAACTGCATCGCACTGACAGCGATGTTGCATAATAATGGTCACATATTTATGTACGGGGATACCTTGTGGAACATAATTTTCGTATAATTGGTTCACCATCCTCGACTGGTGCAGACAATATAAAAACACAAACCAAATATGCGCTTCAGTTGTTTACTGCCTACGGATAAAACCTTCATTAAATACAAAAAAAGTTTTCACTGCCGCAGCTAATTATCATTAATAATTATAAACGCAGACAATGCGGTATTTTAAACACAACTGTGAACTGGAATGGTAATTATTGCGTTCGTTGTCTCAAAGGCTTTTTACATGACACAACAATTTCTGATCGAGGGAGGGAACCTTTGTTGTTTCCCGTTAAGACAGTATCCACAAAATGTTACTCAAAGCTATTCATATCAAGGCTTCTGTCTATCTTCTGTGTATGTGTGTGTGCGTGCGTGCATGTGTGTGTGTGCGTGTGTGTGCGTGTGCGTGCGTGTGCGTGCGTGCGTGTGCGTGTGTGTGCGTGCGTATGTGTGCGTGCGTGTGTATGTTTGCGTGAGTACGCGTGTGTGCGTGTGCAAACGTGCGTAAGTGTTTGTGTAGTGTGCATGTGCATATGCGCGTTCGAATGCCTGTGCTTGTGTGCGCGTGCATGCATGCGCTCGTGTATGTGTGTATCTGCACGTGTATATGCATGCGTGTGTGTGTGCGTGCAAGCGTGCGTCCGTGTGTATGTATGTATGTGTGTGTGTGTGCGTGTGCGTGCGTGTGTGCGTGCGTGTGTGCGTGCGTGCGTGCGTGCGTGTGTGCATGCTTGAGTGCGTGCGTATGTGTGTGCGTGCGTATGTGAATGATCTAGTCTACGAACTGACAAGTGGATTCGAAACTCGGCCCTCCTGAGATTCAGCCCTGCTTTCTAACTGCTGTGCTACTCCTGCCTTCTAATTATATTTTGGGAAATTTGTTGTCAGAATAAAATAATAAGTTGCCCTAACGTCATGTCCTCACGAATACTCCGGTTACAAAGCACGTCCGTTGCCATAACCAATGCCTACACGCGGACGTCGCGAGATGACTGGTAATTTGGCATTGAGCATCGCTATTTGATACCACCAAGAATCGAATCACGGCAGACTCGGCACATTCCCCTTCTTGATTGCAGTGTCGTTGCAATGACATCTCCCCCGTGGTTCTATTCTGTGTAGTCTCGCCAAGTGGCCGTGTCATCGAAATTCTGGAATGAGACTGAACATAGGATAATAACAGCCTGTTTGAGTAGTGCTCGCGTATCAGTAATCAGCGCTAGGTCCCGGATGGTAGCTTTGTAATCGTTGCAGTCTGTCTTCTGGAACCAAGCACCCATACATCAAGAGTAAGCATGACTGCTGCAGCCGTTGGCCATCGTTGTCACAAACGTCGCTTTCCTTCAGCTTGAGAGCTGCGTGAACCGTCTCGATTTGATTTCTCCGGTCGCGAACAGATCCTTAGACCACACCACCCACAGTGAACAGCGAAAGTTAGCTGTGCGTGTCCGTATGATGTTATTATCGAATACGATGATAAGTATGTGATTGCTAGCTTACACAATACAATTTGAAAACTTCTATTACCCCAAAAATCCTCGGAATTTCGAGCCCACACGCGAGCAAACCCTGTAGGATCGGACAGTCTCCCAATCGGTAGAGTAAACAGACGGCTGAATACGCCAGGAAGCTAAGAGGATTAGCAAGGGGTAAGCAAAGTTAGAAGTTAAGTTAAGTTAAGATGTCAGCGAACTCTTATCGTTCCCTATTAACATAGAACCTGGGTTCATAAGAGTTGGTGTGGCAACCGTGAAAGCCGTAGTTCCAATGTTTGGACACCAAAACTGGATCAGAACAGGATGATCCAAATTATATACAGGCTGTCTAACGGGATTGAGCGGTGAATAATTTAAAATATGTCAGTTACAGGTGAACACGTCTGACATGTGGCTCATACATACAGCATAAAATAACACAATATAGGACAGGAAAGCAAATATTTTACCAGGGGCACTGGAGGGGGAAACGATATAATTATTTGTCCGTGGAGAATTAAGGATTGATCAATGACTTAATATAATTTCAGTTGTAAGGCAAGCAATATTGTTTTCTCAATTTGTTAAATGTAGCACGTACACAAATAGCACGTAGGGTTTGTGTATTTTACATGATTTAAAATGTGATTTGGAAATGTAGACCGGATAACGCTGATTTTGGCCTGGAAATAAACGGACAACATATAATAGAAATGAGTTATGTGAACCTTGATGACGTAGAACTCTATTTTCTCCTGGTAATCGACAGTTGTTCGTTTGTAGTCATGTCGTGTAGCCGTTGGCTATTGTGATCTCTTCGCTTTCGCTGATAGTTATCGTGAGAAAAATTCGCTCGTAACAAAAACCAACAAATTACGCTCTTGATTACTTCAATTCAATTCAAATTCAAATAATCGTACATAGTCGCATGGTCTAGACTGAGACAGCGCTGCATTATAATGGGATCTGACTATCCTTTTCCATCATGATCGTTCCCGTGATATTGTCGTTATCTTATATGTGTGTCAGTATGTATATAACAAAACTATTACCTGTTAATGTCACATAGTGCAGTATTGTCTTATCTAGATTTGAACATACTTTGACAGTGACCGTTGACTGACAGAGTCTGAGTTAATTGTAGACCTCCTTTTGCCTTCTCTTTCTTGTGTTGTTTATTGCAAGATATTCGATTGTTTGCGCTTCCGTACGTATAAGACAAGGCATCAATTGTCTTACTGAATTGTAATAGACCATTCGCCAGATCACCGGATCATTACCAGATAACTGTCTTTTTAACATTGTGCCAGCATACACACACACGCGCACGGGAGGGAGGGAGGGTCCAGACCAATCGGACCACACCAGATCACCGTCTTTAACTGGCTTTAACATTGTGCCACAGCAACGCACGGGGAGGGAGGCGAGGGAGGGAGGGACGGAGGAGGAGGGACGGAGGGAGGGAGGGAGGAGGGGGAGGAGGAGAGGGACGGACGGACGGAGGAGGACGGTGAGGAGGAGGAGGAGGAGGGACGGAGGAGGAGGAGGCGCGAGGAGGGAGGAGTGGAGGAGGAGGTGGAGAGGGAGGAGGAGGGACGACGGACGGACGGACGGACGGACGGACGGAGGGACGAGGAGTGGGACGCGGGACGAAGGAGAGGAGGGAGGAGGGAGGAGGATGGAGAGTGGAGAGGAGACCAGGAGACAGAAGGAATGGAGGGAGAAGACAGCCCTGGGAGACAGGAGGATGGGGGAACGAACACAGCCAGCCAGGCACCATTCAGTGAAGCCCCAATGATTTTCGTGCAACTCCAAGAAAAATGTGACAAAAGTCGAACAATGCACAACGTCAAACATACCATCGTTGCTTGACTTAACTCCAGAACACGTTCGACTGGAACTTGGATTACAAAGCAGATAACAGGAGCCACATCCCTTGGACAAGACAGAATGGTAGTAATAGACAACCTGGCGGTGACCATGGAGGGTGTGGACAAGCCCAAACCTGGATGGACCAACGAAAAGTGAGGAATTTTATAAATGATACACAATAGTTTAGTATTAAATGCTTAGTTTTGTTACATGGTAAATAATTAGTCTGGTCATTACGTGTGGTAATATTTTAAAGTCATCTATCCAGCCGACAATTAGTCGTCAAACCATTGAACTTGTCGGCGACGTGTTTTTGAGAGAGCGAGGAACGACGACAACACCACAGCATACATAACATGGGTTTTTTAAAGCGAGGTCACGCTTAACAAATATGTTATGTTTTTTGGAAGACATCACTAAGTGGGTAGATGAGGGATCACCAGTAGATATCGTCTACTTAGATTTTAAAAAAGCTTTCGACAAAGTACCACATCAAAGATTACTGCTTAAACTAAAGGCCCGTGGCATAGGAAATGGTATAATTAACTGGATAGAACAATGGCTGCTTGACAGAAGACAACGTGTAGTAGTTGATGGGGAGGCTTCAAACTGGAAATCGGTATTGAGTGGGGTACCACAGGGATCAGTAGTAGGACCTATATTATTCTTAATATATATCAACGATTTGGATGATGAAATAACAAGCAAGGTGTTGTAATGTGCGGATGATACAAAAGTGTTCAGAAGGATTAAAAGTGATGGAGATAGACAGCATTTACAAGATGATCTTGACAAATTTATCAAATGGTCTGAAAAGTGGCAAATACTGTTCAATTTTGGGAAATGTAAATGCCTCCACACAGGACATGGGAACGAAGAGGTACAATATACAATGGGGGGTACTGTACTAAGTACTACTGTAAAAGAAAAGGACTTAGGGTTAACCATTAGTGCTGATATGAAGGTTTCAGAGCAGTGCGGAATTGCAGCTTCAAAGGTAAATCAAATCCTTGGATTAATTAGGCGAAACATAACGTATAAGGAAAAAGAACTAATAATACCGCTGTACAAAGCAATAGTTAGGCCTCATTTAGAATATTGTATACAAGCGTGGAGGCCGTATCGCAGGAAGGACATAGATATGCTAGAAAGAGTGCAGAGGAGAGCAACTAAAATTATACCAAAACTGAGGGATCTTAGTTATGAAATTCGCCTAAAAGAATGTGGTTTAACAACACTAGAGACCAGGAGATTGAGAGGAGATCAGATAGAAGTGTTTAAAATAATGAATGGTTATGAAAATATTGATAGAAATATTTTGTTCTCTGTTAAGAAAGATAGAAGGACTAGAGGACATGAAGTTACATTAGCAAAGGAGCAGTGTAGATTAGATATAAGAAAGTTCTCATTTTCACAAAGGACTGTAAATGAATGGAACAGATTATCTGCTGATTGTGTGGGTGCTAGTAGCGTGAATATGTTTAAAAATAAAATCGACACATACCTCAGAAAGGCGGGATACACATAGATAAAAGGGTCGGACTCTCAATAAACCAAAGGGCTTCCTTGTCCACCTGCCACCTAGAGTTAATTCTCTGGGTGGCAATCTTGTTAAATCTTGTTAAATCTTGTTAAATAATCGTATCTCGCATTCAAAGATTCCAGTTTTAAGTGTTACCTGGATTAATGCCAAAACTACACAAGAAGGCGGCACAAACGGGCTAACGTATATATGTATATTATGTAGGTCTATGTTTTCTCAAACAAAATATTAAATTAAACACATAAAAAACAGAATTGAGGAAGCACCTTTATCCAGTGTCGCCATCTACCGTGCTACTAAATATACCCCCCAACAAAAAAGCCGGACATCTGCCTAGCATTAATAATATATTCTCTTTGATTTTGATAAGTTTATCTTTCGAATGTATACATATATGACGAATATAAGACATGCATACTATTACACACCATCATGATTTTTCCATTTGAAAAACAATTGTTTAATAAGGGGTATATATGGTCGTATTCCTCTCAAAATATTTCAACAAAATCCATATTGTATATCTATGAGATATAAGTATGACGCGACGTGTGTTCGTCACATGTTTTCAAAATGTATTCCGGCGATGAATTGTTTTAGAGTTAACCACTTTACAGTACATGGTCCGGACAAGGTTTCTTGTGGTTTCTTTGCAGTACATGGTCCGGACAAGGTTTCTTTGCAGTACATGGTCCAGACAAGGTTTCTTTGCAGTACATGGTCCGGACAAGGTTTCTTTGCAGTACATGGTCCGGACAAGGTTTCTTTCCAGTACATGGTCCGGACAAGGTTTCTTTCCAGTACATGGTCCGGACAAGGTTTCTTGTGGTTTCTTTCCAGTACATGGTCCGGACAAGGTTTCTTTGCAGTACATGGTCCGGACAAGGTTTCTTGCGGTTTCTTTCCAGTACATGGTCCGGACAAGGTTTATTGTGGTCTCTTTGTAGTACATGGTCCGGACAAGGTTTCTTGCGGTTTCTTTGTAGTACATGGTCCGGACAAGGTTTCTTTCCAGTACATGGTCCGGACAACGTTTATTGTGGTTTCTTTGTAGTACATGGTCCGGACAAGGTTTCTTTCCAGTACATGGTCCGGACAAGGTTTCTTGTGGTTTCTTTGTAGTACATGGTCCGGACAAGGTTTCTTGCGGTTTCTTTGCAGTACATGGTCCGGACAAGGTTTCTTGTGGTTTCTTTGTAGTACATGGTCCGGACAAAGTTTCTTGCGGTTTCTTTGCAGTACATAGTCCGGACAAGGTTTCTTTCCAGTACATGGTCCGGACAAGGTTTCTTGCGGTTTCTTTGCAGTACATGATCCGGACAACGTTTCTTGCGGTTTCTTTGTAGTACATGGTCCGGACAAGGTTTCTTTGCTGTACATGGTCCGGACAAAGTTTCTTGCGGTTTCTTTGCAGTACATGGTCCGGACAACGTTTCTTTCCAGTACATGGTCCGGACAAGGTTTCTTGCGGTTTCTTTGCAGTACATGATCCGGACAACGTTTCTTGCGGTTTCTTTGTAGTACATGGTCCGGACAAGGTTTCTTTGCAGTACATGGTCCGGACAAGGTTTCTTGCGGTTTCTTTGTAGTACATGGTCCGGACAAGGTTTATTTGCAGTACATAGTCCGGACAACGTTTCTTGCGGTTTCTTTCCAGTACATGGTCCGGACAAGGTTTCTTTCCAGTACATGGTCCGGACAAGGTTTCTTGCGGTTTCTTTGCAGTACATGATCCGGACAACGTTTCTTGCGGTTTCTTTGTAGTACATGGTCCGGACAAGGTTTCTTTGCAGTACATGGTCCGGACAACGTTTCTTGCGGTTTCTTTGCAGTACATGGTCCGGACAACGTTTCTTTCCAGTACATGGTCCGGACAAGGTTTCTTGCGGTTTCTTTGCAGTACATGATCCGGACAACGTTTCTTGCGGTTTCTTTGTAGTACATGGTCCGGACAAGGTTTCTTTCCAGTACATGGTCCGGACAAGGTTTCTTGCGGTTTCTTTGCAGTACATGATCCGGACAACGTTTCTTGCGGTTTCTTTGAAGTACATGGTCCGGACAAGGTTTCTTTGCAGTACATGGTCCGGACAACGTTTCTTGCGGTTTCTTTGCAGTACATGGTCCGGACAAGGTTTCTTGCGGTTTCTTTGCAGTACATGATCCGGACAACGTTTCTTGCGGTTTCTTTGTAGTACATGGTCCGGACAAGGTTTCTTTGCCCATGTTTTGAAGGTGTGTGATATTGATGAGGACTTCGCTACAAAAATATGCTAATGACGGTACCTAACGTGCATATTTTGCGGAGTGGATTGTAGTATATGTATGACACATCCTGAGCAGCATCATTGACCTTTACAACATAGGCATAGACATCTCATTTGTTGTGCTATTGTCAATAATTACGGAAATATTGAAAAAATGAATATTTGGTAATGGCGACACTAATTTGTATATTTTTAAAAATGTCAATGATGTCATGATGGCATCACTCGGATCCCATCAAAGATATTGAAACTGAAAAAAAAAGTTTTACGAACCCTACTAAAAGCTGCTCTGGCCGCCTGCCGAACTAATGACAGAAACTATGCAGACATCAGACGGGACTGACTAGGTGGTCTCAAATCCCCGGATAACGCAAGGCACCGTTTTTCACCGAAGTCGCGCCGCCGCTGTGTGCGTTCCCGCTACTGACGCAATACGTGGTTCTTCCTCATGGCAAAGAAACACCAGAATTGTGCGTGCTACATATTCCGAAACACACCACTCTATTTCGTATCGGGTTCGGAGTTCGCCAAATCGTAACTGCTCTAGTCCCAGACAACAGTTGTCTTATTACCGTACCTTCTGGCCGTGTAAAACAATACGTGAAGGCTTCGAAAGAAATCCAGCACGCACACTGTACTTCCAAAAATAAGCAGATAAACGTGGGTTTTGAGTGACGGGTTAATGTATATAAGTGGCGTGTACACGAAATTCGGTGCCATCCTCGTCTCTTGTTACGGACAACGTCAACATATCGAGTGGTTTCGTTCAAACGCGGTAGCATGCCTCGGATTTGGTTCACGATTCGCGGCACACCAGCTGTTTCGTACAAAAAAGAATGCGACGATTCAAAGCTGTGTTTACAGCTATATGTCCAGCATCACTCTAAATGAATCTGATGTTGGCGGTTCAATTCCAGACGAGTTTTTAAACCAGGTGTTTGTTCTAGATGCGGTCTATCTATAGCGAGAAAGTGTGAAGTTTTTATATTGTTATCTGTCTGTATACATTACGTGACTTACATTGAGCAGCACTCTCTCTCGTTATGACCCACCGCGGGGAGAGAGAGATCGTAATGCGTGATTGCAACCAACTCATATGAGTTTACTGCAATCAACGGGTCAATAATTGAAAGTATAATAACATTTATAATAAATACAGTATTTGCGATGCTTCCCTTGCCGAGTGCCAACCGGATAAGTATATGATATATATATATATATATACATATATATATATATATGCACGTGAATATGGTATTGTTGTGGCAGCGTAATTTCTTTCTCCGCACGTACTTATGGTATATATATATATGTTCTGCGCACTATATATATATATATATATATATATATATACCATAAGTGCGCAGAACGAAATTGCGCTGCCACAACAATACCCTATTCACGTGTAGACTTATTATTATTATGCAGCACTTGACAACTCAGCCATTGAGAATATTGCTTATTCTAATTGCATGGTGTCGATACGTTCGAAATACCTGCAGCGATCAGTCTATGGCCGTCGTGGTCGTAGTCCAATAGACCTTCGTTATAGATATAACGAGATCACAGTAATTACCGGGAGCGCTCCTTCCGAACCGCACTCACAATACTACTTAAGTGACACGCCATTCGAGAAAACAATAGGCTTAACCGGCTTATACAAGCGGCGGACACGCGTGGCTGAATCTCGTTCCACGCGGCTTAACTCGATTGAGTTACCTGCCTATTGCCGGTTGCGTGTTGGAACACGGCGGAACGTCAAGAGAAATAGCCACAATATTCGGAACCTTGGCAGCCTGTGGCACGGGTAAGACTGGGACTCACAAATGGATACCGATGATGCCGCTAGAGGACGATCCGGATGTAGACGAGAGCTCGCCGTCGTGGCTCGGATATAAGAGGATCCTCGAGGCGAAGAAACGCTCATACCTCCAGGTAATGTTCCCTGAAGCGCCGCCTGATCGTCTGTGTTTGTTTATATCCTGAGCCCCGTGCCAGCTCCCGACCATGCCCAAGCTGTTGTGTCAACCAAGTTCTTGTGTTAGCTTTGAAGTCAAGAGTGTATTGTGACGTTTGCGGAGTGAAATAACTTAACGGTGGGCGGTTGTTCTGGAACGCATCCTTTATTTCGGAAAAGACAATATAATTATAGAAAACACGCCCACGCGTTTCTCCGTTCAATTGTTCATTCCGCATGAAGCATTGTTTCTTGTCGTAACAACATGCCTATTGCTATCCCGTCTATAATCCAAAATTAGCGAACTGTGGCTAATTATAGCTAGCGGTGACGTAACATCTATACGTACTGTCGTATTCTATGCCTTCGTCACAATATTGCGTGACGACGGCAAGAATATGAGTTGTACTGTGAACACATATCCAACAATAACACTTGTAAAGAAGCTGGCACCGTTAGGTTCACCACCCAGAACGGTGTAACGACCACAGCCTGGCAGACTACCCCACATGTCAACACCCGTACTGTTCGGGACGGTGTAACGACCACAACCTGACAGACTAGCCCACATGTCAACACCCGTACTGTTCGGGACGGTGTAACGACCACAGCCTGACAGACTACCCCACATGTCAACACCCGTACTGTTCGGGACGGTGTAACGACCACAACCTGACAGACTAGCCCACATGTCAACACCCGTACTGTTCGGGACGGTGTAACGACCACAGCCTGACAGACTACCTCACATGTCAACACCCGTACTGTTCGGGACGGTGTAACGACCACAGCCTGACAGACTAGCCCACATGTCAACACCCGTACTGTTCGGGACGGTGTAACGACCACAGCCTGACAGACTACCCCATGTCAACACCCGTACTGTTCGGGACGGTGTAACGACCACAACCTGACAGACTAGCCCACATGTCAACACCCGTACTGTTCGGGACGGTGTAACGACCACAGCCTGACAGACTACCCCATGTCAACACCCGTACTGTTCGGGACGGTGTAACGACCACAACCTGACAGACTAGCCCACATGTCAACACCCGTACTGTTCGGGACGGTGTAACGACCACAGCCTGACAGACTACCCCACATGTCAACACCCGTACTGTTCGGGACGGTGTAACGACCACAGCCTGACAGACTAGCCCACATGTCAACACCCGTACTGTTCGGGACGGTGTAACGACCACAGCCTGACAGACTACCCCACATGTCAACACCCGTACTGTTCGGGACGGTGTAACGACCACAGCCTGACAGATTCACCCATTACGTCAACACCGTACTGTTCGGGACGGTGTAACGACCACAGCCTGACAGACTAGCCCACATGTCAACACCCGTACTGTTCGGGACGGTGTAACGACCACAGCCTGACAGACTAGCCCACATGTCAACACCCGTACTGTTCGGGACGGTGTACGACCACAACCCTGACAGACTAAGCCCACATGTCAACACCCGTACTGTTCGGGACGGTGTAACGACCACAGCCTGACAGACTAGCCCACATGTCAACACCCGTACTGTTCGGGACGGTGTAACGACCACAGCCTGACAGACTAGCCCACATGTCAACACCCGTACTGTTCGGGACGGTGTAACGACCACGGCCTGACAGACTAGCCCACATGTCAACACCCGTACTGTTCGGGACGGTGTAACGACCACAGCCTGACAGACTAGCCCACGTGTCAACACCCGTACTGTTCGGGACGGTGTAACGACCACCGCCTGACAGACTAGCCCACGTGTCAACACCCATACTGTTCGGGACGGTGTAACGACCACAGCCTGACAGACTAGCCCACGTGTCAACACCCGTACTGTTCGGGACGGTGTAACGACCACAGCCTGACAGACTAGCCCACGTGTCAACACCCGTACTGTTCGGGACGGTGTAACGACCACAGCCTGACAGACTAACCCATATGGCAACACCCGTACTGTTCGGGACGGTGTAACGACCACAGCCTGACAGACTATCCCACATGTCAACACCCGTACTGTTCGGGACGGTGTAACGACCACAGCCTGACAGACTAGCCCACATGTCAACACCCGTACTGTTCGGGACGTTGTAACGACCACAGCCTGACAGACTAGCCCACATGTCAACACCCGTACTGTTCGGGACGTTGTAACGACCACAGCCTGACAGACTAGCCCACATGTCAACACCCGTACTGTTCGGGACGGTGTAACGACCACAGCCTGACAGACTAGCCCACATGGCAACACCCGTACTGTTCGGGACGTTGTAACGACCACAGCCTGACAGACTATCCCACATGTCAACACCCGTACTGTTCGGGACGGTGTAACGACCACAGCCTGACAGACTAGCCCACATGTCAACACCCGTACTGTTCGGGACGGTGTAACGACCACAGCCTGACAGACTAGCCCACATGTCAACACCCGTACTGTTCGGGACGGTGTAACGACCACAGCCTGACAGACTACCCCACATGTCAACACCCGTACTGTTCGGGACGGTGTAACGACCACAACCTGACAGACTAGCCCACATGTCAACACCCGTACTGTTCGGGACGGTGTAACGACCACAGCCTGACAGACTAGCCCATATGTCAACACCCGTACTGTTCGGGACGGTGTAACGACCACAGCCTGACAGACTAGCCCACATGTCAACACCCGTACTATTCGGGACGGTGTAAAGACCACAACCTGACAGACTAGCCCACATGTCAACACCCGTACTGTTCGGGACGTTAATAATAAACTAAATGGTTTCACTGGTTCAGCAACTTACGTACAATGGTGTGTCGAACAAAGGGTGAGAACACTTACATGTGATCACACCAACTACTGTCATAGGAGTGTCATATCATTGCAATTAATTATAGGTAACTAACCTGGTACATAGCTATGTCATTATTTTACTTCAGTGTCGTCCCTTTCAAGATGTTTAGTTATAAACTGAATTTATTACAAACAAACCGAGTTGTTCGAATAAACATTCTTGGTTGATTGGTTTAATTATTGATTAACTGCTTTAGTGCATCACCTCTGGCAACATAAGCATACGAGTTTGATCTAAACTAGAGAAAGTATTCAGTATTTATCTCTTCTATTCCATGTATGCTTGAACACTTGTACTAAATCCCCATTAAATCTCATGAACTACATAAACGTGTGGCATTTAATTTAATCCCATAATCCAAGAGATTTAACTCAGTGTGGTCGCTCTCCTTTGAACTGTTTACCATACAGGCTGTTTCTTTGTAAGTAAGTTATCCAAGCCTGTATGCAAGACTCCGGGTGAAGTATGCCAAGCGTCTTATAACACCTTGTGATGTTCTCTCTGCTCTTACTTTTACACCTGATTTACTGTTTTGTTGCTTTGTAACACGTCTATTGGGATACCACCTGTCGTGTCTGTAGGCATATCGTTGATTTCTTCCGCCATGTCTCATGAAAGCGTTGTGCACTGGTTCTAATACATTAGATTCAGAGTCAAGAGTGAACATTTATTACGTACACAACTATATTTACGAGTTCTGCACGTAGTTCCCGCTGTCGTAACGTGACCCTATTGTTCCTGACCACCCGGATGAGTTTGTTCCAACATAGTATTTTCCCAGTCTTATTTGAGAACGTGTTACTTTATAGCTTCGTTGATGTTTGCCGTAAATACTCTCCACATTCCATATGCGCCCTTTGCTCCTAATAGGTTATGTAGTCTCAGTCTCTCCAAGATACCTCATATATCTCCACATCTATAATAATAATAATCTTATTTTTGCTTTGTTTCCCCTCTCACGATTACACTTAACATTACTTCTAACCAGTGGTTCTTGTACATCAATAATATCAATCATACAAACATCAACAAATATCCTAAACCTAGTATGCTATCAACGTGTGGGTGTCATTATTGTGTGACCTAGATAATATATGAAATGTGAAGGGATTTTTGCCTTTCTGTGTGTGAGTGTAGTACACCGCAGCTGCTATTATATTGTGTTGTGGTTAAATTCACGACCGATTAAAACATGACAAGCCGTAGACAGATGGCGTGCAATGCACCAAATCAGTTTGTTTAATAATAACAATGAACTTCTATCAGTGTTCGTCTTTCCTTCAGTGTTCCCGTCACCTTTTGTGTGCTGATTACTGCATTGTTTTATTATCAATGTTATGTAGTGCAATGTTTGAGTTTACATAGAAAGGACTGCTAGTGCTATTACGTCCTGCTTCCAAATGTACTTGTTTGTTAACTATGTGGATCGGCTGCCCTTTCCAGGAGATGTGACACTGGACTGACTGCCCTTCCCGAGGTCTCATTTCTCCCTGCTACCCTTCCCACGAGAGGACATCTTTAATTCCAATTAACCATGTTTGTCGTTTAGACCCTGCAACATATGAACATATGTTTTGAGTTAAGTGGTTTTCAGAACAGGTGTAACTGTTGACGGTTATCTACGAAGTCATACGCACCATCTGCCATTCCCTGGCTACCGCTACGAAACCTTACCCCAGAGTACTCGCGTTTAACCCCTTGTCGGTTGGATTATATGTTTGTTTATACAAACCACACTTATTTACTACTTTCTCCTGTCGATCAGTATTGCGTCATGTTGTTGACTTTTTCTTGTTTCCACGAAATATAATTACACTGGTACTACGGTCTACTTAAAACGAAGCACACGTATACGCCCACGGATTGTACGTATGAGGTTGCCTATGCGAGGTGCTGTGCTAAAAATAACGGTCTTCCTTCACAACCTACCACCCACGTAGCAAACAATCCATCTGTGTTTGACAATCAGTCCCTTCCCAGTTCAGCAATCGGTTCTCCATCCATCCAGGACCTGTCATTGTTTCGTAGTTAGCAAAACAAAATGAAACAAAATTACTGTTGACACTTTCATCATTCGATGCCTGGTTTATATTCTTCTTAATCGGAATGTTTTTTAGTTAGTTAATTAACCAATTGGTAAACTAACATGTTTTACCATTGATCTAAACCGATAGAAAAGTAAACTCGAGCAGTGTGTGATTACACGTATTAACGATAACTTAACAAACCACCAAGTTACACCAACCACCGTGGATACCCCTACGATAACTTAACAAACCACGAAGTTACACCAACCACCGTGGATACCCCTACGATAACTTAACAAACCACCAAGTTACACCAACCACCGTGGATACCCCTACGATAACTTAACAAACCACCAAGTTACACCAACCACCGTGGATACCCCTACGATAACTTAACAAACCACGAAGTTACACCAACCACCGTGGATACCCCTACGATAACTTAACAAACCACGAAGTTACACCAACCACCGTGGATACCCCTACGATAAC
>CM034538.1:63972105-64023872 GCA_020002185.1 Paraescarpia echinospica | reverse complement strand
ACGATAACTTAACAAACCACCAAGTTACACCAACCACCGTGGATACCCCTACGATAACTTAACAAACCACCAAGTTACACCAACCACCGTGGATACCCCTACGATAACTTAACAAACCACGAAGTTACACCAACCACCGTGGATACCCCTACGATAACTTAACAAACCACGAAGTTACACCAACCACCGTGGATACCCCTACGATAACTTAACAAACCACGAAGTTACACCAACCACCGTGGATACCCCTACGATAACTTAACAAACCATGAAGTTACACCAACCGCCGTGGATACCCCTACGATAACTTAACAAACCACCAAGTTACACCAACCGCCGTGGATACCCCTACGATAACTTAACAAACCACCAAGTTACACCAACCGCCGTGGATACCCCTACGATAACTTAACAAACCACCAAGTTACACCAACCGCCGTGGATACCCCTACGATAACTTAACAAACCACCAAGTTACACCAACCACCGTGGATACCCCTACGATAACTTAACAAACCACGAAGTTACACCAACCGCCGTGGATACCCCTACGATAACTTAACAAACCACCAAGTTACACCAACCACCGTGGATACCCCTACGATAACTTAACAAACCACGAAGTTACACCAACCACCGTGGATACCCCTACGATAACTTAACAAACCACGAAGTTACACCAACCACCGTGGATACCCCTACGATAACTTAACAAACCACCAAGTTACACCAACCACCGTGGATACCCCTACGATAACTTAACAAACCACCAAGTTACACCAACCACCGTGGATACCCCTACGATAACTTAACAAACCACCAAGTTACACAAACCGCCGTGGATACCCCTACGATAACTTAACAGTGTCGTATGTCACAATCAGGCTCCGCCGGTTGGGTGTTCTTACTAAAATCCTCTTCCATCACGTGATTAGTGAACAATAGCTATGCATGTATATAAACATGTCGACGGCAGCTGGCACTACCAACATTGTTCGACCCGGCGTTGTCCATATACAAGTTAAATTTGCCGTAAGTAATTATACTCTACGTGCCGTACACACGTCAAGTACTGGGCAGACAAGAGACTATCGGACGAATGCCAAATATCCAATTACACGCACTCACTCGGACGATGAGAACATTGTGGTCAACACCTTAATTTTAGACATCGACAACACTACTGCTATAAACTCCATCACGGATTACAATGCGACAGTAATGGCGCGATCTCACGACGCCTGCTCAGCGATCTCAACAATGTCGCAGTCCTGCAACAAAACGGTCTAAATGTAGTGTAGCGGGGGATTTACCACGAAGACAGACAACACGGTTAAATGATGACTATCATTTATTGTGTTATAAATCGAAAATACAAAATAAAACCTGCAACATAATAACACATGATTACTACAAGTGCAGCAATGGATACAAAGGAACATTCAACAACAGCGTTAAACATAATATTCCTTGCATAACATTGATACAGTTAAATTGCATATATATTATCTCAGATACCAAATAGCAGGCAAGCACCTGTGATATTTGTAACTAGATATCCAAACGGCAATACTCCTTGACGGACTTATTATCAATAACACATAGGTCTATTTTAGTTTAAACACTGTATTCCCAAATCAATAAATACATTCAAATGCATCCCAAGTATCATTAACACAGTATCAATCCATTATAAAATGTCCATAAAGTATAAACTCGGTTGTAACAACAATTAAACACATGTATATGAGACACTCTTCTATGCATAATACAGCATCGGTTCGTATACATGACCATTATCATCATGTAACGGCTCATCATCCACATATAATACGAGTCCATTAATCAATACTAAACGCATGTCTAACTGCATTGCCTCTAATTCCTTAATACAGTTGTATATTACTGTCAAACTAATTGTTTCTAACCAATTAGTAATACACCATGATATTGAAGGTAGCAATGCTCACCCCAACTGGGAACTGCAGTCTAACACAGCACCTGAGCACTGCTCAGTGCAATCACACCATGCACTGTCTGTAAATAAACAAGCAAGTGAAATATAATACTGCACAGCATTGCACTAACTAACAAGACTCATTGACTGATATACAACCAATTATCAGTTATAAATGAATAAACCAAATAATGACTAACCCTATATCATTATATGTATGCTGACATAATGATTCCTTTAAAATGCACTAAAATAGCATAATTCTGCTGTGATAACACCTGCTAAGTGTCATATAAGCTGGCCTTGTCTAAATTTGCAAGTAAGTGTAACTGCTAACAACAATTAGAAATCAAAGTATTGCTTAAAGCATTGATTAAGCACTCTTCTGCTAACCTATCCTATCAATAACCCACTACACTGGGCATTAATAGCCTTCAGTAGAAACTACCCTGCTAAACTCAATGGGCAGTCCGTCTATCCACTGACAGTCAACATGCTGTCCCTTCTCCCTAGGGAATAACGACCCGACACCGCTGCAGACACATCACACAGCCTACTGGGCCAACATCTCAGCAGGGAACATATCAACACAATGATCTCCTATTGAGTATTAAAGACTCACGCTAATTACTAGATTAGGAACCATACACTTGTGTAGATAGTGCTTCCTAATCCAAAAAAGTGGAATATAACCTGTGTATACCATAATACAAACAGCTGTAAGTGCTGGGGGAATTCCGCCCACACTGTCAACACAGACCAATTAACGGACCTTCCCACGGGGAACTTATAAGTCACTTTAACAGCACGTATTGGGAGATAATTACATAAATCTGTTGTTAGTTAAATCCTGGTGCAATCCACCCACCTTACATCTTGATTTGTGTTTTTTCTTTCTGTCAACACACGAAACCTCGTGGGAAAACACTGGAGAGCTATATCTGTCTAGCTTCCCTCAGAAACTCTGTGATGGCGTCTTTTACATAACCCTGGCTTAGTGACTGGGGTATGACCCTCACTTGGTGACTGCTCGGGAAACTGACACCGCAGGGGAAGCTGATTTATAGGCTTTTCCAGGCCATAGATTTACACTGATGAAATGGGATATACAGACTTAACACATTAAAAGTAATGAGGCGTTTTGAAATAATGGAAGTAAATAATTAACTAATTCGTCAGTAACCCTGCCGATTACAGAAGAAATCAGTTACATGGAGCCCACGAAGAACACCATGCATGTTCCATTGAGTCAACCGGTTCTTATTGTTATTATCAATATACTTCTATCATATCTCTGCGTGTTCTTCTATATGTTAATGTAGGGGTTTTGAACCTCTTAAAGCTTTCCTGGTAAGGAATATCATTAATTCTTGGGAGTTGCTTAGTTGCATGTCTCTGCACATTTTATATTACATCCTTATATTTCTGTTTATAAGTGGACCATATACTTACTGCGTAATCTAAATGACTCCGTACTAAATCTTTTTATATAGTATATTATTCATTAACTTTATTTGATATAACTGATCCCGTTCATGGTTCCGACATTTCTAGTAATACTCCTCGCCAACCAATCTTCCGCTGCCTGATCCGCGTACTCTGTATAAAGCAATACGGGGAATTTGCCCGCATCAAGTCTAAACATGGGATTATGGTTTAGGTTCGCCGTTGTAGCATCGTAGCTTTTATCTCATCCATTCATGAACCAGGCTGGCGAAGTTTCTTGGGCTGCGTAGTCATGCCAGCCATCAACTAACCGTCTGCAAGTCTGCTACAACCACTCGTACGCTGTTGCTGCTGCTCCTGCTGCTGCTGCCGCTACTACTACTACTATTGCTGCAAAGAGCTGCTTCCGTTGATTATGTCGTCTACCGATTCGGTTGCTCTAATGCTACAACGGTCGCGCTCAATCACGTGAAGGTTACATTATTTACATTGAAATCTTAATTTAAAGTTGGGTGGCCACCTGGCCACCTGGCCACCTCGGACAGCAGACCCTGAAAGCATGAACAGATTCAAATCGAGAACACGATCCCAAAGCCATTGCCCATATCGCTGAGACAAGAAGTTAGGTTCCTCGAAACTAGACTGAGTTGATTTGGCAATAATCCTATAAGCAACACGAGCAGCCGTCTTCGAACACCATCAAGAAAATCACAAGGAAACGTCACTCTGGTATATGCTGGTCGTGTGCCCCCCGTGCTGGTCGTGTGCCCCCTGTGCTGGTCGTGTGCCCCCCCCCCGTGCTGGTCGTGGTTCTTGCAACGATTGGGAGCCAGATAATACACAGCGTATGCAAAGATAGCACGCAGGTCTTCACACAGAAAGGGAGAACACTGGATCGCCTTCCCTTAATTGACAAAGGCAACATTCATCCAGCACGCAAAGAGGGACGTATACCAGACCAGCCAATGCTGGGTCAAATGACGATTACAAGTGACAAGTTTCACAGTATTTTAGTGAGCGGGGCAGGAAGAAGAAACCAGATAGGTGTGGGTGAGATATATGTTAGCAGTGCTGGATTTGGGGCAGGGCAGACGGGGCAGTTGCTCACAGTCCTCCCCCAACTATTCTGTGAATGCCCCCCCTTATTGCATTGGGGGTCAAACAAATGCAGGTGATGAAAAGTGTGGTGTTCCTCTGGGTGGTGGTATAACAACTGATAAACTAGCGGGTGACTATGCAAGGCGATGTACTTGCTCGAAGGCAGGCAACACCTTACACATATTTTGCACCGGTCGACTTGCACAAAGACCATCTAAATCAATGCTTTTATATTGATCTGCTCTCTCAAAGTTGTTCAAAGATGAAGAAGGCGATAATATTGGCAGATAACACATCCTGTATGAGTTATACTAACTCGTTTTGATAAGAGTGTTAAAGATCGATTTCTTAATGTCGAAATAGCTATTCATATATATCTAGGGCTCATGGTCGCAAAATGCAGTGGTGAGCATTCGTTTAAAAAATTGAAACAAAGCAAGAGTAGGCTATGCTCACCCATCTGTGTACGAATGAGTATAGAATGTGACATTTTGGGTAGCAGTGAGTTGCTGGGATTGGACCTGTCTACTGATCTGACCATTAGTGTATTTTCCATATTTACTGTCAGCAATGGTGTCTTCTAAAGGGTGCATTATTCACCAGTAGCATTTCTGATAGCACGGACATTCTCGACGAAACAGCGGCAGTTTGTTTATGCCTATCACCATCAGTTTTCTATGCCGCCGACATAATAATGCACATTTAAAACTTATTAGTCTACAACCGCTTGGTAATACATAAGCGCCAACATATGTATCCACATTGAATGTAGGTGATGTATGGGGCGGTGGTAAGACTTTTGAAGTGGGTGTCGTATGTTTGTGATGACTATGCAATATCCTCAAGTGTGTGCCATGAATAAATCTGTGTACTAATATGAAACCCATTCTAGTACAGTTTGCCAATGACTAGGAAGTAATGTAGACAAGGGAGAACCGATAGTCATGCAAAAAGGGAATTGTTGAGTAGTCCAATCAAGGGAGCAATGGATGAATACGACGTCTAACATTCCAAATTGCCGAACGCAACGTAGTCAAACTTCAAACATCGTTGTTTCTGGGTGTGCCTTTTGGGAATATGGAATGCATGTACCAAAGTTTGCTCCAAAATAATGTTTCTGTAAAAAAATTACTTTGGCACAAAAAAACACATTGTGTGATCCAATCGAGGAAGGCTTGTCCACGATTGAACCATTTTTTTTGGGGGGAACATCGTTTTAGTTCAATACTGATCAATTATTTTTTTCCAAATATTAATGGCCAGTTGTTGAGAATCCCCATCTGCTCTATGTCACTTTTGTTTCTGCAGACATATGTTCTAAAATTAAAAAAATATGTGGTGCGGAGGTGTGTTCTAAATTACAAAGAAGCGTGAGTGTTGTGAAGTCCAAGTTGTAGTAGGTGGGGGGGTCGTTATGGTAGAATTGTTATGCTAGACCATTGAAATTTGACCGTGCTATGCATGCGCTAGAGTGGGGCACTCCCTAGATCTTTTGAATGTGCCTCCCTAGACCTTCGGAAATTGTGAACGTTGCCGTTAAAAAAACGGCAAGTTCGTTTACTCTATGTTACTTCAGTTCACTCAGCTGTATGAATGAGTTCCTGACTAGAGACAATGGTGATATTTGTGTACGCATAGTCTTTGGGCATTAATTGCAGCGTGGCTTAATGCTTCCCAGAGAAGTCGTGGTGGTGTTCGATTGAATAGATCTACCAGGGTGTCAAGTGTAAAACGCTCTGAGTAGACCTAAGGACTGGATACTGCGCTATATAAGAACTTACGTTTACTTATCTTTTATAGTAAAGCGCCAACAAGGCATCGCCATAGTGCCACAGCTGTTGCGGCAACTCCTCTTTCAAACACAGCTAGCCACAAGCCATTATTCCCACCGACTGCCGACCGTCTCTGGAGTGAACCCCCTGAGGCAGTTGTTACAGAGAGGAGTTTCAGAAAAGACGTCAACGTCTTCTTTTGTGTTGTGTGTCGATCAGCACCCACCACTCGTAGAGGAAAAGTGCTCCTAGGCCCAGGAAGAATCTCACGTAGAAAATATAAATATTTCTGAAAGTTAGTAAATACAGATGAGATGGTCAATAAATGTATACGTAACGTGCGACCAACCTGAACGTGGACATCCACATTTGGAAAAGAACGCGAGCAACCAATTGTGATGAAAATTAATCCGAAAGATGGCACTGTTTTTAATTCATGCAAAACAATCGTATAGATGGCGACACTGAAATTTTGCAAATTTCTTTCTAATAATCGTGAACATTGGGTCACTGCACCTTTTTCAAAGCGCTCATTTTGTGTCGGGGACATAACTCAAGTGTATCTTAAATTGACCCTTGTTTTATGCACGTCTTTCCTTTTATTAATATGACGCCGCCACAGAAAATAGTGCTGTGTTTCTTTAATATTTTAGTCATATTTGACTAAAATTATAAATATTGTATTTTTGATTTTTTGGCGAATACACTTGTTCTAGCAGTTTTTGTGAAACTTTACTTTTAGGTACATTTTCAATTCAATAATATTTGACAATGGCCAACTGTAAGTGACCAATTATACACTAATACAGTGGTCCTACTGCTACGGGCAGCTGCCCGGTGTGAGTGATTTCAAGAGAACGCACTGTTTGTTCCGTGACCTTGCTTACTGTCAAAACTGCGACAGACAGACATGCAGTATGTCGGGTTAAGGAGGAGCCTGAACTGAACCTGCGGCCAGTTTCAGGTTTGTACGTTTTGGACTGAAAGAAACGATCATCCTCATCTCGATATGGTGTTGTCATAATTTCATAAACGCCCGAGTATAGTCATGGATGCTGACGACGAGAGGGCATCACGTGACATTAGGTAAGCTTGATTTGCTGGTTTTATTGAGAAGAATTGTACAGCTCAAAAATGGTAAATGGTAAATGGTAGTACAACATCATAGGTTAGCTTTAGACTTAGACTTAATTAGTACTGTCACCCTACTAACCATTAGCGCAGCTGGAGGATGGAGTCTCTAGTCTAGACTAGAGTCGCGTGTGGACAACATCGAGACTCGACTTTCGGGTAACTTCGAGTTCGACTTTCGTGCACTTTTCAAAGCTCTTTGCCTTTCTAAGCTTGACTGTGCTGTCGTTAGACTTTATCTTCGAAAATATACCACGTGAGATTGTACTTTAGTACTTTGTTTGGGCAATATGCGACATATCAAGTGTGCGATGTACTTTTATAAATCAAAATCTTCAGTGGTGCTGCCTAATGTGTGAAACTGGTATTAATGCACATTTACACCATTGTGGATTTATAAATCGGAGCCTGACAGCTTGGTGGGCAGTGTTTTGATAGGACTCCATGTCCAGTCAATTAATAATAATGATAAATTGATTTGATAATACTTTGTTCAAATGTGGTCTTATTAAACAATGCTGGTATCCACTTTTGGTTTAAGGTGCCCAGGGTGCTTACTCCTTTATCAGAGCAAGTGATTTAACAGCAGCCAATGCAGTGCCCATTTGATTTTTTGTAGTTCGAAGCCATTGGCTCGGTGAGTCCACGACAAGTTTTTTCCATTTCTCTGGGATATTTTCCCTTGTATAGGCACCAGGTAAAACGGGCTGAAGACTTTAGTGCACACATCTCTTTAGGATGTAAGACACAGGCAAAATTAAATCATAATTAATCTCAGCTAGAGCCAGTTGTTTTGAAATTGAGTCCTGCTTCCTTTCCATGTATTTTGTTCAGTGTTGCTTACTTCGAGTATTTAAAAATAATTATGCTTTAATTATAATGGTAATTTGGCAGTATGTGCATCATCTCTTGAAGTTGAAATTATCATAACAATAATTTAGCTTCATTTTTTTAGCAACTGAAGTTTTGAAGTTTAAGAACACATAGTTTCATGACATTTGTGAGGAATGAATCTTTGCTGGTTGTAGGTATATATAGATTCATTTGCTTACTTTGCATGTATACATGTATGTCTGCATATTTGTGTTTATCAGAAGAATGTGTGACAGAAACAGATTGCGCACCTAGGCCTAACTGTGTATACACATTGATCATGTGTCATGTTTTGTCTTTGGACAAGCTGTTTATTCATTACCATGATTATTTGTTTTGGAACCATTTTGACAACTTGATGGATGTGACAACATAACTGGTGTTTTCATTGACAATTTGTCATCATCTGTCATCTGAAACCTAATTTGGAAATACTTACCCTGGTGCATTGATCAAACATGACAAAAGGAAATGTCTTGACTAACTATCTTTGCCATAGAATGAGGAGTGTGTGGCAGGAATCTCATGTCTCTATCTCCCTTCTGCTACCATTGTTGACCAAGCTAATGTTCTATTGTGTTAACTAAAAGCTTCTGTTTATTTCTGTTGCACCAATGCATTGTAACATCCCCAAATCTGGCACCTGTGTGGCAGATGATATAGCCACTGACTTCCACCAAAATGGGGAACATCTCTTGAAATATTACGTGCATTTCATCTGTCTACCATTAACAAAGAAGTAAAATGATGATCCATAAATTTGTTGATATGGAAGATATTGTTCATGGCTCCAAGATTATAATTACATTAGAACTGTATTTGAAACTTGCAACATTTTGATCCGTCTACAGCAGATCTTGATCATGCACTGGTGTCATGTGATATGGCTCAGATGTTGGCGGAATGATCTGGTTGTAGTTGGCGGACAGGTGGTATCCCTGATCTCGGTTCATTGTAGGGGCCCTCTGTTTTATGTAGAAGCCCTCCTTTACTTTTCTCTTATGCCAGTTCTGTTCTCTGGCCAAGACCTTGTGTTGTCCATGGACACTGAGTGTCCTGTGGCCAGACAATGGTCTCCTCCTGTAGGTTTGTCCAGGTTTGTGTGTTCTTTAAACCTCTGGCTGAGTGGTCTTTTGGTTTCACCGATGTAAATGTGGCTACTGTTGTTATCACAGGTAATGTGAAAGATGTTCCACACTGGTGTTCTTTGGGGGTTTTGTCCTTTCGGGGCACTACCTCTGAACGGAGGGTGTTGGCGGGTTTATGATACAAGTGCACATTGTGTGACTTGTAAACTTGTTCGTGTTATTCTGACAACCCTGCTAAGTATGGTAGTCCCAACATGGGCTTTATGTGGGAGGTGCTAAGAAAGTCCTAACTGAGATTATTACTGTGTACAGACATCTGCATCAACAGTACTAGACTGTTCCTTGTGTGACCCCGTGTCATCTGCCTGTCTCCTGGGTGGAATTCATTCTGTTACCTCTCAGCTGTCTGTCGTATATGTTTGGATAGTTAGTGCGAAAATATAACTGGCTGAATCTTGTTACACACATACTGGTATATATATCAGTTTTGTTGTAGGAGGGTGTGGTTTAAAGAATTATTTTGTCTGACCATCCCTGATGCTGTGCTCACATGAAATAAGATGTTAGTCTATTATTAGCAAGTTCATTTTAATTTAAAATTTGATACATCATAAAATCTAACTGTCTAACATTAGGGTAATAAATAGCAATAATGAAGACGTGGTAACATATACATGCACCTTCTGCTAAAGGACTACAAACACTACTAGACATGTGTTACTCATATGGATGTGAGCACGATGTGCAATACAATGCGAGTAAATCCCTGGTCATGTACTTTGAATCTAGAAAGTCAAATCTGTCTAAAGAAATGACATTAGGAGGAAAGAAGTTAAACTTTGCCACCTCTTGTAAATATCTTGGACATGTCATTTCTAATAACTTGTCTGATGAGTCTGACATGCAAGCCAAAGTGAGACTTTTGTATGCCAAGAGTAACATGTTACGTCAAAAGTTTCACTTTTGTTCAACTGCTGTAAAAAATAAGCTATTTACAGCGTATTTTGGTAATATCTATATGTGTCCGTTATGGGTGAACTTTAGAAAAGTTAATTTTCATCAATTCATTGTTGTATATAACAAATCTTTCAGGATATTGAACAATTTGCCCATGAGATGTAGCGCTAGCCACATGTTTGCTACAGCTAATGTCAGCTCGGGTAAATGTGTAATCAGAAAGGCTGTTTTTAGCTTAATGAATAGGATTGACATGTCTTTGAATCCCATTATTTATAGCATTAAAACTAGCGACGTGTATTGTACTTCGAAACTGCGGCACCAGTGGGTCCGGGATTTATATAATTTTTAAACATATTGTTCTTATCTATGTATTTTTTATATTATTTACATACTTTTATTGATGTATTTGTATATATGGACATCATGATTGTCTGAAATAAATACATTATTATTATTATTATTATTATATAGATGTAGCATTTGTACTATAATTAGAACAGCAAAGTCATGCTTCAGGAATTTTCTTTAAATGCGTCACAGTGACGATCGGAAATGATGTGTATCCGAGTGACAACATAAACAAGAGTGACTGCTTCAAGGATGGAATCTTGTCAACATGAGATTCCGCACTTAGCGTAACTGTTTACAAATGAATAAATTTTAGAAATATTGTTATGGTGCCATTTAGGCTACACAATTAAAAACATAATTTAGTATAATTTATAATTATGTTAAGATAGTGATAATTGCTGATGGGGTAAGAAGATGTTTAATTGTTATCCTGCCAAAACAATCCATAAAGTTTAGCAGTGGATCTAGCTGGATACCCCTATATGCTGTTGGTGTGTGAATACGTCATCCCACCCCTTAAACCTCGTGAATGTGGGCTGGAACAATCACCCCTGATCTTGCAATTAACTTCCCTTTAAGATGTTCAAGTAGCTTCAGGAATGGGGTGATTTGATTCGCATTTGCAAGACAATCGACCCTGCCTTGCTTGGACGCAGGTGGAATTCCTCCAGCACTGATAACAGTTGAGGGATAATGCAGAATTGAGTGTCTTCCGGCAGTGAACAGGTATTAGCATCTCAATGTGCCCTGCCGGCTGGCTATTTGCTGGTCAATTGGGTGTTGTTTAAGTGGTATGCTGGACACAAAGAGTCCAGCCTGCTTCTTGTCCAAGGCGAGTTTGACCATTCAAGACCCAGAGTAGTACAGGAATTGTGGGGAGTTGTGACTGTTCCACTTGGGAAGACATCTGTTGTGGTATTTGGGAAGAATGTCATTAAACGTGTGAGGTGCTTGGAAGCTGGAGATAGCGAGGTGCTGCAGTGAGACAGTTGGAGTTTATACTGTACAATTGTGAACAGAATTACAGGACTGGACCTCTGTTTACATCTTGCATGAATGGATCATGTTGTTTATATAGACACTTCAGCTAGAGTTGGTGTGACAACGATTGCTGCTTTAATGGAAAACTACTGTGACTTCACTGAATGTTGGTGCTGAGAACTGCGATTGGTTCAAACTGTGCCAGCCTGGAAAATGTTGAATTGCGTTGATTGGAGACATCTCTATACACAGTGTGCATGGAGTCAATGAAGCGTTAAATACTAGCCCTCTCATGAGTAATCCTTCATTTACCGGACTGTACTGACTGGACCCACTGACAATATTCAACAAGACAAAGGGAAAGTGAGTTGCCCTGACCACTGAACGACGAGAACTACACACCGCAGGTAGTTTACCCCGCCACAAAGGGTGCTTCGTTTATGCCACGCACCTGTGAGGCAATCACAGTTTAAATAATGAGGCCAGCAGTTAGGTATTGCTCCATTGTTAGCATTGATTGCCGATCCTTTGTGTTGAAAGAAAATCAATAAGGTTCGTGATGCTGGCGAGAAACGGTGCGGCGATGTCACACCGATATAGGATGTCGGTCGCTGAAGCAGAGGGGTGTGTAGCCAGCTACAGGAATGGGGCAGGGAACTACAACACGGATCCTTCTGCCAGGATCCTGCAAGGGATCCTGAAGCGGTCTCCGGCGTTGAGATCAAACACGGTCGGATCGGCGGGTGATATCCGCCGTTATAGGAGTGAGTATTCCCTGGCGATGACGGGATACTCTGTGGATGCGGATGTGTCATTTCCCAGGAAGACCTGTGGATCTACGAGGAAGTTGTACGATCGGAGAGCGGCGGCATCGTTGAAGTTAACCATGGTCGGAGGGGAGTGGGCTTTGAACGCGTGTGAGGTAATAACAGTTATAGATTTACCCTTAGTTATAAATGTTTATATTAATTTATTATTTGTGATATAATGTTTAGGTATATATTGTGTAGAAATGTTACATTTGTGTGTGCCTGATTTTTATGAACGGATGTTATTTATTGTTTTTGCAAATGTAGAGTCACTTGTGTTGCACCAGAGGGAAGGACAATGATAATAACTTAATTCATTGAATTATCCTATTAAATGTTTTGGTTATATTTTGTTCATGTCTAGCATCAGTTGTGTCATTTGTCACTACCAGTTGTCCTTTGTTTTAAACATTTCTGAACTTTTCACACTGATTAATTGATTTATTTAATATAAACATATAAGCATGAAGATACATACAATATAAAGACAGAGTACATGATATATAAGGATGGCACAAAATAGTGTAAGCACTTGTTTCTATTGTGGTCCGTGGGTATCCCAAACACATACTTGTAGCAGTCTGATAACCTAGTCCCGTATTGTTTCACAACATGAGGTGATGGGCTGTAGTGGACACAGATGGAGACACTTATCTCATAATATGTCTGAAGAACATTGATAAAATGGTATGCAAAGTTACCAATGGCAAACCTGGGTATTTCATATATATATATATATGATTACCAGGGTACAACTTGCCAACCCATGAACTGGAATATACAGTAGCATATGGGCAGACACTAGGGTGAGCATGCTGTAAAAATGGTTGATAACTTGGTGGATGTACTGTAGCTGGTTAGAGTTGCACTGTTCCTGTTAACACTTACCAGAGAAATATACTGTAGATAGAAAAACGTTTTTAGAAGGCAAAACGCAACAAACATTAAATCAAACATTAATAATATGTTCTTTGTAAACTTGCTGCAAGTCTGTGCAGATCTAAATTTAGAATCTTCTAGAATTGTGTATTGTTGTATAGCAGAAGTATCCGCTAATTAACATATGGCAATTTGCACACCTCTACAATCATGTAGCCACTGAGCTTCTGTTACACCAGCCAAACTGTTGTATGGCCCAGCATATCTGGCCTGCCACCGGAACATTACAAGGACATTTTAAACCAAACGTATTGACCAGTGTTGGGATTAAGTACTTGTTACTTGTACTTAAGTACATTTTATCAGTACTTGTTTTTTTTTTAAATGACAAATACTTGCACTTGGTTAGTTGCACTTGACAATATATATCAAATACATTTGGTGTACATTTCAAGTACATAACTTGAGTACTTGGATTACAAAATAATACTTCTCTACTGTTTCACCTGTTTGATGCACAATATTGAATGCCCATCTGATTCTATCTACAATTAATATTATATATTTTCAAAATAGTTAATAATTGGCATCTGAATATTATTATTAATTGTTGATCATTATGACAGAAATGCCCTTATGTCTGTGTTTGTACTTAATGTATTCGTTCTTGATCAGTTTAGGTTTCGAAGTACGTAACCCCAACTCTGATATTGATACGTATAAAATTTGTACAAGTTATCAGTGGAGATGGACAGGAAACTTCATCACGGTACATAATAACTGGTGGACCAACATGACAACAGGTTGGACACCAAGACACTAAGGCAACAAAGAAGGCAAAATAGAAGGTGGTGAGATGAGATTAAATAAAAGACGACAGTGACATAAAGTGACATAAAGTGGAAACAACTGTTTGAAGACTGCATGGAAGATTATAAAAAAGAGGTTTTCTAAAATATTTGTAAAATTCTAAAAAAATTCACATAAAAAGAAACTTGGGTGCATCAGGATATTTTTGCCGCATTTCTTGGCCTTTGATCTTCGGCAGACTAACTTCAGTAAGGGTGTGTCACATGACTAGCATCATGTGACACACACTCAGAAGAAGGCTGTGAGATGCGGTCAAAATATCCAGAAGTACCTTATGATTTCTATTAAAAGAAGCCATGCACAAGGAGCCAGTTTGATACATTCAAAGGTATCACAGGATGCATTTGTATGGAACATTCTTGTTGTTGTGTGTCTGATGACTGTTCAACACAAGCTCAAGAGTCCTTCAGGATAAACAGTGTGAACTTTTAATGACTTCAGTCTTTGTAGTGACTTCAGTCTTTGGAATCTGTCATTGGCAATCACTACCCTGTTATCCCCTGTCTTTGATCACCTTCCTTTCAGCTCTCAGTCACCCTCTAATGCAGCTAGCAGCCCCCAGGGAGAACAAACTACCTGCTCTAGTCCCACCCTTTTTCATGGCAGATAATGTGCCTATAAATTATTTCAGGTAGTGCATTGGTCCATTGCGTTTGATGGTTTTAAATCACCATTACCTGAGATGAGTGTTGTGTTTGTGCAGGGACTGTTCTCAATGACCTTGTTGAAGTCATTATCACATACCAAAAGTCTGGTTATTCCCATCCATTCTAATCAGCTTTTGTACATGGCTTGGTAACGACACAAACTTGGGCCATCAAACCCTCCAGTGCTCTTCACGAAGGCATTACAGCTCATGTCGTGCTATTAAGGGTCATACTTCAAGTTTGTTCAAATGATACAGCTCGTTGTCAACACTTCCACACCAGCAAGAGGGAACTCAGTTTTGTAAAACTACAATTTTCTTTTGAAAATTTATATGCGTGCATAATATACTACATATACTACATATACGTCAATTTATTAAAAACAAATTGCACTAAATTACAGTTTTCTTGCATAATTTTAAGTTAAATTTTAATATTGAAGATATTTATATTCCAATATTAAAACAATTATTTTTTTTCAAACAATGAACATATTTATCAAGCAATTGACAGTCCTTCAAACATTTTACTATATTCCTTTAAATATTTTAGATCATATCTACATTCCTTGAAACATGACACACCTGTAGTGATATTCCTTCAAACATTGTTCACCTTTAAATTTCATGAAATGATATATTTATATTCTTTTATTATATAAAACGTAATGTAATTTTTTATTTATATTCGTTTAAACATTCTGCATAGAGAAATAGTCATTTAGCTTGTCAACACCTGTGGAATGGCTACTTTATAAAGTCACCTGCTAGTAAGAAAAGGGTTAATTCCACTTAAATCAGATTAATCAAGATGTAAGAAGTTCCAAGTGCCGGTTGAAGTGACAGAGAGACAGAATTTATTAGATCTAGCGCTCTCTTGTGTTATTGATGAAATGAGGTGAGAACAGAACTAAAGTAAACAAGAATTAATCTATTGTGTTGCCAAATACTTAGGATTAGGTGTGTAATTTTATTCATGGCATGATTGTTTACTTTATTTAATCAAGAAAGGCTGTATCAACCGGTTTTAGTGATATTGTCAGTATATTGGAAATACAGTAAGCCTGGCATGCACAACAGGATTCCTGTGTGATGGTGCAGTTGCATTCTGACTTAATATACTGTTTTAAAACTAATTTTCAGACAGTCTAAATACAACATGAATGACATTTACGTATTAGATAAATATTGCTACGATTGATAAGTTTTATTTTGACTTATCCAAATGAGCTATTTTTAGGAGTTGATGTACATCAGATCCATTGTTTTTTGTGGCATTTTATAGCATAATAATAATAATTTAAAACGTAGTATAGATATGCTATATAGCCAAATACGATGTATGCCAGAAAATACATCATTTACAGAAAAACTAGGAACGATTTGTGAAATGAGAATTTCTGTTTTAGGGCCATACAAAGTGGGCAAATGATCTTCTGAAAGGAAGATGTCCACAAATCACAGACCTGCGCAAAAGCATCGCAGATGGTACGACACTGGCCAACATTGTAGAACTCCTAAGTAAGTTCCTCTACTTTACCCTTGTTTTGCTGATTATCAGAAGGAAAGTAACAGGATAATAATAACAGACAAAAAGGAACATTTTTGCTATGATAAAAGTAACCGGAAAAAGTAACAGAAAGAAAATAACAAATTTGTCATAAAAAATTAATTTAAAAAGTAACATGGTTATCTGAACTGATTTCACATCTTAGACATTGTTCACATCATCTGTCTATTGCAACAGATTTATGCTTTTCAACAGCTGTAAAATGTCATTTGGCAAAGCAAACGTATATTATGTTTTTCAGTCACTTTTTTCAATAAATATAACATACCAGATAGTAAGTAATATTACAACACAAAAGTATGTCTATATGTGTCTAAAACAGAAATCATAAAAAATAAACATACTTTTTTGTCCATTACTTTCCATCATGTTACTTTTTTCCTGTGACTTTTTGTTCTTTTCTTTTCCCGTTACTTTCTCTTCGTACAACCGTGTTATCAGCAGGTCTGTAGTAGACCACAGTCAGCCGGACCAAATATTTACTGATGGGATTTGATTTCAACAACTTTGCACGATTCAGCCTTTTTTCCAAGGTGACAGTCTTATTGGCTGTTCATATATTCTTGTGTGTAGAATTGTATCTGTCTTTAATAGTGTTTCTATGTAGGCTAAGGGATCATCACAGAACGTCAATGTCTGAAATCAGGCTAAATTATTTTTGTTTGGGGAAAGGGGGTCAGAGGTAGTTTTGTCTGGCATCGGACATTGATATTTTACGCTTTGAACCAGTACTGTTGATATATTGGTATCGTCATATGAATGTTTACAAACTTTAGTCTGAGGAGGTGTGGGGGGGGCTGAAGCCAGATGAAAATAAATTTGTCTTATATTGGACATTGACATTCTGAGATGATTGTGCACCATCTCATGCACCTAGACATGTCCTAGTGACAACAAATGTTATGTAACCAGGCAATGAAGGCAGCAATGTGTTCTCTGTGCCATTACTATTGCTTTTATATTGTGCACCAGGTGGCAGCACTGCCGATCCATGTAATGGTCCAGCATTATATTTCTACATTATAAAACAGTTCGTTCTGTTTGTTTGTGAACCCACATCTCCATTAGTTTTTGCATGTATCGGGCTGAACTTTCAACTCGGCATCTGCTGTTGCTGTTTACGTCAGTTAGACAGGTGAACGATTGAGACTGAGATTTCTGGCAAAAGGTTGTCCTAACAACTAAGCCAGTGACCAGTTATCATTTTATTAATGCGGGTAGGCTGGAAAAATTTTATGGGTTTGGGGTGTCTGGTACATATGACTGCCTTTTTTCCCTGGGCAATGCCGAGTAACTCAGCTAGTAGCTTATTACTAGTTCAGATTCTTGGATTCTGACTCCTGCCTGACTATGGCATTCGCAACAAAAATATTTAATCAAAGTCAGAATTCTAGCATGATCATTAGTTGATAATTCGAGGTGGTAATAATTGGGAAACAATGATGAATTTAACTTTAAAATTTAATCGTGGTTGGCCACAGAAACGTTTTTGACGTAATGAGCACTATTTTACCAGTAGATGACATTGATTAAATCAAAGTATCTTGGTTTAAGACAGTGCACCAACCAAAGTGAAACGTTGCAGTGATTCACTCAACTGAGGGCACTGTTGCTGTTGTCTGGAAAAGGTAGTGTTTTTTACTTGCGAAAGAAAACTTGGATATTTTAGGAAGCAAGCTGATATTTCAGATCTATTCTTAAAAAGTGAAGATTTTGTTGATATGAATTCCCCCAACTGATGACCCTATTTTGTGTGGGTGACTAACTAACTGTGCCAGGTGACAGTTTTAACGTAGACATCATGTCACCAGTCAGGCACTGTGGAAGACAGCTCTGCCTAGGGCTACTGGAGTGTGTCTGCTTGTGACAAGGCAGACACATTAGTGGCTAGGAGGTGACAGTGTGGTGACAGATACTACAACTCGGTGTTAACACACACAATATACTGCCTCAGTGCCGTGTCATAATTTGGCAATAGTCTGTGGACTGAATCTTGACACCCTTGTCATGTCATCTTTTTTATGTTGACAGTCAACCGACTGTATCCATTTACCTTGGTGTTTATCACTTTGACTGGTGTCAATCTGTTCAATGTCTGTATGTGCAAATCTTATTATAAGGGGTGGTATCAAAACATTAGTGTTTGTTAAAACATGAATGTGATGTCATTTAATCACAACTCACCCTCCCACTAGATGAACTTTTGAACGACGTTCAACATTCTGTACCATGGTTCTCCTTGGTGGGATGTCAGGTGTCATAATTATAAAAAACTGCCTCCTCTGTGTGCTCAAAACATAGATGAACTTTGATGGGAACATAAACATACTATAAAAAAAACATTTCTTAAATACATTGATTTAAAAAAATTAAATGGTTACTAACTCCCTATGAAATAAATTTCCTTCAATTGTTGT
The DNA here is from genome assembly GCA_020002185.1 of Paraescarpia echinospica. NCBI lineage: Eukaryota > Metazoa > Annelida > Polychaeta > Sabellida > Siboglinidae > Paraescarpia > Paraescarpia echinospica. The sequence continues at coordinate 64,005,024 of CM034538.1, read as the reverse complement.
ATTTTGAGATTGCCCCTAAGTGAGCAGTATAAACACTTTCTGGAATTATCAGCAACTTTTTAATTGATATGCTTGAAACTGTAATTAAAACTTGACTAGTCATGGTAATTTTCCATCTTTTAGTTGACAACTCACATATATACATTCTCATATTATATATATATATACATATACATATTATATATATATATATATATACTTATATACAAAATCTTTGCCTTGATGTGCTGTGCATGTGATAAGGAAATCACTGCAATTATTTGTCAGTACGTATCTTTAAACTGCTCAACTGCTACTAAATGATTCATGATTAATTTCCTAGTTTCTTCCCCTGGATTCGTCATGCCAGTTCCCACCGCCTTACCCCCCACTTGACAGAGCCATGGCGTGTTTGTGAAACCTGTGCTTAAGATTCAGGTGAATTTGTCAGTCATTCAGTGCCATTCTTTGCCGTGACAGTTTGGTTGCAGGGAGCCTTTCACCATGCTTCCACCAGTCATCAGTCATCCTGTCATTGCTTGTCTCTGCCTGGGGTCACTAATGATGCCTGTCTGTCATTGAACACCATCAATGGGCAACTCCTACTGACTGCACTGAGTGCAGTCCCAGTATGAATTCACTTATTTTACCTGTCTGTATTATTTCAACAAGTATTATTAAAATTGTATGGGACACGCCTCTCTATGTCAATTTAGCAATAATGTTTTGAAAAAGGCTGACTAGGTGAATGAGACACATGAGACCGTAAGAGTAACCACATTATAACAGCCCTACAGATTATAGTCAGTTAATAGAACATTGCCAGCTACAAGTAGAACAATATGCTTATTTAATGTTAAGACAAATTAACAGCCAACTACACCACGCCAATTTGTACTGTAATGTCAGAATGGCTTTCCCACATGTACCAAATTCTGTATCTTCAACTGACCGTGTATGTGGTTTTTTAGTCAGTTTAAGATTACACATTTGTTGCTGAATTTTTCATGTATCAGAACCGCACTAACAAGTACAAAGTCTGAGAGTTCTTATCAGAACATCATGTTATGTGTTGTAAACTATATCCTAATATCATGAAGGACCAAAAATTACTGTTATCTGTTTATGAAAGCGACCTTGCTGGTATGTAAGCATTTTTTGGTAAACATTCAGAGTGAAACATTAAAAACATACAATTTGGCTACATTATATTAACAAACATGCATAATTAAAAGATGTAACCAGACATGCATCATTAAAAGACATTTGGCAAGAAAAGTGATAAAATAGATATTTTAACCTGATTTTAATATATTAAAAGTGGTTAGACTTCATTCTTTTAACATCTGCAGCCAGTTCACCAAGTGAAGAAACTAATGCGTTTAAACTTTATATTAATATTAAATAAAATATTAATGTTAAATAAAATATCAGAACTGAATATAATTATATCTGTAAAATTAATGTAGATAACCAGTCTGTTCCTAAAACACAATTCATCATTTGTATTTTGCCACCTAACTAGTACTTTGGGTGGGGCTAATAACACACTGGTTACATCACTAATGCAATAAAAAATATTTTAGATAAATTCACTTTCACATAAGCATATTAAATATGTACCAAGTAAGGACAAGGACTGTAGAAAACAAAGATCCAAAATAAGTTGAACATAACCAACGATGTGGACACAACCACACGCACCTTTTGTGTCACACTCACTTATATACACTTAATTTAATTCATCCCCCATTAACTCCGACTATATCACAATATGTCTTTCATTTCCAACTCTGCAATCGTTTGTCTGACTTGTGCATTAAAGGCATTGTGTCACCACAGATGTAGCCATGATAACTAAACGAGGTCGTGCAGCCGGACAGAGTACCAGGGCCGTGTAGTAACTGAACGCACTGATGCCACTATAGAGGTGCACTTGGATTGTCTTTGAGAAGTCCCCCGTATGTGAGAGTTAGTCAGGTCACAGGTGTAGCAGAGTCGCCGGATGTGAACCGTAAGTCGCTCGTGTGCTTCCCTGTGTGCCGTGTTTATCCGCGTGACACAGCACACAACGCTCTGTTGTCAACTTAGTTGGGTGACACGTCTGGACTGTGATGACACTTTGCGACACAAAGTGGATATTAGTGATAAAGGTAAGGCTCAGGTGATCTGTGTGTGAGTGAGTGTATCGCAGGGGTGATATATGCATTGGTTATTCCCCTATTCCCACCCCCATTGCTGTAACGCCTTTGGTTTCCCAGGTCACCCATCTCCCCCTTTCCCTCTGATACTGAGGTGTAAGCATAAGCTTCAGGGGGTTTTCTTCAGTATATTTTGCCTTTCATATAAACATGTGGCAGTTGCTTCAAGCACTGTTAAATGGGACAGAGCTTGACCTACGAATGTCAGGTTTTAAAAAACATTCAATTTTTTGGCTCACACCTGGAAGGCTTCAAGTTTGCAAAGTTATCTTTATCATAAAATGTTTCCAGTTTTTACCAAGGTTTACACATTAAAGGTTGTTTTAGATACTTTAAATTTAATATTTTCAAAAGTATTTTTAAGTCCATGATTGCACGAAGAACTCCTACAAATCTTGTAAAATGTACGTGGATGACACCAAATCCATATTCAGTACTGCTGCTTTGCCATTAATTACATCCTAAAAAGTATGAAAAAACATTGATGATCAGTTTGGCAATAAATGAACTATTAATTTATGGAGAACTCGGAGCTGTGTGTGGACATGTTATAAATTCCTTCAGTGTACGTAATGCGTATTACTACTTGCCAACCAGTGAATTAGATCTGGGTTACAATATATTCGTTGTATGCTCTCCATTCGTGTGCAGAACTGAACTGTTTGACCCTTCTGTAGTGATCAACTTACAGATACAACTCAGTTACGTGTATCTACATGTAAATTATAAATACCACAGGATATCATTAAAATACTAGTTGTAAGTTTATATTAGAGTCTGTCATTGTTCATTTGTACACAAGCTGTAACATGTTTGTAAAAGTAGACATTTCTCATGGATATCGAGTTGGTTTCATTCAGACCTACCGGGTACAACTAATTGATGTCTTAGTGGAGAATAGAACGAACGCTAATTAACAAATTTAATATTTAAGCCAGTCATAAAATGTGATTTTTTTAGAAAATATTCAAATTTAACAAACACATACATACTTGAAAGAAGATTTTATTATAATATAAAAAATCTTTAAAATGAACCATAAAATAGCAAAATGTAATTTCTGAAGGAACTATATATGATATTGGCCATACCAATTTTCAAAAGTAATCTCTAAACAGGTTTTATAAGAATGTGTTTCTATAAACAAACAACAGGTGTCACACACATAGTGCTCAGCCTGTATTTAAATTATGTTTAGAAAATCATTTTCTAAACTTCACAGCAATGTGAAGGCTTTAACGGACAAAGAACATTTATTATTGATTATTTTATCTCCTTATTTAAAAATGTACACTGTATGTCTTACGCCAATGAATGAATAGTATGTTTTGAATGGTTACTTGTTTTACGGATTTCTTGCTTGTTTACTGAACATTTTTCAGACAGATTTCTTTCAGATTCCAATAAGGTTCTGTGGGTCTGAAAGGGGTATTTAATGCCCCTCTGATCATCATTCTTGGGCCTTCGTATTCTTCTAAGAGTCTAAGTGCAGCTGTCAGTTTGCTATCAGGCTGATATTCCAAATGATTTGTTAACAACAAAACCAGCTACTATTTGCGTAACCATGACTACCAGATATGACACAAAACTGACATCATGTTTTACACATTGACTTTTTTGCAATGCATAACTGAATCGGAATTCAGAATCAGAAATGATTATATTTGTCCATCGGATTACATCTCTGGCTATTTGAGTTCACAGGAATGGTGGCCAGTGCTACAGACAATACAATCAAAAAAAGAAAAATATTAAATCACAGGCATCCGAGCATTGTGAATATTGAGGGGCTGAATCTCACCAAAACATTCAAACTGCAGTCCTCTTGAGACTCCCTAAACAACGTCCAACTGCGATGCAATGAGGCTCACACAAAGTCTCCAAATGCACCTCAAAATATTGGGGGCTAAACATTTCTTCAGTCCCGCAACCAAAATATTGGTTCCGATTCCTACGTTAATTGTTGTAATTTTGTAGTCCGGGAGGTTTTTACTACCGGGTATGTATATATGTATGATGTGTGCAACTAACACGAGCTACCCGTTGTATACTGTATTTATTGTTGTAATTATAATATATAATAGTGCAACAGTTAACACAACTAACTCATCTTCTATTACACTGTGCGCACTAATTAACGCTATCTGAAGGTGTTAAGTCAGTCCCTACATGGATGTAAAATACAGTTTGCACATTACACTTATCTCAGAAAACTTTGATTTTTAGTGTACATTCATAACTTAACCGATGCATACAGCGTATTACAACATCAGTTATATCACCAAGTCATTTCTAAATGGAGATCTGTGCCAAAAATATACAAAATTAATTTTGGTTGGTGACTGCAAACCACACACAGATCAGCAGACATGTGTTTTGTAAGGAATGATCTCAACCTGGTTGATGACACTACATGGTTGATGACACTACACTACACCCTCAGACCCCTCCAACCCCCAGCCTCCCTTTGAATCACATAAACTTTTTGATATTTGTGATAATTTTTCATAGAACACAACTGAGATTATTTTAAAACTGAAACCTTCCTTTTGTGTTGCCGTCATTACATGCCTTGACGTAAACACTTCTGTCCTCGTTATCATGTAAGCCACATTATTATCTGTTTTGCAATCATGGCTATTTAAAATTTAATACTATTTTATTGATTTATATTTCTCAACATTTTACTTATCATTCTATCTAATAGTTATGTTGAGTGTTTAAGTTACATAAAATATGCATACTTTTATTACTAGCTTAACTCTTTGATTTGTGATTGGTTATATAAAACCATGATGTATCAACAGCTGACGTTATGATCAGTATTACTATACATTTTGTGTCTGCCGCATTCTATTCATTCAACCAGCATTGTGTAAACAGCCCCAATGTGACTGGGAAATAAATTATTTTAAAAAGTACATCGATATAAGAAACTAAGACTGCTGCTGCTAACTTTCCTTCTCTCTGTGAAACCAGTTTCATGTAATGTCTCTTTTTGAGCTCTTCCCTAACTTGGTTAATATTGCCAGGGTCATCTAGCAGACTTTTGTATGATTGATGATTTCAAGTTCAACAAACAGTGTCAGACATGGTTCTGTATAGTTACTATAAATTATGGAACCTACATAACGGTTGTGAAGTAACTTTCTCCCATCTCTTGTAGTTGTTTATTAATAACATTGTCTGACATCCAGTTTAAGGTAAAGAGAATTGATCCAGTTTAAGGTAAAGAGAATTGACCCAGTTTAAGGTAAAGAGAATTGATCCAGTTTAAGGTAAAGAGAATTGATCCAGTTTAAGGTAAAGAGAATTGATTAAGTTTAAGGTAAAGAGAATTGATCCAGTTTAAGGTAAAGAGAATTGATCCAGTTTAAGGTAAAGAGAATTGATTAGGTTTAAGGTAAAGAGAATTGATTAGGTTTAAGGTAAAGAGAATTGATCCAGTTTAAGGTAAAGAGAGTTGATCCAGTTTCACTACATCAGGTTAAACACATTGACATAACAAGTAATTAGGTGAATAGTTGTACATGTAGAGCCAACCAATAGTTTAGTTAGACACATTGTGTAATAAACGCATTATCAATCCTTGAGACCATAAAGTGTACAGTAAAGAATGTTAAATTTTATTAAACAGAACAGCTGGTGATGTGAATTCATTAGCAGAAATATCTTGCAATACAAGTTACAGGACTCAGTTCGATTAACTTATTCACCCATTATAATATTATATTCACTGACATAATATATTTTACTTAAGTTTTATTACTTGTAAATACTCCTGATTCCATTTGAGATACATGTAGAGTGTAAATAAATTTGATTATATAACATGATTTTTAAAATAATAAACCTAATAGTCTTTGCACCTTTAATACATAAATGCAGTGAACTGGTATTGATATTCTTTACATATATCATGGTCCATTTAAAGTTGTACATTAAAACACCTTTGTGTGGTCAAGATAATAATAATCTATCCAAACATCCTAACCAACCATATGTGCTTTAATGAGCGACAACTTTCAATGGACCATTATGTGATTATGAACATTGACCTTGCAGGGTAACATGCAATTGAAACATAATTGCCCTGAGAGGCAGAGACATTCAAAGTAAACACGGAACGGTGTAATTGTATAAATCATTACAGTTCTTTATAACATATTTGAGTGGGGAAGAGAGTGGAATAAATATGTCTGTAGGTTGTAGATATCGTTTACACTGTCAATTACACAGAGATAAAACAGACAGGACAAACTATTTGGCTGCCATTCATTCTGTAAAGGAAATTCATTGCTAAAAGGTATTCATCATGTTTGAATACTTTCATTATGTCTTTCTTCTATGCCATTTCATTTTTCCTGTCACCTGGCTTGTATCAGCTGTAGGGTGACACTTGTTATGATAATTTTGTCCATGTCTAGGTCCTACAAATGTCACATTCAGAATAGTTCAGCCTAATACCACAACACCAGTACAATAAAATAAATTATATGCTTCCCACAAACAGCTGCAGATCTAAGCATTTCAGTTTGAATAAAATAAAAGAGAGATGCATCTCAAATATGTGTACTTGCCAGGTGGCCAATTCGTCTTAGTGCAAAGCAACATGGGATTGTTTTAGTCCAATGTATGGGGTTAATAATTCAGGCCTTGACATTGAGGTTTTGTATCCACTGGCCCAGGGGGCCAGTACATTTGAAAAGTTACTGGCCCACCCAGAAAAGTTACTGGCCCAGATTTTGTTTAAAAAAATATGTTAATACCGAGATGCCTGTTTGTTGTTTCACTGAAGAAGTCCACAAAGTCTAAGGTTCGCTTGGAGCGATATCATGCTGACTTTTCCAAAGTTCTTATTTGTGCACATCATTTATGAAATTAAGATAGCGACTGTAAGACGTGATAAGCAAAGTTAGATGAAGATTTGTAATCGTGGTATCTCTCTGCAATCTAGCTGCTACTAATGCAAAATCTGAGATGTCACCAACCGATATTTTCAGCTCAAGGCTTGATACTTTAGCTGGCTGTCCTCAGCACGTAAAAAGCATTTTTTGGTTTTGGCTGTGCCTGAGGCTCAAATCTAAGGCCAATATTGCCAGGATCAGGCACATTATATCATGATAAATGTGCATCTGAACGCCACCATGTGTATCACATTATGATTATGACTGGCGATGACCAATGCTGATGTAAGCAACCAGTCATGTGTGCCACAATGTGAACCCTGGCCAGAGTCCTTGCTCTCGTTCCGCCCAAGGCACAGCTGTGTTACAAGATCCACTGCTGCAGCCATGGTCTTTAGCAATGCTATCAAATGTTTGACAGTACAACAAATTTCCTTGATGCCTTTCCAGTATGGAATATAATATGCACTAGCATTTTATTATGCAGATGACAGTTGAGATTGCCTGCCATTTTGCCAGTTTTTGTTGCCATTATTTAATTAGTTATAACAAAAATGTAGCAAAACAAACATTGATTTAAATATCAAATAAAAATATTAGATTTTAAGGTTATCCTATTTTTCTAGGTAGGGTCAGGTTACCGGAAACACGATGGTGGTCAATCGGATTGAAACCAGTGGATATGAAAACTGGTGGCCCGAACTGGCCCGACAGCCTCAAAAAAGGCGCTGGGCCAGCGGGCCAGTGTTAATGTCAAGGCCTGTAATTTCATTGAAGTTTTAACGCTATGTTTTTCACTTTGTTGTTGTATACTGTTTGTTGGTTAGGATTGCATACAATGGTGTGTCTATATAATTTTGTGTCTTGAACAAATTGATTAAACACTACAATTTCTGATGATTATTTTCCTTTGCCTGGCTAACACACAAACCAATCATGTATCTGTTATGTTTGTTAAATAGCACTTGAGATGTAATTATACACTAGTAGCTGAGTATTCCCGTAAGAGCTATGTTAATGTTGAAATGAAGGGAGTGTTACCAACCCTTCTAAGAACCAACGAGGCTATTGAACAGGAAGAATTATTCTTCAATGCCTCCGAGGTAATTCTAACTTTAGGGGCAGTTTCAAAAAACAGCAATTTTCCCTACCTATAGTCTGATTGGAATGTTGGACAATAGAGCATATTGACAAGTGTCCGATTCGCTCAGTCTGTCGAGCCACACCGTTTTCTTGCTTTATGTCTAACAATACTCCGGAATGCAGATAATAATATGACGATGATGATAATAATATGATTCTAGTAATTGTATGATTCTGTTAATAATGAGAGATTATGTGTTTGTGTAATTTATTCCTGTAATTATGTATTACATGAGTCACGACATTGTTAAGTCGCCACAAAGAAATGATACTTCTTGGAAAAGCCTGTTTATTTCAAGCATTCATGCATGCTTTGTTTGAGGGGTAGCTTTCTGTTTGCCTCTTTGTACGAGAATGGGGTGTTGGGTACGGGAGAGGGGGTGTAGCTAGGGGAATGTTAATTTGTTGGATAGGAGAAGGGATATAGAGAAGGACTATGGGAGAAGGGTACAGGAGGGTTTTAGAAGAAAGGGGTGTATATGAGGGGGTGTCAGAGAAGGGGTGTAAAGGAAGGTTTGTGGGAGGTGTGTGGGGGAGCGGGTGTATGAGTGTGGGTGTAGAAGGATTCATTAAAGGCATTGTGTCACCACAGATGTAGCCATGATAACTAAACGAGGTCGTGCAGCCGGACAGAGTACCAGGGCCGTGTAGTAACTGAACGCACTGATGCCACTATAGAGGTATACTTGGATTGTCTTTGAGAAGTCCCCCGTATGTGAGAGTTAGTCAGGTCACAGGTGTAGCAGAGTCGCGATTCCCTCTCCCTCTCCCTCTCCCTCTCCCTCTCCCTCTCCCTCTCCCTCTCCCACAATCCTACATTCTTTAAATGTGAAGAATGTTAAATGTTATTTCTAGTCACCTTGGTTAATCTCCTGGTTTCTTGGTATTGTTAATCCACATTCCAATGCTTTTCCAATACCTAATGAAGCACTACAGGAATAATGGGATTAGTTTAGCTGCTTGGATAAATAGTATGCCCGATATCACACAGCAAGAATGAAGAGTATTATTAATGCAGTCACTTATTATATATATAATGATTGCCAGATAGTTATCCCAGTTATAAGCGTAGAGTGACAGGTTATATATAGAAGTGATTATCAAGTGATTACCGCAGTATCCCTGCCACATGTGACAGTTATAACCACAGGTTGTGTCACCAAGTAGAAGACTATTGATATGTAAATTACATCTACAGGACAATCAGCGATCATGTGGAAATTGTAACATTACAGCGGTACGTGACTGATTTAAACCTGCCTGTTTTGTCAAGCCTTATCTGTATACCTAGAGGGTGTCCTCATGTCTGGAAAAACCTTGAAAGTCTTGGAATTCTAACATTCAATTTGAAGATTACCATCAAACATTTGTTTGATTCGTTGAATTGTGGGTGATGTTTTGGGGCGTGTCATTCAGTCACCATTCCGTTCAAGATGCCGGAAAAGTGTGCATGTCAAGACGGCGCATTTTTATCATTGCAAACCAGACAAGGTGGGTCTTGTTGAGGAACTTCAAATTTTACTTACTTTACTTGTGTAGCACAGTGGCTAGATAATCGGACTCTCATTCGAGGTAACCCGGGTTCAAATCATGTGCAGCTGTGTTGAATCTTGGGCAAGTTCATTCATTCCACATTGCTCCAGTTCACTCAGCTGTATGACTGAGTACCTGGCTATAGACAGTGGCGGATATTTGTGTATGAATAGTTGTCATGCATTAATTGCAGTGTGGCTGAATGCTTCCCAGAGAATTGATATGGTGTTCAATTGAACAGATTTGCCATGGATTAAGCTGTAAAGCGCTTTGAGCAGTCCTTAGGACTAAATACTGCACTACCGTATTTACCCTATGTATTGGGACACCCTATGTTTTGGGTCACCCTAAAAATCTAGAAAAATAATTATTTTTCTATACCGTATGTTTTGGGACACCTTTATAAATGTAATTATTTTATGTCCCTATGTATTGGGACACCAATTATTTGTATTTCTGACGAGCGAGTTTGCACGTTTTTCTCGACGCGGACGCATAAATTTAAAAAGTGTATCAATAAAACATTGTATTACAATCGTAGCTGCACTACTGCTAACAACACCAACTTGGGTTAGTGAGGACGAGGTGGGTCTGGATTCGACAAAAGCACTGTGGTGTCGAATCCGGACCCACCTCGATGGTGGTATAATAGTAATACATATACCTGCCAAATTGTGTTTAGTAAGCCCGTAACAATGGTCGCAATTTGAAAGCACAACCACGGGTACATGTTCAAATAGTAAACAAAACATCTACTTTCAAAACCAACTTCTGTATTTTACACCATTTCTTTATTGTGTAATACATCGCTTGCACCTTTATTTTAATCTTAATTTTACTATTGTTTGTAACACGAGTATTAGAAAGTAAAGTATCTTTACATAATTTGTTATGGTGGCATGTATGTTAGCGATCTATTAGGTCTTAGAACAGGTCTCCATAGATCAATCAACATTTGTAATAAATTATCATGTAATGTAAATGTACTATTATTGCTGTCATGGTTTATCTGAATAAATTGTTTTTCTTCTTCCTCATCTTCATCTTCTTCTTTACTGGCAATGATCCCTTTGGTGATAGCATCACCAATGTCTGTAGGAAAGCTGCCAGGGGAATTACCAATAAATATTCCAGTAAGGGACGACATGCCATCAGGGTTCGTTTGCGTCCCTAAGTTTTGGGACAGTGATTCTGAGAATTATTTTTGTGCACCATATGTTTTGGGACAGCAGAACATTTTATTATTTTTAATTTGTCCTATACATAGGGTATACGGGTGTATAAGAATTTTGCTTTAGTTTACCTGTCAGCCACTTAACACGATGAGGTGTGTCCACTGGTTTCTGTCTGCCTTTGCAGTTATGAGTTTATTCCAACTGAATCTGGTGTCTCAGTGATCTCGTTCACATTTGTGAATCTTGTGACACGTCTTCTCCGAGGTTACGTTATTATATATCCTGCCTTTTCAACACATCAGCCACCCTGGGTTTAGTCTCATGTGTTTTTCACATACCCACAAACTGCAGATTATCATATCACCATTTTGTTGTACCTAAAACCACGTTTAACATTGGCAGACAAACTTTCTCTGCAGCTGCACCTAAAATCAGGATTCAGCTCCTCGTTACTTTAAAATCATCTGAAAATATAGCTACCTTTCATAAAAGCTCAGATTATTAGTTTAAAAAATTTCACTCGCGCCATAAATCTTTGGCGGTCCCTTGACCTAACGATGAGTCCTGCACCTCATTTTGAACAAACACATTTATGAGGAAGCAAACAATAAATGTTTGGTTAGTACTGTAATTGGTTGTTCAAGTAACTCAGTTTATGATATCGTTCACTACCATTGGTACAATAACTTTATCCATATATGCTTATAGCATATAAAGAAAAAGAACTAATAATACCACTGTACAAAACAATAGTTAGGCCTCATTTAGAATATTGTATTCAAGCGTGGAGGCCATACCGCAAGAAGGACATAGATATGCTAGAAAGAGTACAGAGGAGAGCGACTAAAATGATACCAAAACTGAGGGATCTTAGTTATGAAAAACGCCTAAAAGAATGTGGTTTAACAACACTAGAGACCAGGAGATTGAGAGGAGATCAGATAGAAGTGTTTAAAATATTGAATGGTTATGAAAATATTGATAGAAATATGTTTTTTTCAGTTAAGAAAGATAGAAAGACTAGAGGACATAAAGTTACATTAGTAAAGGAGCAGTGTAGATTAGACGTGAGAAAGTTCTCATTTTCACAAAGGACTGTAAATGAATGGAACAGATTATCTGATGATTGTGTGGGTGCTAGTAGTGTGAATATGTTTAAAAATAAAATCGACACATACCTCAGAAGGGCTGGATATATGTAGATAAAAGTGTTGGACTCTCGATAAGCCAAAGGGCTTCCTTGTCCACCTGCCATCTAGAGTTAATTCTCTGGATGGCAATCTTGTTAAATCTTGTTAAAGAAGGTGGCTGTATTAGTTGTCAACACCCTAAGGCAGCGGGTACAGAAAACGTAACAAACGCTGCACTTTGCACAAACAAATTACAGATGAAAAGACAAGCCATTCGATCTACATGATTGCCGTCATATATACTTCGGGTGACCTTCTGACATTGCGGCATTTATAGACTCGTTGCATTGAGAATTGTGCCACAGGTTGATGGTAGAGATGGCACTTTCACCAATATTTGTCACAGGTCATTGGGCCGTCAATGTTGGCACATAGCACAATATTATGTCAGTTTGTGCTTTGTGATCTACCTATAGAAAGGCACATGTCTGCAAAATCGGCACATACAAAAATGGCATATGTATTTTATGCAGAACAGAAACATAAGTCCAGTGTAGAGTGAAATACGAGGTAGCCCAAATTAATTACATTTAATGTATTGATTAATGAAACAACAATTGTGGCATCATCCACCATCGATACAAAATCTCAGCAAGCATGTCAGCCCCCAAGTAGTAATTTCACACAATACCTAGAAATAACAGACACTTTAAAATAAATGTAAGTTCATATTTTACACAGTGTCTAATCATTCGGACTGCTCAGAGCACTTTACATGTTACTCCCAGGCAGACCTGTTCAATCGAACACCATCTCGACTTCTCTGGGAAGCATTTAAGGCAGTTTAACAAACATTGACAATGATTTATTTTTTATCTTCACCAGCTACCCGCTACAAATGCTAACTGTAACACTACTGGGGAGCCTTTATCATTCACTTCATATTGCTAGGGGGGTCAGTCTACCTCTGGCTCACCGAAAATCCAAACGTAACTGACCTACACCAAACATAATTAAACTGGCAAAAAATTCATTGTTTTTTATTTCGGTTGATTGGCCAAACAGATTGATTGTTAAGATTTTTCAATAAAAACAATCAGACCATATGATGTAACCACTTAAATGTGCCAGTTTTTGTTGCTAATTGAGTTGTACCATTATAGTACCCGGTATGTAAATTTGTTTTCACGTGGTTTTTTCATATGTAACATTTCGTTGTATCATTTTTAATATGCCTGCATATTTCCACCATGTCCGGTGTCACATTGTGTCTAGTGAGCTCCTTACCGTGGATGCATACATTAAACACTATTTTCCCAGCAGTGTCACCTAGAACTACCCAGCTGGCTTTAAGTCATAAACCTGTCTTGAAGACGCCTCATGTGGAGTAAAGTTGGTGTCAATGGATTTAACAATAGGGGATATGCTTTGCTTCATGTGAGGGATTTAATGTGCATTCAGACCTATGTCAGGGCCTTTGTGGCATTCTCTGCATGAAGGTCTCTCTTTTACAGAAACACAAGTATGAATGTGTCTGTCTAGGCTCACTTGTTATTTTGTTGTCGCATTGTCAAAATACTATGGTAAGATAAGTCGGGTCTTAAAGACAGAACTCGGCAGGTCTGGGTTTTAAAGGGAGTTTGTACATTTGTTTTTTATTGTAAAATTGTGTTATTTTGTACAAACGATATGTGTTCTAGCATACGTACCACAATTTATGTTTTAATGAAGCCTTCAAAGCAGTGCGCTGCCATGTAAACACTGCCATGTAAACAAACCGTTTCCTCCCAAAATATTGTAATTTTAAACAAATTGAGTTGTCACTATGTTGTAATAGATAATGTTATAATTTACACTGTATAGCATTTGTATGGTCAGTGTGTTATAATAGATATAGTTTACACTGTATAACAGTTGGTTGGTCAGTGTGTTGTAAATATATATAGTTTACACTGTATAACAGTTGGGTGGTCAGTGTGTTGTAATATATATAGTTTACTCTGTATAACATTTGGGTAGTCAGTGTGCTGTAATAGATATAGTTTACACTGTGTAACATTTGGGCGGTCAGTGTGCTGTAATAGATATAGTTTACACTGTTTAACATTTGGGCGGTCAGTGTGCTGTAGTAGATACAGTTTACACTGTGTAACATTTGGGCGGTCAGTGTGCTGTAATAGATATATTTTACACTGTGTAACATTTGGGCGGTCAGTGTGCTGTAATATATATAGTTTACACTGTGTAACAGTTGTGAGGTCAGTGTGCTGTAATAGATATAGTTTACACTGTGTAACATTTGGGCGATCAGTGTGCTGTAATAGATATAGTTTACACTGTGTAACATTTGGGCGATCAGTGTGCTGTAATATATATAGTTTACACCGTGTAACAGTTGTGAGGTCAGTGTGCTGTAATAGATATAGTTTACACTGTGTAACATTTGGGCGATCAGTGTGCTGTAATATATATATATAGTTTACACTTTGTAACATTTGGGCGGTCAGTGTGCTGTAATATATATATATAGTTTACACTGTGTAACAGTTGTGAGGTCAGTGTGCTGTAATAGATATAGTTTACACTGTGTAACATTTGGGCGGTCAGTGTGCTGTAATAGATATATTTTACACTGTAACATTTGGGCGGTCAGTGTGCTGTAATATATATAGTTTACACTGTGTAACAGTTGTGAGGTCAGTGTGCTGTAATAGATATAGTTTACACTGTGTAACATTTGGGCGGTCAGTGTGCTGTAATAGATATAGTTTACACTGTGTAACAGTTGTGAGGTCAGTGTGCTGTAATAGATATAGTTTACACTGTGTAACATTTGGGCGGTCAGTGTGCTGTAATATATATAGTTTACACTGTGTAACATTTGGGTGGTCATTGTGCTGTAATATATATAGTTTACACTGTGTAACAGTTGTGAGGTCAGTGTGCTGTAATAGATATAGTTTACACTGTATCTCTCTCTCTCTCTCTCTCTCTCTCTCTCTCTCTCTCTCTCTCTCTCTCTCTCTCTCTCTCTCTCTCCTCTCCCTCTCTCTCTCTCTCTCTCTCTCTCTCTCTCTCTCTGAGTAGTGTATTACTAATCAGATAGTTCATTATGTTACAACACATACCTGGCATATCTGAGGTAAAAACCACACCTTTAAACAAATGAAAAGTAACAATTACACATTTGAGATCCACACACCAGGGGGTCTGCCGTGAGGAAGGAACGAATCCACAAAGGATGTATGTACCTTGTCGAGGCTACACAAAGCTCTCATCTTAGTGTGTAAAGTCGACTTGATTGATTGAATTGTATTTTCATGTTTTACAAGGTTTAGCGAGATTGCTATCAGGAAGTATGTTTCACCGGTCCAGTGGGCAAGAATCCTTTGGTTTATCAAGAGTCCAACAATGTTAATCTACATGTCTGCCCCCCCCCCCACAGATGTCTATCAGTTCTCTATCAGTTAGTGAAAACAATGAGGAAATGTCATTCCTTGTAGCTGTTAGTTCTGTTTTGCGATATTCATATAGCTTACACACACACACACACACACACACACACACACACACACACACACACACACACATTGATGAGTGAATAAACTTTAATTAATAGTTGCAAGTTTTAGTAGAAAATTCAAATTAACCATTTCACGAGTTGTAGATAATTTCACCAAATTGTTTATTGCAGTTTATGCAGTTGACACTGTTATTGTACAAGAACTCTGTATCTCCTGTAGAGGACAATCCTACATTCTTTAAATGTGAAGAATGTTAAATGTTATTTCTAGTCACCTTGGTTAATCTCCTGGTTTCTTGGTATTGTTAATCCACATTCCAATGCTTTTCCAATACCTAATGAAGCACTACAGGAATAATGGGATTAGTTTAGCTGCTTGGATAAATAGTATGCCCGATATCACACAGCAAGAATGAAGAGTATTATTAATGCAGTCACTTATTATTTATAATGATTGCCAGATAGTTATCCCAGTTATAAGCGTAGAGTGACAGGTTATATATAGAAGTGATTATCAAGTGATTACCGCAGTATCCCTGCCACATGTGACAGTTATAACCACAGGTTGTGTCACCAAGTAGAAGACTATTGATATGTAAATTACATCTACAGGACAATCAGCGATCATGTGGAAATTGTAACATTACTGCGGTACGTGACTGATTTAAACCTGCCTGTTTTGTCAAGCCTTATCTGTATACCTAGAGGGTGTCCTCATGTCTGGAAAAACCATGAAAGTCTTGGAATTCTAACATTCAATTTGAAGATTACCATCAAACATTTGTTTGATTCGTTGAATTGTGGGTGATGTTTTGGGGCGTGTCATTCAGTCACCATTCCGTTCAAGATGCCGGAAAAGTGTGCATGTCAAGACGGCGCATTTTTATCATTGCAAACCAGACAAGGTGGGTCTTGTTGAGGAACTTCAAATTTTACTTACTTTACTTGTGTAGCACAGTGGCTAGATCATCGGACTCTCATTCGAGGTAACCCGGGTTCAAATCATGTGCAGCTGTGTTGAATCTTGGGCAAGTTCATTCATTCCACATTGCTCCAGTTCACTCAGCTGTATGACTGAGTACCTGGCTATAGACAGTGGCGGATATTTGTGTATGAATAGTTGTCATGCATTAATTGCAGTGTGGCTGAATGCTTCCCAGAGAATTGATATGGTGTTCAATTGAACAGATTTGCCATGGATTAAGCTGTAAAGCGCTTTGAGCAGTCCTTAAGACTAAATACTGCACTACCGTATTTACCCTATGTATTGGGACACCCTATGTTTTGGGTCACCCTAAAAATCTAGAAAAATAATTATTTTTCTATACCGTATGTTTTGGGACACCTTTATAAATGTAATTATTTTATGTCCCTATGTATTGGGACACCAATTATTTGTATTTCTGACGAGCGAGTTTGCACGTTTTTCTCGACGCGGACGCATAAATTTAAAAAGTGTATCAATAAAACATTGTATTGCAATCGTAGCTGCACTACAGCTAACAACACCAACTTGGGTTAGTGAGGACGAGGTGGGTCTGGATTCGACAAAAGCACTGTGGTGTCGAATCCGGACCCACCTCGATGGTGGTATAATAGTAATACATATACCTGCCAAATTGTGTTTAGTAAGCCCGTAACAATGGTCGCAATTTGAAAGCACAACCACGGGTACATGTTCAAATAGTAAACAAAACATCTACTTTCAAAACCAACTTCTGTATTTTACACCATTTCTTTATTGTGTAATACATCGCTTGCACCTTTATTTTAATCTTAATTTTACTATTGTTTGTAACACGAGTATTAGAAAGTAAAGTATCTTTACATAATTTGTTATGGTGGCATGTATGTTAGCGATCTATTAGGTCTTAGAACAGGTCTCCATAGATCAATCAACATTTGTAATAAATTATCATGTAATGTAAATGTACTATTATTGCTGTCATGGTTTATCTGAATAAATTGTTTTTCTTCTTCCTCATCTTCATCTTCTTCTTTACTGGCAATGATCCCTTTGGTGATAGCATCACCAATGTCTGTAGGAAAGCTGCCAGGGGAATTACCAATAAATATTCCAGTAAGGGACGACATGCCATCAGGGTTCGTTTGCGTCCCTAAGTTTTGGGACAGTGATTCTGAGAATTATTTTTGTGCACCATATGTTTTGGGACAGCAGAACATTTTATTATTTTTAATTTGTCCTATACATAGGGTATACGGGTGTATAAGAATTTTGCTTTAGTTTACCTGTCAGCCACTTAACACGATGAGGTGTGTCCACTGGTTTCTGTCTGCCTTTGCAGTTATGAGTTTATTCCAACTGAATCTGGTGTCTCAGTGATCTCGCTCACATTTGTGAATCTTGTGACACGTCTTCTCCGAGGTTACGTTATTATATATCCTGCCTTTTCAACACAACAGCCACCCTGGGTTTAGTCTCATGTGTTTTTCACATACCCACAAACTGCAGATTATCATATCACCATTTTGTTGTACCTAAAACCACGTTTAACATTGGCAGACAAACTTTCTCTGCAGCTGCACCTAAAATCAGGATTCAGCTCCTCGTTACTTTAAAATCATCTGAAAATATAGCTACCTTTCATAAAAGCTCAGATTATTAGTTTAAAAAATTTCACTCGCGCCATAAATCTTTGGCGGTCCCTTGACCTAACGATGAGTCCTGCACCTCATTTTGAACAAACACATTTATGAGGAAGCAAACAATAAATGTTTGGTTAGTACTGTAATTGGTTGTTCAAGTAACTCAGTTTATGATATCGTTCACTACCATTGGTACAATAACTTTATCCAGAGGGTGGCTGTATTAGTTGTCAACACCCTAAGGCAGCGGGTACAGAAAACGTAACAAACGCCGCACTTTGCACAAACAAATTACAGATGAAAAGACAAGCCATTCGATCTACATGATTGCCGTCATATATACTTCGGGTGACCTTCTGACATTGCGGCATTTATAGACTCGTTGCATTGAGAATTGTGCCACAGGTTGATGGTAGAGATGGCACTTTCACCAATATTTGTCACAGGTCATTGGGCCGTCAATGTTGGCACATAGCACAATATCAGTTTGTGCTTTGTGATCTACCTATAGAAAGGCACATGTTTGCAAAATCGGCACATACAAAAATGGCATATGTATTTTATGCAGAACAGAAACATAAGTCCAGTGTAGAGTGAAATACGAGGTAGCCCAAATTAATTACATTTAATGTATTGATTAATGAAACAACAATTGTGGCATCATCCACCATCGATACAAAATCTCAGCAAGCATGTCAGCCCCCAAGTAGTAATTTCACACAATACCTAGAAATAACAGACACTTTAAAATAAATGTAAGTTCATATTTTACGCAGTGTCTAATCATTCGGACTGCTCAGAGCACTTTACATGTTACTCCCAGGCAGACCTGTTCAATCGAACACCATCTCGACTTCTCTGGGAAGCATTTAAGGCAGTTTAACAAACATTGACAATGATTTATTTTTTATCTTCACCAGCTACCCGCTACAAATGCTAACTGTAACACTACTGGGGAGCCTTTATCATTCACTTCATATTGCTAGGGGGGTCAGTCTACCTCTGGCTCTAAGCAGGTGCAAGGGAATAACAGCTGATCTCCCTCATATGGGGTTCCATTGCTCAATAGGAACCGATTTTAAGACAGTTTAATTAATTTTTCAGTGGTAGTGCCATTTACTGAATGCTGTTACTCTAACTGCGCAAAAGTGAACATTACAAGCGATTGCAAATGAAACAGTTATCTGCTTTGTTTGCTTTATTAAGTTTATTTGTATCCATAATTCATTAACTTATATCATATAATTGTGTGTACATAATGTAATAAAGACAAACATCCAAGTCAATAAAAAATTTAATCTCAAATATGACAAAAGATGGAGCATTTTTTTACAAAAATATGTTAGATCGAAAGGATGTTTAAAAGTGACCAAAAAAGGAGGACTTTCCTGCCATATTAGGAGACTTGAATGTCAGTAACTGCATTACATGGCATTGCATGGGAAAATACATTTTCCAGATGACGTCGCATTTATGCCAATGGATATCTACATTTCAATCTTAGATAGTGCTCCTAAAATCCTGTACAACGGAATATGATCCTCCCTCCATCCATTTTCACTGAAACCTGACCCCCATTTTCTATCAAAAGTATTGTTTGTATAATTCTAAACATTGAAAATTGACCCAACCCCAAATCTCCAACACTTAAATCTGTCCCATAGATATAACATTATAATGTCCCTTTCAAACTATGGCTTGTAATCTGCAGAAAAAGACACAACATAGAATTTGTATACAGAATAAACAGTCCATGTTTGTTGTCATAGGCAACTACTAATGTTGTGTAAGAATTTATGTAAACATCCAGGGACCAGGAGTATCAATTCCCACATGGCAGGGTCTACAACAGAGCTGTATAGGAAAGTACACAAGAGTTTGCAGGAATTTGTACAATGGCACCAGTTTGTGAAATGCCAAACAAACAAAATTTAAATATATGCACCAATGTAATGGATTCCAAAATAATGACATGAGTTTAATTACAAATCATGTACTTATTAGTCTGATTTAATGGAAATTAGATTTTGTTTAGTACCGGAGTTCCAATATAACTTTTAGGGACTATAGCGTTTGCTGTCCTGTCAAAACAAAATGGTTTTCTGGTTGTCCAATGTATATAACAATTCTAAGTGATCTCATTAAGACGAATACCCCGCTAAAAATAAAATTTTAACTAAAATAATGGTAGTTATATATCTCTTAATCTGAGAGGTAAATCTAAGAAATCATGTTAATTATAGTCTCAAAATTACGTGTGCAGACTCTGCTGCTGCCTATTGTATATGTTGTGTTGTCTACTGGGTAGCTGTGCCTATTGTATATTTTGTGTTGTCTACTGGGTAGCTGTGCCTATTGTATATTTTGTGTTGTCTATTGGGTAGCTGTGCCTATTGTATATGTTGTGTTGTCTATTGGGTAGCTGTGCCTATTGCATATTTTGTGTTGTCTAGTGGGTAGCTGTGCCTATTGTATATTTTGTGTTGTCTACTGGGTAGCTGTGCCTATTGTATATTTTATGTTGTCTACTGGGTAGCTGTGACACTTTCTATGTGAACAGTGCATCAGCTATTTAACTGTGTAGAGTGTAGCACTGTACACCTTCCACTGTACACCTTGCACTGTACACCTTCCACTGTACACCTTACAATGTACACCTTCCACTGTACACCTTACACTGTACACCTTACACTGTACACCTTACACTGTACACCTTGCACTGTACACCTTACTCTGTACACCTTGCACTGTACACCTTCCACTGTACACCTTACACTGTACACCTTCCACTGTACACCTTACACTGTACACCTTCCACTGTACACCTTACACTGTACACCTTACACTGTACACCTTACACTGTACACCTTCCACAGTACACCTTACACTGTACACCTTACACTGTACACCTTGCACTGTACACCTTACACTGTACGCCTTGCACTGTACACCTTCCACTGTACACCTTACACTGTACACCTTACACTGCACACCTTACACTGCACACCTTACACTGTACACCTTGCACTGTACACCTTACACTGTACACCTTGCACTGTACACCTTCCACTGTACACCTTACACTGTACGCCTTACACTGTACGCCTTGCACTGTACACCTTCCACTGTACACCTTCCACTGTACACCTTACACTGCACACCTTACACTGCACACCTTACACTGTACACCTTACACTGTACACCTTAC
This sequence comes from Paraescarpia echinospica, assembly GCA_020002185.1. Lineage (NCBI taxonomy): Eukaryota > Metazoa > Annelida > Polychaeta > Sabellida > Siboglinidae > Paraescarpia > Paraescarpia echinospica. The sequence goes on along the minus strand of CM034538.1, from coordinate 63,983,618 downwards.
ACTGTACACCTTCCACAGTACACCTTACACTGTACACCTTACACTGTACACCTTGCACTGTACACCTTACACTGTACGCCTTGCACTGTACACCTTCCACTGTACACCTTACACTGTACACCTTACACTGCACACCTTACACTGCACACCTTACACTGTACACCTTACACTGTACACCTTACACTGTACACCTTACACTGTACACCTTGCACTGTACACCTTACACTGTACACCTTACACTGTACACCTTACACTGCACACCTTACACTGTACACCTTGCACTGTACACCTTACACTGTACACCTTGCACTGTACACCTTGCACTGTACACCTTACACTGTACGCCTTACACTGTACGCCTTGCACTGTACACCTTCCACTGTACACCTTACACTGTACACCTTCCACTGTACACCTTACACTGTACACCTTACACTGCACACCTTACACTGCACACCTTACACTGTACACCTTACACTGTACACCTTACACTGTACACCTTACACTGTACACCTTGCACTGTACACCTTACACTGTACACCTTACACTGTACACCTTACACTGCACACCTTACACTGTACACCTTGCACTGTACACCTTACACTGTACACCTTGCACTGTACACCTTGCACTGTACACCTTACACTGTACGCCTTACACTGTACGCCTTGCACTGTACACCTTCCACTGTACACCTTACACTGCACACCTTACACTGCACACCTTACACTGCACACCTTACACTGTACACCTTGCACTGTACACCTTACACTGTACACCTTGCACTGTACACCTTCCACTGTACGCCTTACACTGTACGCCTTACACTGTACGCCTTGCACTGTACACCTTCCACTGTACACCTTACACTGTACACCTTACACTGCACACCTTACACTGTACACCTTACACTGTACACCTTGCACTGTACACCTTCCACTGTACACCTTACACTGTATACCTTACACTGTACACCTTGCACTGTATACCTTACCATATCAATCTTGTTTTAGTGACATTTTGTCTCTTCATCTTATTTTCGGTATGTTTAATAACATTAGTCATCATTTTTAAACTATGAACACATGTTTTAGTACCTGCATGACCCGTGGACATGCATACATGCATGCATTTGTGTGTTAATGTGCATTCAACCCGTCTAACAAGAAATACATATTGTCAATACAATGGTAGCGGATTTTTTTTTTTTTACAAATCTACCTATATGGAAATAGTCTGGTATGATCCCCCATATATAGTGTGCAATGGTTAAATACCAGTGCGAAACTTTCACTTCCAAATGTTCTGTCATGTGTGTAGTCTGTAGTTACTATTTCTTCCAGAATCACAGTGAAGATGCAGACATATAAAGACAATAAAATATTTTAATTTCTAAAAGTGTTGAAATGTCTCGAATGCGAAAAGACCAGTGAACATGAGAGAGAGGAACATTGCTGGGAATCAATAAAGGTGGGATGGAAGACAGGCATAAAGGAGAATGTTGACAACACATGCCATTGTATTACATGTCTCACAACACAAGAACAACAAATATACCTCATTGTTACACATAGCCTTGTATTTAACCTCCCGTTTGACATGCCAGGGCCAGACCAGTTGTTCACAATATCAGGTTTCACCAATGATACCCCCCTTTCAGGCAACTGTTGCATGTTTTCATTAGCCACTTGTAGGTCTCCGTCTGTGGCAGGCGGTATAGAGAGCATACGATTACTCACCAGGGGTTGTGCTGTATGCCTTTTGTTTCTTGTCACTACTTCTATTGGCGTCCAGCGTGCCGCAGCAATTACGGGAATCTGATCGGAAAACACGCTTTGTGTGCCACTATCCAGCCCTATTGGCACTGCAGTTTGATGAAGCTACATATCGCAATGGGTGATTTGATAGGCTTCCTGTGTGTTGGCAGTGCGGGGTGTTTGGGAGGTGTGAGCTCAGGTGGTGGCGGTGATAAATCATTAGTACGCAATGCTTTGGTACGTGAGGTCGTGACAGTTGCACCCATCACAGTGGATCGTCTTGTCATCGTGGCTTTGTCACTTCCGTCTCTGTTCTGTCAACTGTGGATCCTGCGTTCATGCTGCACTGTGAATCGACAGCTGTGATTGTTCTTGTTCACAAGTTCTCTCCTGTAGTTTGTCTGCAGAAAGACGCAAGTTTGGCGCTACAAGAACAGAACATCTTACCTAGGCTTGGTGAAACTCAACTGTATTTGTGAGTTTTGTGCAGTCTAAGCAGAAAGAGACAGAAATTTGTTGGATGTGTGCATTGGTTTACTGCAAGCGAATGAGCTGTTGGCTTTAATTAATCAGTCGCGACATGTTTGCATGTCAAGAAAAACAGAATTCAAGCACTACAAAAGAAGACCATCTTGTCTTAGTTTGCTGTAACCGAGAGTGTGATATTGACATTATTTAGCATCGGTCACGGCTTGGTTGCATGTCGACCTGTGTGTGAGAAGACAGAAGCTTGTTGCTACAAGAGCCGACCATCATATTGCTGTAACCGAGAGTACAATACTGCTGACATTTATCATCGTTTTTTCGCTGTTGACATCTTGTTTGCATGTCAACCTGTGACTGTGAGTGAGCCATATGCATCTTCAGTCGAAGTAAACGTCGGAAGGTTTGGGATTACGTGAAGCGCCATATGTCAGTTGTACACCGCCAAGACACGCAAACTTGAACATTTGACACCCGATAATTAAGGCAGTCAGCGTAAAGATGACTTATCATTAAAACATTGTGCGCAAGAAGACACGACTACATTGTGACGGGGTTAATGAATGGGCACGCATCTCTGCAGATGGAATCTCCGCAAGAAATCTGATACAGTGTAACTGTATGCCTTTGTCAATAGATCCAACGAACGAATTGTCTCTAGTCAGAACACTGCCAATTTCTCTGCGGTGATCATGGGTGTCTTGTCGTAGCTCCACACCCGTGGTAGTACTGTGCAATATGAGTTTGTGACAGCCATATAGTTGGTGGAATCTAAATGAGTTTGGCACTGAGCAATAAACTGTTGGATAATTATGTCTATAAGTATCGCTGCTATACTTGAGCGGAGAATGGCTGGCAGGTTGCTTTGAAGGTCACCTTTTGTTGCCTGTGTTGCACCTTTGTCTATGGCTGGGAGTGTAATCCAGAGCCGTGGTTTGATTCTCTCTGGAATGTGCTGTGCTGGACACTGCTGGACACTGCTGGACATTAGTAGTGGACACTGTTTGTGTGGTTGAGTGGCCTGGAAGACGTCACCGCTAGCTGGTGTCATAAGAGCTTGAAGACAGATTGCTCTGTCACTGCATATGCAGATTGCAGGTGATGATAACTGTTAACAAGACAGCCGTACTGTGACTGTTGTTGTTGGAATCTCACATGCAGTACGTCACTTGTAGTGGCTTCTTCTGACACTGAAGTCTGGGACAAATACAGTGTGGCTGGTTCACTTGGAGACTGCATGTGTTTGTGCAGATCAACAGAGGATAATAATATAAACTGTGCAAGAAAAAAATTTGGATCTTACTCTCCAGGTGACGATGACAAGCCACCCTTTGAGTTATACAAATTATACTTGTGTCAAGTAATTTGGCAGAAGGATGAGACTGACTGTGACAATTTGAAGAGTCACTACACAGAATCCAGTGTAGTTAAGGCAACAGGCCGAACATTTAGAAGTGACAGTCAACTTGGAGGAAGACCGGACATCGGAACATCTGAACATTGCAAGTGTACAGATTGTAGCAAGAAGAACCTCAAGGGATGACAGTTGAATGTGTTGTTGTTGTTGTTGTAAATGTGGCTGCCTGAGTTGCTGAGAGAATGACCAAGTATGGCGAAGACAACGCGGCACCTCACCCTGCCAGTTGACCCCGGATCATACAGGTTCCTTCCCATTGTCAAAGGTGAGTCTACAGGTGGAGCTAGAAGGAACCCACACTCCAGGATAAGTAGTAAATGGTAGATCTATGAAACACACTGTAGAGAAACAATATGGTGGGTCAGTGTCTGTAGAACACAGTGGTGTGGTGGCCAGAGCATCAGACTCTCAATTGAGAGAACCCGGGTTTGAATTCTGTGCAGCGGTGTCAAACTTTGGGCAAGTTCGTTCATTATACGTTGCTCCAGTTCATTCAGCTGTATGAATGAGTACCTGGCCATAGACAGTGGTGCATATTTGTGTTTGAATAGTCTTCACGCATTTATTGTAGTGTGATGGAATGCTTCCCAGAGAAGTTAAGATGGTATTCGATTGGCTGGGTGTTGATCAGTTTCCTTATTAAAAATAGAACTGTTTCCTCTTTTAAATGTATCAAAAAGAAGACATTTCCTGGCAGTGTTCTAGAAATTTATGTCTCAGTGATTGATTTGAGTTACAATCGTATGATGACTTGACTGAAAGGATGCAATTGACTACAGATTTGACTTGAGTTATGATCTGATGATGACTCAAGTGCAGGCAGTAAAATTATCCAACACAACTGGAATCATTGATGCAAAACGAGTACTCTAGAAAGAAACGTCTTGAATTATTTCCCTAAAAAATCAAACTAACAAGAATCTCAACCACCGTGACCAAACACAAGTCACAACTGGCTTGTGACTCAGGTCTTGGTGGTTATGTCTCCATTCCCATGCCGTTCTGTGCCAACTGTTTCTGCTCAGACCTGTCTCACTTGTATCCCTTCCACACACACTTGTAATTAGTCGACACACAACCAGTGTTTGCTTCACTCTAATTTACCTGTAAGGTAAAGTTGTCACCAGCCTGTGACAATGACCAGAAGCAGGCGGTCAGGCAGTGGTCAGATTTTGTTGTTTTCACTGACATCTTCTTTCAGTAGTGATCGACTTCACTTAAATTGTTCTGCACGGCTAGGTTCATTGTTTGAATAGAAGTTTCATAAATGCAGTCTAAATGAGTCTTTTATACATGCAGGGTTACTGGTAGAAACCAACTATCCACTGTGGGTAGCCCTTCCAGTAATCTAATGCACAGCCTAATAATATGGAGTTTACACATCCTGCCTGGGGTATCCGGTTACATTTGGTAGATTTTGAAACAATATTTGACAGGTTCTATTTCAGAATGAAAGTACCTGACTAACCCAAATGAAAATATACAATGGTCTAACAAGATAAACCATGTGGTATACTTTCATAAGGGAAAGCCCTAACCAAAAACTGAAGAAGGTAACTCGGTGCAGGAAGTTGTAAATAGTAAATGTCAGATATAATAATGTAGCCTTCGTAAACACCAAGAGTGATACTAATCACATAATTACAAACATGTCTGTTGTGGAGTTTTGTCCTTGAGTCACTGACATGTAATTACACTCTTTGTGTGACTAAACTCTGTTATGTTCTGTATCTAGGCATAAAGTTTTTCGCCAATAGGACATCCATGAATCAGACTGATGATTCACGAATCTGAATGGCGCACTTTTTAGTGACGGTGTCGTGCAGACAATGTGACTAAAATATTATAATTCAAGTCCATCAAATGAATTTATACAACATTTTATGCCTGACACTAAGCAGGTATACTGTTGAAGTTTAAACCGACCAGTTGGTACAATGAACATTTGATATATTACTTGTCATTTCTGTTTTAAAGCCATAAGGCAAAATATACCAAACATGATCAGGAAGGTGTGTTTGTGGGCATCTATGTCTTTGGTATTGACAGTCAATTCTGTTGTTGCCAAAAATGTGCAAAGATTCTCACAAATAGCATCCGACATACCAGAAGGAAGATGAGACTTGAAGGAACTTCTTCTTCTGCCCTCTCTGTCACAGCAGGGGTTCACCAGCCCTGTCTGTCACAGCGGGGTGGAAGAAGTCAAGGGGTGTCTTCTGTCTGTTGCTGACTCACGAGAGGGCGCCTGTAAACCTTTGACGTGCAACACTGCTGGTTTTTCAAGGTGTGATGCCTACTGGTGACACGCAAGTTAAACATGTGGCAGAGCTGAAGAGACAGTTTTATCAAGGACATGTGTGTGTGCGCGTATGCATGTCTTGCGTGTGTGTGTGTGCGTGCGTGCGTGCGTGTGTGTGTCATGTCATCCGTGGTGGCGCAGTGGTTGGAACATCGGACACGCAATCGAGAGAGTCTGGTTGACGCCCTCTTGCTGCCATTTTGAAGCATGGACCATTGTGTCCGTTCCACATTGCCTCAGTTCACTCAGATGTATAACTTGACTATTTGGCCATAGACAGTGATGGCGATATGTGAATGAGTTGCCTTTGCATAGTAGTTACAGTGCACAGTGTGGCTGAATGCTTCCCAGAAAAGGTGATGGTGTTCAAATAAATATGCCAACCAGGGGTGATGTGTAAAGTGCATTGAGCTGTCACGGACACTGGATAATGGATACCATGCAATATAAGAGCCTTCCATTTTACTAATTTCAGTTTTGACACTAACAGTTAGGTGCATGGACAGTTGCTATTACAATTTAAATCGTTATCTCATAATTCTACTGAAGATATTTATCTGTGCTGTGAGTCCTACTTGTGAGATTGCACAAGGTTTGTATAAAGAAATTGGCACAAGTGGAAGATAGCAAATCAGGAGTGTTGAACTCCGTCTCAGAGATGTGCGTGGCCTACTGAAATGACGTAGGTAAGTGATCTGGATATTAACGAGATAGTGATCATCAAACCTTCGCGCGTTGTCAGTCATGGGAGAGTTTATTGAGAATGCAACAACAACTTGAACTGCCTGCAATCTGTGCAACAACAACTTGAACTGCCTGCAATCTGTGCAACAACAACTTGAGCTGCCTGCAATCTGTGCAACAACAACTTGAACTGCCTGCAATCTGTGCAACAACAACTTGAGCTGCCTGCAATCTGTGCAACAACAACTTGAGCTGCCTGCAATCTGTGCAACAACAACTTGAACTGCCTGCAATCTGTGCAACAACAACTTGAACTGCCTGCAATCTGTGCAACAACAACTTGAACTGCCTGCAATCTGTGCAACAACAACTTGAACTGCCTGCAATCTGTGCAACAACAACTTGAGCTGCCTGCAATCTGTGCAACAACAACTTGAACTGCCTGCAATCTGTGCAACAACAACTTGAACTGCCTGCAATCTGTGCAACAACAACTTGAACTGCCTGCAATCTGTGCAACAACAACTTGAACTGCATGCAATCTGTGCCCGTATAAAGGGTTAATAACTGTAATTACAGATCTATGTCAATCATATTCCCATAATAGATGTGACTTTATCAGTCTTTCTTTCCTAATCTCCTCTCTGTATCTGTTTCTGTAATTGTCCAATTTGCTTCATCAAATGTTGACTTGTAGCAATCTCAGTAATCACTGAAGCCTCAAGTCTTGAAGATCACAATTTCACTAGGTAGTGTGTACTATGGAGCATCTGTGCATCTTTGCTATAGAGTTGAACACTTGAATATACCTACTTTGTTAGTCCTGGCGCATGTCACTGGTTCTTCTATATATATATGCTCCAATGTGCAAACTGTGTACAGACTTTATGAGATGACAAGGTTCACTCAATGCGTAGATATAGGCTATTTATCTACAGAAGAGTGACACTATGTAATAACAATAATAATGAAGACTTACATAGCTCAGGTATCCGCCGTAGAGGCACTCATGGTGGTGCGCAGTATTTAACCATTGATGATTTTAAAGTAGTAATTTTAAGAATTGTAAAATCACTATTCTAAAATATAATAAGAGCACTATGTGTACCAGATTGAAGAAAGGTTTTTTCCATGGTTCGTTGGCAAAGTTAAACTGGTAAAAACATTTTCTCCTTTCCCTTACTGTGCACCTGATAGCCATGGGCTTGGCAATTAAACCTTAGAAGGGATTAGGATGTTAGCCCTTCTAAGTACAGGCAGTCATAGATGCATGTTTTTTTATCTAAACTTGATACTAGTTAGTTTAGTGTGCTAGTGTTGTGGCTACACATTGCATTCTACATACACAGTTAAATAGACACCCTACCGGCTTAATGGCTAGACGACACTGCTTTACGAGTCCACCACAGTCTAGACATGATCACATGCCCTGAAGGAACATTTTACTACCCCAGGTAGATATTAGCAAAGAAAGTTTTCTGTATCTTAGAAGTAGAATGACATGTCTCTTCAATACGGTTGGCCGCACATCAAGGCACACAGGGCTACAAATGCAGTACAATCAACAACTGTCTCGTTGAATCAACATATTACTTCTGCTGTTCATCCAGTGTTCTGTGTTGAGTGTAAACAAGGCATGCTGTTGACTGTTGTCGCCATCTAAAAGCTCAACTGGTGGTGGACTGATCTTATGGCTGTTGAAACAAATAACCCAAATGTCAAAATTGTGTTTGTAATAACTTCATGGACAACCAACATGGACTTAGTTGAATTGTGGTCATGCTGCAATTTGCTGCTTGTTGAGATAACGGATGGCTGACAAATCCACTGTTTTACACTGTCATTCAAAGGAATCCAGGTCAGCCCTTTGGACATAATCTGCTTGGACAAACCCCATCAGAATATAACCCCTTTAGTCCAGAGTAAATAGCAGTTCTTCATGGTATTGCCTTCCTTGAATACTAGGGATATATGTCAAATTGGGTTATGCCAAAGGTTATATCACTTACCAGTTTAAATTTCAAAGTGGTATGATATCAGAAATCTTCTATATGAAACAGCATAGTTACAAGTATCATTACAAATATTCTTTACAAGTTTATAGATGCACTACCATAACAAGGACAAAGTTAAAATAGGTAGAATACAAAGAAGTGCAACCAACATCAGCCCCATATTAAAAAAGCACACATATGAAACACTTCAAAATTACAAATATGAAATATGATGTGGTGGGCAATGTCTAGATTAAAAACAGTGGACTCGGTAAGCCAACGGCTTCTTTGTTTTGCGTATGTTACCATTCGCTTGTTAGATCAGATGACAATCTGGTTAAATCTTGTTTTAAACTACAATGATTCTTTCTGGAGTCATCCCTCCAGAGACCTTCAAGGAATGCTCCTGTGCCTACAGCAAGCAGTGCTACAGCTAGCTGTGTCTCCATTGTGTGTGTGTGCAGCCACGCATGACCACTGAGCTGTCTACTCTGCCCTTTGTCTGGCAACTACAAGGGACAGCCCAGGGAATGGAATGCAATCAAAGAGGAGACTCATCTTGACTCCTGGCTAAAAAGACCTGAGTAAATAGAAGTTCTTCCTGATGTTTTCTGCCCTGACGAACAGGATATATTGGGAATAATAGTTCAAGTGTCTGTCACAGTAGGATGTGTGTGTTGTTTGGTGTATCTCTGGCGTGGATTTTACTGTGGCATGGAAACTGTTGACTTGACATATTCCAGATGACCTGAATTATCTCAGCGGTGAGTGGTTTATTTAATTTGCAGTCATTTTTATAATGGTGCGCTCATTGTCTGATTTGAATAAGCCCATTTCTTCTCTGGTGAGTCATGTATGATAATTTAGGGAGTCGGTAATTTGCATTGTATAGCACTGGAGAAAGCATTTAGTTACATCTTAACAGGAAAGGATATTGCATTTTGATGGTGTCAATTATCTTTCCAATTGCCTTTTTTTGTTTTGTACAAAAGTACATTAGAAAATGTCCATTTATCTATGAGTCACACAACAATGGTCTATATCAATATCTATACATGATATCTTCTTGCATGTTGTTGTTCTCCTCAACGTTCCCTGTCTTCAGAGGTGAGGCTGGCTTGGGTACATCAACATTGTCTTTCTCTTTCTCTCTCTCTTCCTCCTCATTGCACTTGCACCTGACTCCATTTTCCTTGGTCTTTTTCTCCATTTGCCTTTCCATCCCTCCAGGTCTCTCTTCATGCAATCCTCCCACCTCAGTCTCGGTCGCCCTCGTCTTCTTTTTCCCTCACTCTCCGGACATCTGCTTTCTTTGCCAACCGTCCTTCTTCTATATATGATATCTCCTTGGATATAAGACATAAACTGACTCTGGAGCATTGTCACGCTATTGAAACTGTTTATACTACAGGTTGTTATGCTTCAAAACAACTCGGGTATACAGCAGTGTATGGTTTTAAAACCTAGTTATAATTATCTGCTTCATCAAGACTTTACATGTACGAAGGTTTGGTTGTTGTGTTTCAGTTATAACCAGCTGGAGTTTGGCTTATGTTACTTATGCAAGGAAGTACAGATGACCTGGTTGTATTTCACCATTACTACAAGTTCATAATCTGCAGCACAATGTCAATGATCCATACAGTTCTCAGTGCCCTGTGTTGTTTATTTGGCAGTGGTGGCTCTGTGGCATTAACTAGACAAACATTGATGGATAATAAGTTGGTCTGTGGGGGACAGCTGGTGAGTGGGAGGGTAGTTGCTGATGAGTGGGCGTGTCTGGAAAGTTTTACTGGAGATTAAGAGCACACACAAGAGTTGATATATGGTGGTAATTATTGTAAAAACAATGTTATTTTAAGAGATGTTGAAAGCAATCAGTATATGATGTTACTGCATTAAGTGAATAACGATGCTGTTTTGTGTTTTACAAATGAATATATTACAGTTGTGAGTCACATTTAGAAAGTATCTGAAGGATCTATCATTTATTATATACAGATTTATGTGAATATCCGTATAATACAATAGGAATGAGATTGGTGATAGGGAAAGAAGACATTTGTTTGTTGCAGTTTCTGTTGGCTAGTGGAACACCGGTGATTGGTCAGTATGTCTCTGTTACTGGCAGTGACATCTGAGTTTAATTATCAGTCAGACTTACCTTATTCAATTCTATGTAATTTTAAAATGTCAACAATCTGGGATGATTTCCTCACACAAACATAGTCAGTCCTTCACGCTATTGTTCTGATGCCTCTATTGATGACATAGAGTTGTCAATATTCCAATATCATGTGCAAGTTTTCATTTACCTATGCTAAGAGGACGAACAACAATAGTGAGTTTTCATAGAAATAAAACATTGTTATATCACATGCCTGTAAAAACTGGTTATATCACATGCCTGTAAAAACTGGTTATATCACATGCCTATAAAAACTTCACATACAGTCATATGCGCAAGTGGCATCAAAATGTTAACAACTTATTTTTGACATGAGACATTGACATCATGTGTGACTTAGTCTATGTCGAAGTTTTGTTTCAAGCAAAAAGTCAGATCATTTTTATTGTAAAGGTTCTGCTGTACAAGATAGAAAGCTACGTATAACAGTTTAACATCATGACCACGTAAATGTGTTTTGTTGAAACACAATTTTTTATTTAATTTGATCAAAACGTCAGTGGTTTTTGTCTAATTATACCAAACCTGAATGATCCCAGAAAACGTGTTCACTCCTAAATCGTTTATATGTTGATACATACCCTAGGGGCTTGGTTTTATATTACCATACACCCCTTTCCTCACTGAAATGAAGTATGTATTTAAATACACCAAATTGATATTATTTGGCTGTTTACAGTTTTATATAGTT
>CM034538.1:63917044-63971105 GCA_020002185.1 Paraescarpia echinospica | reverse complement strand
TTGATATCACCCCTAAGTATCTGACAGGCGTATATATCATTTCTGTCATGTGGACAGCAGAGCTGATAGATTGAGGAGATTTTTAATAGCCTACTTTGCATTATAATAACTTGCATGTCCTTGTGGTGATTGGTCTTCAGTCAGTGAGTGCATCTACGGTGCATGCAGTCTGTTGTGTGTACACAATGTGATACTTTGTGTGAAAGATCTACTAACCGAATACTTGGTTCCATTTGACATTGACATTTTACAATGGCACTTTCTAAGCAGGTGCAAGGGAATAACAGCTGATCTCCCTCATATGGGGTTCCATTGCTCAATAGGAACCGATTTTAAGACAGTTTAATTAATTTTTCAGTGGTAGTGCCACTTACTGAATGCTGTTACTCTAACTGCGCAAAAGTGAACATTACAAGCGATTGCAAATGAAACAGTTATCAGCTTTGTTTGCTTTATTAAGTTTATTTGTATCCATAATTCATTAACTTATATCATATAATTGTGTGTACATAATGTAATAAAGACAAACATCCAAGTCAATAAAAAATTTAATCTCAAATATGACAAAAGATGGAGCATATTTTTACAAAAATATGTTAGATCGAAAGGATGTTTAAAAGTGACCAAAAAAGGAGGACTTTCCTGCCATATTAGGAGACTTGAATGTCAGTAACTGCATTACATGGCATTGCATGGGAAAATACATTTTCCAGATGACGTCGCATTTATGCCAATGGATATCTACATTTCAATCTTAGATAGTGCTCCTAAAATCCTGTACAACGGAATATGATCCTCCCTCCATCCATTTTCACTGAAACCTGACCCCCATTTTCTATCAAAAGTATTGTTTGTATAATTCTAAACATTGAAAATTGACCCAACCCCAAATCTCCAACACTTAAATCTGTCCCATAGATATAACATTATAATGTCCCTTTCAAACTATGGCTTGTAATCTGCAGAAAAAGACACAACATAGAATTTGTATACAGAATAAACAGTCCATGTTTGTTGTCATAGGCAACTACTAATGTTGTGTAAGAATTTATGTAAACATCCAGGGACCAGGAGTATCAATTCCCACATGGCAGGGTCTACAACAGAGCTGTATAGGAAAGTACACAAGAGTTTGCAGGAATTTGTACAATGGCACCAGTTTGTGAAATGCCAAACAAACAAAATTTAAATATATGCACCAATGTAATGGATTCCAAAATAATGACATGAGTTTAATTACAAATCATGTACTTATTAGTCTGATTTAATGGAAATTAGATTTTGTTTAGTACCGGAGTTCCAATATAACTTTTAGGGACTATAGCGTTTGCTGTCCTGTCAAAACAAAATGGTTTTCTGGTTGTCCAATGTATATAACAATTCTAAGTGATCTCATTAAGACGAATACCCCGCTAAAAATAAAATTTTAACTAAAATAATGGTAGTTATATATCTCTTAATCTGAGAGGTAAATCTAAGAAATCATGTTAATTATAGTCTCAAAATTACGTGTGCAGACTCTGCTGCTGCCTATTGTATATGTTGTGTTGTCTACTGGGTAGCTGTGCCTATTGTATATTTTGTGTTGTCTACTGGGTAGCTGTGCCTATTGTATATTTTGTGTTGTCTATTGGGTAGCTGTGCCTATTGTATATGTTGTGTTGTCTATTGGGTAGCTGTGCCTATTGCATATTTTGTGTTGTCTAGTGGGTAGCTGTGCCTATTGTATATTTTGTGTTGTCTACTGGGTAGCTGTGCCTATTGTATATTTTATGTTGTCTACTGGGTAGCTGTGACACTTTCTATGTGAACAGTGCATCAGCTATTTAACTGTGTAGAGTGTAGCACTGTACACCTTCCACTGTACACCTTGCACTGTACACCTTCCACTGTACACCTTACAATGTACACCTTCCACTGTACACCTTACACTGTACACCTTACACTGTACACCTTACACTGTACACCTTGCACTGTACACCTTACTCTGTACACCTTGCACTGTACACCTTCCACTGTACACCTTACACTGTACACCTTCCACTGTACACCTTACACTGTACACCTTCCACTGTACACCTTACACTGTACACCTTACACTGTACACCTTACACTGTACACCTTCCACAGTACACCTTACACTGTACACCTTACACTGTACACCTTGCACTGTACACCTTACACTGTACGCCTTGCACTGTACACCTTCCACTGTACACCTTACACTGTACACCTTACACTGCACACCTTACACTGTACACCTTCCACTGTACACCTTGCACTGTACACCTTACACTGTACACCTTGCACTGTACACCTTACACTGTACACCTTGCACTGTACACCTTACTCTGTACACCTTGCACTGTACACCTTCCACTGTACACCTTACACTGTACACCTTCCACTGTACACCTTACACTGTACACCTTCCACTGTACACCTTACACTGTACACCTTACACTGTACACCTTACACTGTACACCTTCCACAGTACACCTTACACTGTACACCTTGCACTGTACACCTTACACTGTACGCCTTGCACTGTACACCTTCCACTGTACACCTTACACTGTACACCTTACACTGCACACCTTACACTGCACACCTTACACTGTACACCTTGCACTGTACACCTTACACTGTACACCTTGCACTGTACACCTTCCACTGTACACCTTACACTGTACGCCTTACACTGTACGCCTTGCACTGTACACCTTCCACTGTACACCTTACACTGTACACCTTACACTGCACACCTTACACTGTACACCTTACACTGTACACCTTGCACTGTACACCTTCCACTGTACACCTTACACTGTATACCTTACACTGTACACCTTGCACTGTATACCTTACCATATCAATCTTGTTTTAGTGACATTTTGTCTCTTCATCTTATTTTCGGTATGTTTAATAACATTAGTCATCATTTTTAAACTATGAACACATGTTTTAGTACCTGCATGACCCGTGGACATGCATACATGCATGCATTTGTGTGTTAATGTGCATTCAACCCGTCTAACAAGAAATACATATTGTCAATACAATGGTAGCGGATTTTTTTTTTTTTACAAATCTACCTATATGGAAATAGTCTGGTATGATCCCCCATATATAGTGTGCAATGGTTAAATACCAGTGCGAAACTTTCACTTCCAAATGTTCTGTCATGTGTGTAGGTCTGTAGTTACTATTTCTTCCAGAATCACAGTGAAGATGCAGACATATAAAGACAATAAAATATTTTTATTTCTAAAAGTGTTGAAATGTCTCGAATGCGAAAAGACCAGTGAACATGAGAGAGAGGAACATTGCTGGGAATCAATAAAGGTGGGATGGAAGACAGGCATAAAGGAGAATGTTGACAACACATGCCATTGTATTACATGTCTCACAACACAAGAACAACAAATATACCTCATTGTTACACATAGCCTTGTATTTAACCTCCCGTTTGACATGCCAGGGCCAGACCAGTTGTTCACAATATCAGGTTTCACCAATGATACCCCCCTTTCAGGCAACTGTTGCATGTTTTCATTAGCCACTTGTAGGTCTCCGTCTGTGGCAGGCGGTATAGAGAGCATACGATTACTCACCAGGGGTTGTGCTGTATGCCTTTTGTTTCTTGTCACTACTTCTATTGGCGTCCAGCGTGCCGCAGCAATTACGGGAATCTGATCGGAAAACACGCTTTGTGTGCCACTATCCAGCCCTATTGGCACTGCAGTTTGATGAAGCTACATATCGCAATGGGTGATTTGATAGGCTTCCTGTGTGTTGGCAGTGCGGGGTGTTTGGGAGGTGTGAGCTCAGGTGGTGGCGGTGATAAATCATTAGTACGCAATGCTTTGGTACGTGAGGTCGTGACAGTTGCACCCATCACAGTGGATCGTCTTGTCATCGTGGCTTTGTCACTTCCGTCTCTGTTCTGTCAACTGTGGATCCTGCGTTCATGCTGCACTGTGAATCGACAGCTGTGATTGTTCTTGTTCACAAGTTCTCTCCTGTAGTTTGTCTGCAGAAAGACGCAAGTTTGGCGCTACAAGAACAGAACATCTTACCTAGGCTTGGTGAAACTCAACTGTATTTGTGAGTTTTGTGCAGTCTAAGCAGAGAGAGACAGAAATTTGTTGGATGTGTGCATTGGTTTACTGCAAGCGAATGAGCTGTTGGCTTTAATTTGTTTGTCAGTCGCGACATGTTTGCATGTCAAGAAAAACAGAATTCAAGCACTACAAAAGAAGACCATCTTGTCTTAGTTTGCTGTAACCGAGAGTGTGATATTGACATTATTTAGCATCGGTCACGGCTTGGTTGCATGTCGACCTGTGTGTGAGAAGACAGAAGCTTGTTGCTACAAGAGCCGACCATCATATTGCTGTAACCGAGAGTACAATACTGCTGACATTTATCATCGTTTTTTCGCTGTTGACATCTTGTTTGCATGTCAACCTGTGACTGTGAGTGAGCCATATGCATCTTCAGTCGAAGTAAACGTCGGAAGGTTTGGGATTACGTGAAGCGCCATATGTCAGTTGTACACCGCCAAGACACGCAAACTTGAACATTTGACACCCGATAATTAAGGCAGTCAGCGTAAAGATGACTTATCATTAAAACATTGTGCGCAAGAAGACACGACTACATTGTGACGGGGTTAATGAATGGGCACGCATCTCTGCAGATGGAATCTCCGCAAGAAATCTGATACAGTGTAACTGTATGCCTTTGTCAATAGATCCAACGAACGAATTGTCTCTAGTCAGAACACTGCCAATTTCTCTGCGGTGATCATGGGTGTCTTGTCGTAGCTCCACACCCGTGGTAGTACTGTGCAATATGAGTTTGTGACAGCCATATAGTTGGTGGAATCTAAATGAGTTTGGCACTGAGCAATAAACTGTTGGATAATTATGTCTATAAGTATCGCTGCTATACTTGAGCGGAGAATGGCTGGCAGGTTGCTTTGAAGGTCACCTTTTGTTGCCTGTGTTGCACCTTTGTCTATGGCTGGGAGTGTAATCCAGAGCCGTGGTTTGATTCTCTCTGGAATGTGCTGTGCTGGACACTGCTGGACACTGCTGGACATTAGTAGTGGACACTGTTTGTGTGGTTGAGTGGCCTGGAAGACGTCACCGCTAGCTGGTGTCATAAGAGCTTGAAGACAGATTGCTCTGTCACTGCATATGCAGATTGCAGGTGATGATAACTGTTAACAAGACAGCCGTACTGTGACTGTTGTTGTTGGAATCTCACATGCAGTACGTCACTTGTAGTGGCTTCTTCTGACACTGAAGTCTGGGACAAATACAGTGTGGCTGGTTCACTTGGAGACTGCATGTGTTTGTGCAGATCAACAGAGGATAATAATATAAACTGTGCAAGAACAAAATTTGGATCTTACTCTCCAGGTGACGATGACAAGCCACCCTTTGAGTTATACAAATTATACTTGTGTCAAGTAATTTGGCAGAAGGATGAGACTGACTGTGACAATTTGAAGAGTCACTACACAGAATCCAGTGTAGTTAAGGCAACAGGCCGAACATTTAGAAGTGACAGTCAACTTGGAGGAAGACCGGACATCGGAACATCTGAACATTGCAAGTGTACAGATTGTAGCAAGAAGAACCTCAAGGGATGACAGTTGAATGTGTTGTTGTTGTTGTTGTAAATGTGGCTGCCTGAGTTGCTGAGAGAATGACCAAGTATGGCGAAGACAACGCGGCACCTCACCCTGCCAGTTGATCCCGGATCATACAGGTTCCTTCCCATTGTCAAAGGTGAGTCTACAGGTGGAGCTAGAAGGAACCCACACTCCAGGATAAGTAGTAAATGGTAGATCTATGAAACACACTGTAGAGAAACAATATGGTGGGTCAGTGTCTGTAGAACACAGTGGTGTGGTGGCCAGAGCATCAGACTCTCAATTGAGAGAACCGGGTTTGAATTCTGTGCAGCGGTGTCAAACTTTGGGCAAGTTCGTTCATTATACGTTGCTCCAGTTCATTCAGCTGTATGAATGAGTACCTGGCCATAAACAGTGGTGCATATTTGTGTTCGAATAGTCTTCACGCATTTATTGTAGTGTGATGGAATGCTTCCCAGAGAAGTTAAGATGGTATTCGATTGGCTGGGTGTTGATCAGTTTCCTTATTAAAAATAGAACTGTTTCCTCTTTTAAATGTATCAAAAAGAAGACATTTCCTGGCAGTGTTCTAGAAATTTATGTCTCAGTGATTGATTTGAGTTACAATCGTATGATGACTTGACTGAAAGGATGCAATTGACTACAGATTTGACTTGAGTTATGATCTGATGATGACTCAAGTGCAGGCAGTAAAATTATCCAACACAACTGGAATCATTGATGCAAAACGAGTACTCTAGAAAGAAACGTCTTGAATTATTTCCCTAAAAAATCAAACTAACAAGAGTCTCAACCACCATGACCAAACACAAGTCACAACTGGCTTGTGACTCAGGTCTTGGTGGTTATGTCTCCATTCCCATGCCGTTCTGTGCCAACTGTTTCTGCTCAGACCTGTCTCACTTGTATCCCTTCCACACACACTTGTAATTAGTCTACACACAACCAGTGTTTGCTTCACTCTAATTTACCTGTAAGGTAAAGTTGTCACCAGCCTGTGACAATGACCAGAAGCAGGCGGTCAGGCAGTGGTCAGATTTTGTTGTTTTCACTGACATCTTCTTTCAGTAGTGATCGACTTCACTTAAATTGTTCTGCACGGCTAGGTTCATTGTTTGAATAGAAGTTTCATAAATGCAGTCTAAATGAGTCTTTTATACATGCAGGGTTACTGGTAGAAACCAACTATCCACTGTGGGTAGCCCTTCCAGTAATCTAATGCACAGCCTAATAATATGGAGTTTACACATCCTGCCTGGGGTATCCGGTTACATTTGGTAGATTTTGAAACAATATTTGACAGGTTCTATTTCAGAATGAAAGTACCTGACTAACCCAAATGAAAATATACAATGGTCTAACAAGATAAACCATGTGGTATACTTTCATAAGGGAAAGCCCTAACCAAAAACTGAAGAAGGTAACTCGGTGCAGGAAGTTGTAAATAGTAAATGTCAGATATAATAATGTAGCCTTCGTAAACACCAAGAGTGATACTAATCACATAATTACAAACATGTCTGTTGTGGAGTTTTGCCCTTGAGTCACTGACATGTAATTACACTCTTTGTGTGACTAAACTCTGTTATGTTCTGTATCTAGGCATAAAGTTTTTCGCCAATAGGACATCCATGAATCAGACTGATGATTCACGAATCTGAATGGCACACTTTTTAGTGACGGTGTCGTGCAGACAATGTGACTAAAATATTATAATTCAAGTCCATCAAATGAATTTATACAACATTTTATGCCTGACACTAAGCAGGTATACTGTTGAAGTTTAAACCGACCAGTTGGTACAATGAACTTTTGATATATTACTTGTCATTTCTGTTTTAAAGCCATAAGGCAAAATATACCAAACATGATCAGGAAGGTGTGTTTGTGGGCATCTATGTCTTTGGTATTGACAGTCAATTCTGTTGTTGCCAAAAATGTGCAAAGATTCTCACAAATAGCATCCGACATACCAGAAGGAAGATGAGACTTGAAGGAACTTCTTCTTCTGCCCTCTCTGTCACAGCAGGGGTTCACCAGCCCTGTCTGTCACAGCGGGGTGGAAGAAGTCAAGGGGTGTCTTCTGTCTGTTGCTGACTCACGAGAGGGCGCCTGTAAACCTTTGACGTGCAACACTGCTGGTTTTTCAAGGTGTGATGCCTACTGGTGACACGCAAGTTAAACATGTGGCAGAGCTGAAGAGACAGTTTTATCAAGGACGTGTGTGTGCGCGTATGCATGTCTGTGCGTGTGTGTGTGTGCATGCGTGTGTGTACGTGCGTGCGTGCGTGCGTGCGTGCGTGCGTGTGTGTGTCATGTCATCCGTGGTGGCGCAGTGGTTGGAACATCGGACACGCAATCGAGAGACTCTGGTTGACGCCCTCTTGCTGCCATTTTGAAGCATGGACCATTGTGTCCGTTCCACATTGCCTCAGTTCACTCAGATGTATAACTTGACTATTTGGCCATAGACAGTGATGGCGATATGTGAATGAGTTGCCTTTGCATAGTAGTTACAGTGCACAGTGTGGCTGAATGCTTCCCAGAAAAGGTGATGGTGTTCAAATAAATATGCCAACCAGGGGTGATGTGGAAAGTGCATTGAGCTGTCACGGACACTGGATAATGGATACCATGCAATATAAGAGCCTTCCAATTTACTAATTTCAGTTTTGACACTAACAGTTAGGTGCATGGACAGTTGCTATTACAATTTAAATCGTTATCTCATAATTCTACTGAAGATATTTATCTGTGCTGTGAGTCCTACTTGTGAGATTGCACAAGGTTTGTATAAAGAAATTGGCACAAGTGGGAGATAGCAAATCAGGAGTGTTGAACTCCGTCTCAGAGATGTGCGTGGCCTACTGAAGTGACGTAGGTAAGTGATCTGGATATTAACGAGATAGTGATCATCAAACCTTCGCGCGTTGTCAGTCATGGGAGAGTTTATTGAGAATGCAACAACAACTTGAACTGCCTGCAATCTGTGCAACAACAACTTGAACTGCCTGCAATCTGTGCAACAACAACTTGAGCTGCCTGCAATCTGTGCAACAACAACTTGAACTGCCTGCAATCTGTGCAACAACAACTTGAGCTGCCTGCAATCTGTGCAACAACAACTTGAACTGCCTGCAATCTGTGCAACAACAACTTGAACTGCCTGCAATCTGTGCAACAACAACTTGAACTGCATGCAATCTGTGCCCGTACAAAGGGTTAATAACTGTAATTACAGATCTATGTCAATCATATTCCCATAATAGATGTGACTTTATCAGTCTTTCTTTCCAAATCTCCTCTCTGTATCTGTTTCTGTAATTGTCCAATTTGCTTCATCAAATGCTGACTTGTAGCAATCTCAGTAATCACTGAAGTCTCAAGTCTTGAAGATCACAATTTCACTAGGTAGTGTGTACCATGGAGCATCTGTGCATCTTTGCTATAGAGTTGAACACTTGAATATACCTACTTTGTTAGTCCTGGCGCATGTCACTGGTTCTTCTATATATATATGCTCCAATGTGCAAACTGTGTACAGACTTTATGAGATGACAAGGTTCACTCAATGCATAGATATAGGCTATTTATCTACAGAAGAGTGACACTATGTAATAACAATAATAATGAAGACTTACATAGCTCCGGTATCCGCCGTAGAGGCACTCATGGTGGTGCACAGTATTTAACCATTGATGATTTTAAAGTAGTAATTTTAAGAATTGTAAAATCACTATCTAAAATATAATAAGAGCACTATGTGTACCAGATTGAAGAAAGGTTTTTTCCATGGTTCGTTGGCAAAGTTAAACTGGTAAAAACATTTTCTCCTTTCCCTTACTGTGCACCTGATAGCCATGGGCTTGGCAATTAAACCTTAGAAGGGATTAGGATGTTAGCCCTTCTAAGTACAGGCAGTCATAGATGCATGTTTTTTTATCTAAACTTGATACTAGTTAGTTTATTGTGCTAGTGTTGTGGCTACACATTGCATTCTACATACACAGTTAAATAGACACCCTACCGGCTTAATGGCTAGACGACACTGCTTTACGAGTCCACCACAGTCTAGACATGATCACATGCCCTGAAGGAACATTTTACTACCCCAGGTAGATATTAGCAAAGAAAGTTTTCTGTATCTTAGAAGTAGAATGAAGTGTCTCTTCAATACGGTTGGCCGCACATCAAGGCACACAGGGCTACAAATGCAGTACAATCAACAACTGTCTCGTTGAATCAACATATTAGTTCTGCTGTTCATCCAGTGTTCTGTGTTGAGTGTAAACAAGGCATGCTGTTGACTGTTGTCGCCATCTAAAAGCTCAACTAGTGGTGGACTGATCTTATGGGTGTTGAAACAAATAACCCAAATGTCAAAATTGTGTTTGTAATAACTTCATGGACAACCAACATGGACTTAGTTGAATTGTGGTCATGCTGCAATTTGCTGCTTGTTGAGATAACGGATGGCTGACAAATCCACTGTTTTACACAATTAGTCATTCAAAGGAATCCAGGTCAGCCCTTTGGACATAATCTGCTTGGACAAACCCCATCAGAATATAACCCCTTTAGTCCAGAGTAAATAGCAGTTCTTCATGGTATTGCCTTCCTTGAATACTAGGGATATATGTCAAATTGGGTTATGCCAAAGGTTATATCACTTACCAGTTTAAATTTCAAAGTGGTATGATATCAGAAATCTTCTATATGAAACAGCATAATTACAAGTATCATTACAAATATTCTTTACAAGTTTATAGATGCACTACCATAACAAGGACAAAGTTAAAATAGGTAGAATACAAAGAAGTGCAACCAACATCAGCCCCATATTAAAAAAGCACACATATGAAACACTTCAAAATTACAAATATGAAATATGATGTGGTGGGCAATGTCTAGATTAAAAACAGTGGACTCGGTAAGCCAACGGCTTCTTTGTTTTGCGTATGTTACCATTCGCTTGTTAGATCAGATGACAATCTGGTTAAATCTTGTTTTAAACTACAATGATTCTTTCTGGAGTCATCCCTCCAGAGACCTTCAAGCAATGCTCCTGTGCATGCAGCAAGCAGTGCTACAGCTAGCTGTGTCTCCATTGTGTGTGTGTGCGGCCACGCGTGACCACTGAGCTGTCTACTCTGCCCTTTGTCTGGCAACTACAAGGGACAGCCAAGGGAATGGAATGCAATCAAAGACAAGACTCATCTTGACTCCTGGCTAAAAAGACCTGAGTAAATAGAAGTTCTTCCTAATGTTTTCTGCCCTGACGAACAGGATATGTTGGGAATAATAGTTCAAGTGTCTGTCACAGTAGGATGTGTGTGTTGTTTGGTGTATCTCTGGCGTGGATTTTACTGTGGCATGGAAACTGTTGACTTGACATATTCCAAATGACCTGAATTATCTCAGCGGTGAGTGGTTTATTTAATTTGCAGTCATTTTTATAATGGTGCGCTCATTGTCTGATTTGAATAAGCCCATTTCTTCTCTGGTGAGTCATGTATGATAATTTAGGGAGTCGGTAATTTGCATTGTATAGCACTGGAGAAAGCATTTAGTTACATCTTAACAGGAAAGGATATTGCATTTTGATGGTGTCAATTATCTTTCCAATTGGCTTTTTTTGTTTTGTACAAAAGTACATTAGAAAATGTCCATTTATCTATGAGTCACACAACAATGGTCTATATCAATATCTATACATGATATCTTCTTGCATGTTGTTGTTCTCCTCAACGTTCCCTGTCTTCAGAGGTGAGGCTGGCTTGGGTACATTAACATTGTCTTTCTCTTTCTCTCTCTCTTCCTCCTCATTGCACTTGCACCTGACTCCATTTTCCTTGGTCTTTTTCTCCATTTGCCTTTCCATCCCTCCAGGTCTCTCTTCATGCAATCCTCCCACCTCAGTCTCGGTCGCCCTCGTCTTCTTTTTCCCTCACTCTCCGGACATCTGCTTTCTTTGCCAACCGTCCTTCTTCTATATATGATATCTCCTTGGATATAAGACATAAACTGACTCTGGAGCATTGTCACGCTATTGAAACTGTTTATACTACAGGTTGTTATGCTTCAAAACAACTCGGGTATACAGCAGTGTATGGTTTTAAAACCTAGTTATAATTATCTGCTTCATCAAGACTTTACATGTACGAAGGTTTGGTTGTTGTGTTTCAGTTATAACCAGCTGGAGTTTGGCTTATGTTACTTATGCAAGGAAGTACAGATGACCTGGTTGTATTTCACCATTACTACAAGTTCATAATCTGCAGCACAATGTCAATGATCCATACAGTTCTCAGTGCCCAGTGGTGTTTATTTGGCAGTGGTGGCTCTGTGGCATTAACTAGACAAAGATTGATGGATAATAAGTTGGTCTGTGGGGGACAGCTGGTGAGTGGGAGGGTAGTTGCTGATGAGTGGGCGTGTCTGGAAAGTTTTACTGGAGATTAAGAGCACACACAAGAGTTGATATATGGTGGTAATTATTGTAAAAACAATGTTATTTTAAGAGATGTTGAAAGCAATCAGTATATGATGTTACTGCATTAAGTGAATAACGATGCTGTTTTGTGTTTTACAAATGAATATATTACAGTTGTGAGTCACATTTAGAAAGTATCTGAAGGATCTATCATTTATTATATACAGATTTATGTGAATATCCGTATAATACAATAGGAATGAGATTGGTGATAGGGAAAGAAGACATTTGTTTGTTGCAGTTTCTGTTGGCTAGTGGAACACCGGTGATTGGTCAGTATGTCTCTGTTACTGGCAGTGACATCTGAGTTTAATTATCAGTCAGACTTACCTTATTCAATTCTATGTAATTTTAAAATGTCAACAATCTGGGATGATTTCCTCACACAAACATAGTCAGTCCTTCACGCTATTGTTCTGATGCCTCTATTGATGACATAGAGTTGTCAATATTCCAATATCATGTGCAAGTTTTCATTTACCTATGCTAAGAGG
This sequence comes from Paraescarpia echinospica, assembly GCA_020002185.1. Lineage (NCBI taxonomy): Eukaryota > Metazoa > Annelida > Polychaeta > Sabellida > Siboglinidae > Paraescarpia > Paraescarpia echinospica. The sequence goes on along the minus strand of CM034538.1, from coordinate 63,958,450 downwards.
ACGAACAACAATAGTGAGTTTTCATAGAAATAAAACATTGTTATATCACATGCCTGTAAAAACTGGTTATATCACATGCCTGTAAAAACTGGTTATATCACATGCCTGTAAAAACTTCACATACAGTCATATGCGCAAGTGGCATCAAAATGTTAACAACTTATTTTTGACATGAGACATTGACATCATGTGTGACTTAGTCTATGTCGAAGTTTTGTTTCAAGCAAAAAGTCAGATCATTTTTATTGTAAAGGTTCTGCTGTACAAGATAGAAAGCTACGTATAACAGTTTAACATCATGACCACGTAAATGTGTTTTGTTGAAACACAATTTTTTATTTAATTTGATCAAAACGTCAGTGGTTTTTGTCTAATTATACCAAACCTGAATGATCCCAGAAAACGTGTTCACTCCTAAATCGTTTATATGTTGATACATACCCTAGGGGCTTGGTTTTATATTACCATACACCCCTTTCCTCACTGAAATGAAGTATGTATTTAAATACACCAAATTGATGTTATTTGGCTGTTTACAGTTTTATATAGTTATATATGGGTTGATAGTGACAGATAATGGTGTGGAGTGAATCGTGTCAACTACGTTCAAATTGCTCAGATCGCAATCATGCTGGCAGTGCAAAGGCCAAAACATTCAATACAGGAGTGATATTTTGTCGCATGTATCTACCGGGCGATCTACAACTATTTCTTTGAAGTGGAGGTGATCTGATCATGCTTGGAACATCTATCTGGGACTGTATTTCACCGGGTAACTGCTAGTTTTTATTACACAGCTTTGAAATAGTGTTTTTGCCTCCTCTGTAAATGGTTTCGCTGTAGTATCGGCTTGTTGTCAACTTAATTTGCCAGATGTTGCAGCCAGGGATACAGTGACTTCCTGTTCATGTGAGACATGCACTGTGTGTTAATGGGATTGTATATTGTTCATTGCTATTTCTGTGATGTGTATTTTTTATGTGTGTGTGTGTGGGGTGTGGGGTGTGTGTGTGTGGTGTGTGGGGTGTGTGTGTGTGGTGTGTGTGTGTGGTGTGTGTGTGTGGGGTGTGTGTGTGTGGTGTGTGTGTGTGTGTGGTGTGTGTGTGTGTGGTGTGGTGGTGTGTATGGTGTGTGTGTGTGTGGTGTGTGTGGTGTGTGTGTGGTGTGTGTGTTGTGTGTGTGTGTGTTGTGTGTGTGTGTGTGTGGTGTGTGTGGTGTGTGTGTGGTGTGTGTGTTGTGTGTGTGTGTGGTGTGTGTGTATGTGTGTGTGGGTGGTGGTGTGGTTGATTGTGTGTGTGTGGTGTGTGGTGTGTGTGGTGTGTGTGGTGGTGTGTATGGTGTGTGTGTGTGTGGTGTGTGTGTGGTGTGTGTGTGGTGTGTGTGTTGTGTGTGTGTGTGGTGTGTGTGTATGTGTGTGGTGTGGTGTGGTGTGGTGTGTGTGTGTGTGTGTATGGTGTGATGTGTGCGTGGTGTGTGTGTGTGGTGTGTGTGGTGTGGTGTGGTGTGGTATGTGTGTGGTGTGGTATGTGTGTGGTGTGTGGTGTGTGTGGTGTGGTGTGTGGTGTGGTGGTGGTGTGTGTGGTATGTGTGGTGTGGTGTGTGCAACTAAGTGCAACAATGATAACATGTAGAAATATATCTCTAGTTGATATGTGTGTGTGTGTTGTAGTGTGGTGTGTTGTGGTGTGGTGGTGTGTGTGTGCATGGTGTGGTGTAGTGGTGGTGTGTGTGTGGTGTGGTGGTGTGTGTGTGTGTATGGTGTGGTGTGTGTGTGTGGTGTGTGTGTGGTGGTGGTGTGTGTGTGTGTGGTGTGGTGTGTGTGGTGTGGTGTGTGTGGGTATGTGGAGTGGTGAGTAAAGTAGTGTGCTGGCTGGTGTGGTGGTGGTGTGTGTGGTGTGGTGTGTGTGTGGTGGGGGTGTGTGTGTGTGTGGTGTGGTGTGTGTGGTGTGCGTGGTGTGGTGGTAGTGTGTGTGGTGTGGTGGTGGTGTGTATGGTGTGGTGTGGTGTGTGTGTGTGCGTGGTGTGTGGTGTGTGTGTATGGTGTGTTGTGGTGTGGAGTGTGTGTGTGGTGTGTATGTGAGTGTGTCCTAATATGGTGTGTGTGTGTGTGGTGTGTGTGTGTGTGTGTGTGGTGTGGTGTGTGTGTGGTGTGGTGGTGGTGTGTATGGTGTGGTGTGGTGTGTGTGTGTGGTGTGTATGTATGGTGTGGTGTGGTGTGGTGTGGTGTGTGTGTGTATGGTGTGGTGTGTGTGTGTGGTGTGTGTGCGTGGTGTGTGTGGTGTGGTGGTGGTGTGGTGTGGTGTGTGTGTGCAACACACCACACACCCACATGCACACATACACGCACAGTCGCACACACAGATGCATGCAAGTTTTAAATTGCATTCCTACATAATTATAATTACAACCATATATATTTATAATGGATTTGTATTTATTTCCATATTAAAATTGCATTTATTTGTAAAAAAAATATTTTCTGTGTTTGTAGCACGTGAGAAATTCCCCAGTATCCCAGCAGGGAAGCTGAGTAGTCCGAGTGAGAAGGCTGACATCCTTCAGCAGTGTGTGGACCGCCTGCAAGCCCACGGACTCGACCTTCAAGGGGTCACCGCCCATGGTAAGTCATGTGACTTTCACCGCCCTCTACCCAGTTTTTCTGACAATTCTCCCAGTCAGAATCTCACATAAATTGTAATTAAACTCTTCTATTGAGCCAGTGAATCGTTCAAATAAAAGGCAGTTAAATCCTGTGCTGCCGTGTCAAACCTTGGACACGTTCATTCACTATACATTGCCCAGTTCACTCAGCTGTAGGAATGAGTACCTGGCTATAGGTGTAAAATGTAAGTCGCTAGATGTTGATCCCAGATGTCCAGTTGTGGACAGTCATGGGTCAGTGACCAGGGGTTTAACAGACATTCTCTCACTTTCAGAACTGGCCAGTGGCAATCTCAAGTCTACTCTGATGTTGATGACCAACGTCAGGAAGAAATATGATGTAAGTTTGGGCTTTCTCAAAATGTTTGCCATAAAACATTGCAGTACTGTGATATACAAACATGGATTAATGCACATTAAGTTCATCTTAATGTCATGTATCCATAAATTCACCTCAGTAAACCTATGGGTCACTTTCATTTCTTTTATCTGAAAATTCACTAGATCTACGATAACATAATGTTATCATTACTGTTATGACAGGACACTACATTTCAAATTGTAAGGTACATTTCACAAAACTGAAGAAAAGCCAAAATACATTTGCAGGGGTGAATGTATTGATTTCTTTGCATTTTTATGAGCAATAAACAGTTTCTTACCAGTTTTAGTAATACAATTTGGAATTATTATCATGAAAAAGTATTTTTTATGCATTTTGTGGATTGAATGGTATGCGTTTTGAAATGTAAATACCCAACTTTGATGTTGTCTGTCTCAAAATTCTTCTGGTGTGTTAGTGGGGGTAAGATAGACTGTTACACCCACACCCCAGGTAATATAATTATTACAACACTATCGCAGTAGTAAACTGATCACCAGTCCTCATCTCTACTAAAGGTAGGCACACACCAACTGATTTTTAGCACACACCAACCAACTAGTCAGCGTAAAAACAGTCGGCCGACTTCAGTTGGTTAGTGTGCACTGGTTTTAAGCCCGGCGGGCGGTCTTATTCCGCCGATTAACGCCAATTCAAATTTTGAATCAGCACAGTCGGCGTAGTCGGTGCAGATAAATCAAGTGTCCTGTGACAAGTCGGCCGGTGTGCACTGGTTTTTTCTCTAAATACGACGGTCGGCAGTAAGTTGGCCAATAAGAGAGCATAGCACAATCGTGTGACAGGCTTCGACATAAGCCCGGCGACATCTTTGAGTTGTCATGCCAATTCGAGTCACAAGTTTTCATATTTTACTTTCATATTTACTGGCCCGACGGAACACCAAAGTTTCAGATTGTGGTAGATCATTTTTATTCAGTTTTTGTCCTTAAAACCAGTGCCACAAATAAACATGATTTCTGCCTGTCTTTGTTTCCCGCTCCCAATAATCGCCATCCTGTTTTGTTAAAACACTACCGCCAGCGGCGCTGCTACCAGGTGCATATATAAGCTTCAAAAATCCACTCGGCGGCGCTTGCGTGAAGAACGTTTCAGGAATAAGTAATAAGACTTTTTATAATAATAAGACGTTTTATTTTCCAACATAACAACGATAATATATATGCAATGTTTGTGGCACATAAATACGTATTATGTCAGAAAAAGGGAAACTTCAGCATAACTGTTGATTTCTCATGGCACAGAAATAGTTAAATATAATGTTGTTTATATCGATATAAAACTTAGCAAAGCTGTGCATTTATTTGCTGAAGGATTTATTAAATGCTCAAGCCAAATTGTTATAAAGACTGATGTCTAGCGGCAAATCTACGAATTACATTGGCATTGCGACACATTTCGTTATCCACAGCTTCAGTCGATGCAAAAATTCATAATCATAATAACAAAGCTGGATTGTCAACATTTATTTCTCATCATTTAAAAATGCTATCTGTCATTTAAATAGCATTTAGCAGTGTGAAAGGTCCTTTGTGTCATTCATTGAAACGCAACTATAAACAACTTAGGTCTACATGGATCCAACAGTTCTTGCCTCCCTTACATTGTTTGGATGTCCGTGAGGGACTAGGCACAAACATATGAATGGCTCGCTGGCTAAGAATTAGTTTTTTACAGAAAATTTGCATTATAGGAAAAGAAATTTGCCCTTTTGAAACATAAAATTTGTTTATAAAAATTGAATTTATCTTTTTCATGATTGGAATTTTAGGACGGAAAATTAGTAGCCTGAAATGATGGCGCAGTGGACATTGTTGTTGGAAAATTGTGCCTTTGTCTGTTGTAAATTACACACCGAGCATACACCATCAAGTAAACATGCACATTTATAGCGGATTTTCGGTGTGCGCTGGTTGGTGCGTGCTAGTTGCAGTCGGCGGAACTAATTGCTGTTTAGCCCCGACTACTTTTAACGCCGACTAGAACCCAAAATCGGCGTTATTCGGTTGGCGTGCGCCTAACATAAAGAGTATTCATGCTACAAAATGATGTAGACACTAAGATGTCGTTGTGGTACAGATGGACTACACAGAACAAGATATGATGAGGGAAAGGGCTCCCACGGGATCACCTCATCCCAGTCGCTCTGTCCCTTCAACCCTAGGGCAGGACTCCTCCAGTCAGTCAGGTGGGTGCATAGACAATGTATTAGACACGGCTGTGTATATCTTGTTGAAATTATCATAATAGACTGTATGTATTTGGACACTGTATTTTTCCAGATATCCTAAAAATCTACACAAATAATAAATTTTTCTGTACCTTATGTTTTGGGACAGCTGAGAATTTAATTATTTTCAGCTGTCCAAATACATATGGCCATTATGGTATTCTTTATTAAAATTTGACACAGTAAGTAAAATATATAATACAAAATAATTAATAATATCTTATACACTGTATTCTTACTATTTAAGGTCTTAATTTAAGATATCTCGTTTTTTATATACTCTTGTGTTGAAATTTCCCTTTTAGAAAGTTTATATTAATTTAATACTGACAATGAGATAGAAGATATGAAATAATAGTTAATTAATAATGTATTTTTGTTTTGTAAATTTAAATGTTATCGTATACATGTGTATGAAATTATGCAGTTCCACTTTATGTGGACTATGTAAAAGATGATAATTTTATAATGCACAATTCTATTATGCATGTAACTTTTTGATTCAAATTTAGCTTTCATGTAAATGAGAAAGAATTGGTAGCAACAAATACGCATGAAGTACGGTAGCATTTGTGTTCATGGTTGTTCTTTTCATAAGTAGGATGTGTCACTGTGTTTTTTTGGGGGATAAATATGGTGGCTGCTGGTGTGCAAATGGTAAGGGTGTTCTATTTAATGCAGAGAAATTAAATGGAGACACAAATTGAAATAAGAGCCATCTGCTTCCTTTCACGCATAATGAAACAGGTTCCGCAATAGACAACACCTCATGTTTCATTTACACTTGAATATCCACTAAATATCTGCACATAGTTCTTATATTCTTCTCTATTATAAGTACTTCTGAGCTGTGATTTATTCTTTGGCTTATAAATTGTGGTCAGGACTAAAAATTAATAATGTTGCAACTGAAATGTGGGAAAATGACCGACTGTGCTCTACCTGTTTTCTCGTGGGAAAGTGAGCACTGGACTGTGTAGATGTGTCATTGGAGACCACTATTGCCCCCTGGTGGATTTATCTGAACTAACATAAAATTCAACTTGGACACAGTAGCAGCACCAACAAATGTAAAGCTTTGCTCTGGTTTTAATCGCATACAACCGGACAGTCATATTTTTAACTATATGGTTATAGCTTACAGATACCATTTCATGTCAGTAGCATTTTTGACCAGACAGATGCCACGCAGCAAGTTTTATCAAATTATATTGATCAATGATACCTAGTTTATTTGAAGAGCAACTGAAGTCCCCTGTTAATATTGACCGTAGTTGCTTACATCGTTGCAGTTGTTTACAAAGTGAGTTTAGCTACGAATATTATCAGGGGTATCCACTGGGGGGGTAATGTTAGAAACCACAAGTAATACAACCAGGATTTAACAAGATTTAACAACAAGATTGCCATCCAGAAAATTACTCTGGATGGCAGGTGGACAAGGAAGCCTTTTGGCTTATCGAGAGTCCAATACTTTTTATCTACATGTATCCCGCCTTTTTAAGGTGTGTGTCGATTTTATTTTTAAACATATTCACGCTACTAGCACCAACACAATAAGGAGATAATCTGTTCCATTCATTTACAGTCCTTTGTGAGAATGAGAACTTTCTTATATCTAATCTACACTGCTCCTTTACTAATGTAGCTTCATGTCCTCTAGTCCTTCTATTTTTCTTAACTGAGAAAAAAATGTTTCTATCAATATTTTCATAACCATTCAATATTTTAAACACTTCTATGTGATCTCCTCTCAATCTCCTGGTCTCTAATGTTGTTAAACCACATTCTTTTAGGCGTATTTCGTAACTAAGATCCCTCAGATTTGGTATCATTTTAGTCGCTCTCCTCTGTACTCTTTCTAGCACATCTATGTCCTTCTTGCGATATGGCCTCCATGCTTGTATACAATATTCTAAATGAAAATTTGACAGTGTTGTCTTAAATATAATTGATAAATAATCTTAAATCATCATCGTATTTGACAAATGTTTACTACGTGGTTATTATTAACGTTTATTGTACTTGTTCTGTTGAGACAAACAAGAGCTATGTTTTATAAAGTGTGTGTGTTCGTGTATCTTAACAGGAGCAAGGCCAGCGATTGGCTCAAGGAAACCACCCCCCAATGATGACATCATCCCGGGAACGATCCGCCACTCCAACACAAGCCACCTGGTGGTAGGTTACATCACCAAAGTTATCATACACATTCTTTTGCATTTGTTAATGTTCTCCCTTTGTCTTTTAGTGCACGGTTGTACATTAATCAAATTTGAAGAACATTACTCATATTTGAAGAACATGTGCCTATCAATATTTGAACATTCCAACCATTTAATAGCGGCTCTTGATAATTTATTAATAAACATGTACTTATAGTGTGAGCATGATGGACAAATATTCACACCTAGTACTCTGACCACAACATGGAAAGCTGGACATACCAGTGTGAATCACTGACCAGAACAAACCCTAACCAGTTGGGACATGCAGCCAGCCGTTTGTTTAGCAGACTGATGACTTAATAGAGTTGTATCAGATCACAGAGTGACAGGCTCAGTCTGAGTACATGGTGCTATAAATATTGATCACACTCTGTTTGAGTTATCACACCTCCCCTTGTCTGACATTGCATGAAGTGGCTAATTAGGTAGGTTGTTTAGTATCAGGAGTTATGGAGTGGTTCCTAATTGGTTGATAATTTGGCAGGGGTGACAGTAATCCATGTGGGTAGGTGGTGTATGGGATATGGGGGTGTGTCTAGCTGGTAGTACCAGTTGGCGTACCTGGAGGGCAGGTGTATGTTGGTTGTACGGAAGAGTGTGAGAGGTTAAAGTTGTTAATGATTGTGGACACGTAGTTGTGAGGTTTCTGCGAGTGTGAATGGGCCTCCCGTCATGTTGCTTATGGCAGGTACATTCTGAAACTTGTAATTATTATAGATGTATTCAGTATAAAACAAAGTAAATTTTGCCACTCTACTTGAGTATGTCATTTTGTACTTTATTCGATATAACACTCAGCTTTTATCATCCAAGTGATTTTGTTAACGGCATGTCACATGACCACGTGATAAAAAACTGAATGGTAAAATAAAATATAAACAAATTTTGGGTCATTAAGCACATTTGGGTAGAGTAGTTTTAAATCAGTCATAAATACCAGCATCCTGAGATACAATTAAACAGCTGTTAATAATTATAATTATTATTATTTTCAGTCCGCACCAGAACAGTATCTCTCCGGCACATCGCAATATGGCGGTGATAATCAGTTCTACCGCTCCGACAACCACTACATGGCAGCACCTGTACCTCCGACGAGAACGAGTAAGCCCGGCAGCAGTCAGAACGAGGCTCACCCTCCGCCTACATCTGCGACACAGGCGTGGCTGACGACTTCATCTGGAGTGAAGTCACATGGCATGGTAGGTCTACTGGGGCACAACCGTGACCTCTCCTTGGTCCATAGGAGAGCGGGGAGGCCACATCATTTAAGGGGTGATCTCGTAAATTTACTCCAATAAATGTGTAATATTTCGAATTGGTTTAAACCTGCAGTCTGCCAGGTTTCTAGCCATTGTATCATACACGGGATTCCCCATTACAGTCTCTTCCCAACTACTTTTAATTTTGGATTCAGCACGCCCAAATTACCCTAAAACCGTTTGCTGGCATACTCTACTAAGAAATGCCTGCAGTGTTCACTTTTTCAGAAATTTGCTCCTGTCTATTAAATTTTCACATGTTTCATCATTCGACTGATTATGTTAATTCCCATCTTCCTTCTGTCTTCCTGTTCACTTATATACATATTCAATCCATAACATAACCGTCATTATGACGTTGTACGTTTAATGACCCTAAGTGTCCAGTGGGGATTGTCATAGTTGACGCAATGTTTCAGGCCCATAATCGAGGTACAGATGTGGGTCGGACCCCCACTCTAGAGAGGAGGGTCAATCTGCGATCTCGCGAGAGAAGTCCAGCCCCAGATCGCATGGCCGGAGTGGTCAATGGTGCTTTTGTAAGTATACATTGTCACATGGTGAGGTGAACCATGGTCGGTCAGATGGTCGGTCAGCCAGTCATGCAGTGGGCGGGCAGGTGCACGGGCAGGCGGGTTGGGGTGAGTTGTCTTACCTTGCCCTTCCCTGTATTCACGAGGTGTTTACTTGTTTGATAAACTTTATTTCACAAAAGAACTGGCATTACGTTTTTCCCCACAATACCAAACAAGTTTTATGGGTTGACCCGTTACATTAATTGTCTCTTCAAATACTTCAAAGCACGTCTTGAAAGTGTCATTGTCTATGCATGTTTTTATACACTTAGAAAGTCTTTTCTGCAGCAATATCTACATTCAGTTACTGGTGCGAGTCTCAATGGTGTGCAGGAACCTGGTAACAATTTGTTGATCAAGCTTTGGTATTGTTGCAAGATATACATCGATTAAACTATTAAATTTGCATTCTGGGTTATACTACCATTTTTTTTATTGTATTTAAGAAAGTGTATGTACAACATGAATGATATTTATTTACATTTGATATATTATTCGATAAATTATGCTCTTACAAAGTTACTGGTTGCCGGGTCCAGCTAACGGAATAATAAATCTAAGGCACATGGATATCATTTTTCGTCTATTGCGCCATTTTATCGTAAAATTGCATATTATGTGAAGCAAGTTTATATGGTGTTGAGAAAATGATATGTAGTGTAAGGGGCATATTGATTCACTGTATTTAAAACATGGATGATCTCAGAATTCAACTTTAAATGTGCAATTTATCCATATGGTAAACCATCGCACTGTCTACTTCAGTGTCCACTGTTGATTGACGTGGACAGTTCAGTCTGGACACTGATTCCGTCCGTTACTGGTGTCTATTTGTGTTACAGAACTATGAAGAGGGGGAGTTGTTGTCACCCCCTATCCCCCTCACCCTGCCCCCGAGGGCCCGCTCGGTGCAGGGAGGGGCACAGAGCCCGGGGGTGAGGGGTGGCTACGTCAGGGATGGGGAGTACAACGAGGAGCACTCCTACGTGGTAGGTCTCAGTCAATCGGGAACAAGTGGCGTCTGATCTGGGCACCGTTCTACTAACATTCTTATGAATTCATAAGCCAATTTTTTTATTTAAAATAGATTTCGCCTCTTAACTGTGATCTTGTGTTCACTACACAAGATCACAGTTAAGAGGCGAAATCTATTTTAAATAAAAAAATGTCAACACCAGGAAGACTTTGCGGCGGAGTGTCGTGGAGATAGTGTCTTCGGTGTTAGGTGACGGAGTGTCATCAGGATATGTCCTCGGTGTTCGGTGATGGAGTGTCACAGAGATAGTGTCCTCGAGGTTAGGTGACAGAGTGTCATGGAGATAGTGTCCTCAGTGTTAGGTGACAGAGTGTCATGGAGATAGTGTCATCAGTGTTATGTGATGGAGTGTCATGGAGATAGTGTCATCAGTGTTATGTGATGGAGTGTCATGGAGATAGTGTCCTCAGTGTTAGGCGGTAGAGTGTTATGGAGATAGTATCCTCGGTGTTAGGTGGCAGAGTGTCATGGAGATAGTGTCCTCGGTGTTAGGTGGTAGAGTGTCATGGAGATAGTGTCCTCGGTGTTAGGTGGCGGCTTTTTGCATATTGAAAGTGCTCCTTATATTTAACAATGGGTTCAGTTTAATGATTGACTTTCCTTGGGAACTCTATCATAATGAAAGGATTCTCAGGAGTGCGTTGAGTTGAGAAGGCTGAGATGCTCGTTGTGGATAGATAACTCTGATGACTACGGGATTGTCCCTAAAAAAGTTATGCATTTTGCATTTGTTTACCCCCACTTCCCCGGCACTAATACGTGGTGCAGGACTTTTACAAACCAAAATTGCTATTAGCATCAGTTTGCATTATCGTGTGGTTAACTCACTAGATGGTGTCAGTGTAGCAATAAATATCCCCCACAGACTGGCGCAAACCGGGTCGCCCTCTTGGCCTCAAACGTTCGCTAAGACGCAATTTTTTCATAACACAAATATGCCTGGGATGATGTTGAATGATGGATCTAACTCATTGAGCTTTCAAATTTAGGCAAAAGTGTAGTTCTATCGACGAAATTAAGGTAGGCCCGGATACTAAACAAGTGCCCATGTTCGTAACTATACTGCTATTATCTGTATTATACGGCCTTTTACTGGACATGACGACTATGGTCCCCTTATTAGCTCTTAATGTAAACAATGCCTTTTTCATAAAAAATCTGAAGAAACTATTGTGAAATAAATCCCAATTATAACTTCCTACCACTTATTTATTTCATGCTATCCAACCAAATTGTTGGACAAATTGGTTTTAGCGAAATATTTGCAATTTTCGTAAGAGTAAACGTGGTGGCGAATAAACACTGCACTATCAATGACTATCGTCCGGCGGTTATTATCCAGTGAAAGAGACGCTATTCCCGTAAGGTCATACATGTATTTAGAGGCGAAATCTCGCAAGATCCAGGGGGACGATAGTCGTAGATGAATAATAGCCGGCCACTGTAATTATATAACTTCCAGTTGAAGACACTGTTATTGGGTTAAGGTTCGTGTAGAGTAAAGGTAGTTATTTTAGTCTCGCATTTTGTGTGCCTGCTGTAATGTTGAAATTAAAACGTTGAATTGTACTTTTACCTTTACTCTTACTTCAAGTACTTTTGAAAGTTACTTTTACTTTTTACTCAAGTAGGTTTTTTCAATGTACTTTTACTAAAGTAGTTTTGAGGTGAGTTACTTGTACTTTTACTCAAGTGCACAATAAAAGTAGTTCAGTCAGCACTGTTAGATTGTATACATCTATTTTGTTATTTAAATGCTGTTATCCTTTATAGATAGTTGTTAGTTACGTATAGTTGTCCAATACAAATAACTCTTCATTGTACAAAGTTGTTCATTATAAACAAGTGTTGTCATAACTGAAAATTAATCTTGCCTCACTGGAGTTTGACTTTTATCATTTTTCAGCCATCCCGACCGACTGATAGTGCCATCTGTGGGTCAAGGCCTCCATCAGCTCAGAGCCGAACTCAGCAGCCCACTGTTCCGGAAACAACGAACAAGCCCCCACAGATTCCCCCCAAATATCTCCCCCCTCCCCAGTACAGCCCATACTGTGTGGCAGAGGGAACAACAGAGACATCTAACACCCCGTAGGTTGAGCTTATATCAAAACATCTAGTTGGTAGCCAAGATAGACACCGATATCAAACAAATCCACAATGGCCACTTAGTCTAGAGAGTTCCAAGATGGCCACTTAGCCAAAGAAATCAAAAATTGCTGTCTCTGTTGTTAAGGAAATCTAAGATGACTGTGTCTGTTATTATGGAAATCCACAATGGCTGCCTTTGTCAGATAAATCCAAGATGGCCGCCTTTTGGAGTGCATGTATAAGTACACTAAGTGTGGTTTATTCTGCCTAATGGCATAATCTGTGGCACTTGTTGCTGAAATATAGGCACTAAACAGTGCCTAAGTATGCAGCAAAAAATTGATGTCTGAACTCATAATTTGTATTTGAAAGATGCTGGATATGATTAAATGTGTGGTTAGGGTTTTGTAACACCTCATAATCTTCTTTAGTACATGTTGTTAAACATTTCACCATTTGGCCATCACTGATGTTTCAAAATTGTTCTCTTAACATGGGGTCAACCATGGCTTAGAATAAGGATACAGTCCCATAGCATTACCTTTGATTATAATATTTATATTTGTAAAAAATATATATCCAGCAGAGGATGTTTTATATTCCACAAATAATGGTAAGATGTTGTACAAAAGTATATATATGGGATTGTTGTCTTATTGTTTTACAGGGCAGCCCCAGCGAATGACATGCGCAGTGCCTGTAGTAAACTTTATACCACAACCAACTACACACAGGTAAATAGTCACAATTATTGCCACTCACTAAACAGAGGCTCAGTGTTTACCACTTCACTACATTTTTCTATAAATTTTGTCATTACAGATTTTCACTAATATTAGACTGCATCATCTCTTATTTTAAATTATGAATCTTGTTGTCATATTCATAATTGCTTTATTTGTAATTCATAATACAATTTGAAATGCATGCCTAAGTATCCAAACGTATGTCAATGTGTACATGAGTACATACAACAAGTCCTTGTATTATGTACAAAAGTTGATACATTGAGTAATTATCAACTATAAAATGTTTATAGGTCAAATAAATTGATTCCGAGTCTGAATGAGAATTACGTTTCATTTTATGATTGAAATGAGCACACCTATTTACTTTTGATAAACAAGGAGTTTATTAGTTTTGTTACAGTTTGGGTACTTTTATGGGAAGATACTGTCACTTATGTCCTTGATTATTTATTTATTTAGCTATAACTGTGTGTAAATATATTGTGTTATATGTAGGTTTTATGCAGAATGAGTTTGACCAATAAAGTTGATCTTATGTTGTTCTCTAGATGAACGGTACATGCAGTCCCCATCCTGTGCCCAAGTACCCATCTGGCATCTACTCCAACGTCCATGCCCGACAGACACCGTCAGGTTCTTCGGGTAGCCCGCAGAGCTACTCTAGTCAGCTGAGCCCAACACTGAAGCGACATGACGCGGACAGATTGCGGAGGTACAGCCAGCAGAGCTCTCCACAAGAGGAAGAGTGGAAACCAGTGACGCCGTCGATGTCGCACAATCAGTTCACAAGTAACCAGTACATGAAGCCAACTGGTGACATGACTCCAATGACACAAAGACGTGTCAGTGGTGACATGACACCGACATCGCAAAGACGCGTCAGTGGTGACATGGCGCCTACGATGCAAAGACGCGTCAATGGTGACATGACACCAACATCGCATCGACGTGGCAGTTGCGTCACATTCAGCGACCTTAAAGGCACGCACACAGATTCACTGACAAGGGGACAGTCGAGAGAAAACAGTCCAGACTGCCGATTAGCGGATGGACAGATGCGACGCATCCCTGCGAGGACCTCTACTGGTGAAAACAGATATGGGAATTTTTCGAACGGTCAAGATATCCAGTATAACAGTCTAGAGAGGAGGCAGCGGAACTGGTCAAGCAGTCCCACCCTGCCTAATAAATCTATCGGCAAATCTCAGGGTAGCAAACAGGAAGTGACCGACATGCTGAGGACTGTGGATAATCCGGCCAGTGCTGAATGCGGTCGGACGGCGGTCAATTTCAATGTGAACACAAACACAGGTTTGCCAAAATCTGGTGGACAGTTGTCATCACAGCAGCAATTTAACTGTCAACAAATGTCACCGTGTACTAGACGACCTCCCGTGTCATCTAAGGTTGTCGCAGGTAAACAACTGTCACCGCGGTCACAGTTACAACTCGGATCGGGACATGCAAACCCTGACACAAAGAAACTGTACAATTCATTGGCGACAGATGATGACGATAACTTCAGTGTCAGTTCCATGTCGGACACCCCACCCCTTCCACCCCTCTCTCCCGACAACACCCCTCCTACTACCCCCCCTCAGTCTCCCATACACAAGGTGGCAGCACATTTATCCACTCCTGATGTCATTAACTCGGTGACTAAAGAGTCGAAACGACACTCGGCGAGAAAATCTGGGGGCCAGGTGTCCTTGAAGACTTGGGATGGTCGGGGGAAGAGGGTTAATCCTGGGAAGGCAGCAAGTAGAGGGACACGCAGCAAAAGCGCAGGCTCGAGGGTGGTCAGATCATGTAAGTCTTCAGTTTTATTTTATTATTATAAATTTATATTACCAAATATACTCATCGTAAGGATTCAAATAAGTGGATAGTATGTAGATGGTTCAGTTCAGTTACATTGAGTTCACAGGTGGTAACTCAATTGTCTGATATTATGTGCAAGAGGGCACGATGTACCCATGGTTTTCTTAACTTGGAACGCTTATATGTAATTTGTAGTAGCTATGTGCAGTTCGCAGTGCGATGCATTTTTCTACTATTGTTCATTTTGTGCCAGAAGGTGCTACACACACAAAATGGCAGAGGACGGACATTAATTGGAATAATTATAGAAAACATGCATGTTGTTGCAAACAATAGTCAAATGTCCAGTGTTACGTTAACCCACAGAAAATTTCACAAAAGTAGAAAGGTCACAAGTTCTTCATGGGGTCAGTGATGACCTTTTGTAAGTTAGACGCCCAAGATGTGAAGAATCTAGAAGAAGTAGCCTAGCTTACAAAAACTAGCTTGATTGTAGTAAGTTTTATAATTACATAATTATGGATTTGTATGGGTTTGTCATAATACTCAAATTGTTTGGGTAAATAAGAATGGGGTTTTAATGAGAAAGCTTCAAAATGGTCGATAAAATTCTTGACTGAAATAACTACTGATTTTGTTGTCGATATATTCAATATGTGTCATTGTGTATTTGCGTATAAAACAAACAGCAAGCTCGCACACATATGTACACACACACACGCACACACACGCACACACACACGCACACACACGCACACACACACACACACAGATGCATACTTTCATACGCATACATGCATGCATATACAGCGTATATAGACACACAGACACACACACACACACACACACACACACACACACACACACACCACCACCACCACCACCACCCGCACACACCACACACACACACCACCGTCACCACCACACACACACACACGCATGCACTCGCACACTACCTGACCCTCCCTCTCTGTATGTATCAGACGGCATGTTGGAGGACGTTGCTGAGAGTGACGACTTCGGTGGGTCAACAACGAACCTGAGTAACTCGGCAGACGACCTTGAGGAGACGACCTTGACATCGCGTGAGATGCGGACGATGCGGAGACAGATGGAAGGTCTGGAAGCGATGTACCAGGAGATGCTGAAGGCAGTAGGGTTGGACAAGGAGTACGGGGGTGCAGGGTCGCGCCACAGCATCTCGTCCGCCAGCAGTATGGCCCGCAGTACACGGCGCTTCGGGCGACAACAGCAGCAGCATCGACACCACCGCGAACTCAAGTAGGTGGAGCCACTGGTCAGCGCATTATCACTCTCACTCACATAGGGCATCAACGAGAGAGCGCCACTGCTGTCGGCCGGCAGCCCGTGCATTGATCATACCCTATGTCAGCTGTCAGGCCTTCATTTCCTTGCCTTTTGTTCATCTCCATGTCTCTTTCGGTCAACTTTGACTCCCGTCCATTGTCCAGCATGAAGCTACATTGGGCATTGCACCAGTGGATATTTGTCAACTGTGTACTAGCCATCTCCATCTTTGTCTCTTTATCTTTGTTGCTAAAAAGCAGCAATTCTGGTCAAATTCAAGTGCTTTCTTTGTGACATATCCAAGATAACACTTACATTGTGTAGGTCTGTGTGTCATGCAAACTTCTTCAGTACGTGTGATGACGTCATTGTGAGAGAGATCGTAGTTGCCTTCGTTCAGTAATTCTGGTCAGAAATTACAAAATAACTTTAAACTTGGTATGCTTGGTGATGGAATATGCACAACACAAACCAGTCAGCATTGCTAAATTTTAAATGTGTCTTGAATATTAGTGTATTCAAGTGAAATGTTGATGAGTATAAAGTTCACAGGTCTCTTACATGACCTTTCTTTATATCATAAATTTAGAATTCATTATATATATTTCTCAAAACTAAATTGTACTACAGAGGTTCTTGAGTTTATTATCCATGATTAAAAAGGTTAAGTAAAGTAAAAGTAAGTTCTTATATAGCGCAGTATCCAGTCCTCAGGACTGCTCAAAATGCTTTACACTTTACTCCCTGGCAAATCTGATCAATCGAACACCTTCTTGACTTCTCTGGGAAGCATTCAGCCATGCTCCAATTAATAATGCGCGAAGACAATTCGTACACAAATGACCACCACTGTCTATAGCCACATACTCATTGGTACAGCTGAGTGAACTGAAGCAATATAGAGTAAATGAACTTGTCCAAGGTTCAATACCGCCGCACAGGATTCAAACCCGCATTCTCTCAGTCGAGAGTCCGGAGCTGTTACCACTGCGCTACTGCGCCCCTCTTTAAATGAACATATTACTTACAAAGACAGTTGTATAGGTTTCACTAAACTATCTCCAGTTTTTGTTTGATATAATTTTAACTATGTTAATTTATGCATTTGAATATTAGGGTGTGAATTGTTGAGGAGTATCTAGGACCTCATAGGGGGGCATAAAGACGAACATAGTTACCCATTAGTTTTCCTTGCAAACATGTAGTGGCATAACAAGTTGTGTAGAAAAATGTTAAGAAAAAGCTATCAAAGGAGGTCCTGGCCCAGTGCCTCATAAATACGCCACTGCCCCCTGATGTAAATTGCACTATCTTAAATTATGTTTCTTGCCCTGTCCACAGACAAGTCAACAAGAGGTTTGCCCGGCTGGAGTCACACGTCGTCACCCTGGCCCGCAGTGTGGCACACCTGTCATCAGAGGTGCATTCCCAGAATACCCTGCGACAGGACATTGAGGCGCTGAAGATCGACATCCAGGACGTACGGAAGGATGTGAAGGTCGTTGGGGGGAAGACGCCTCTGAATGAGTGGGAGCGCTTCCGGGGGTGGGTGCCCTCTCTCACCAACCCTAAGAGGGTAAAGAAACTCACCAAGTAAGTTACTTCTAACTTTCTAAGGGGCCATAGATGAGCGTGTGAAAGTTTGGCACCCAAGATGCAAAGCATCTTAAGGAAAATCTTGACATATCAACAGTGTGCTAGCGCGATTATAGTTAGAGTCTATGTACAAGTTTGGAGATGTTCTTTCTGTTGTGTCACTTGTCTATACTGGGGTATCCTTTCTTCTCTCACTCAGGTTCTTTGGCCAGGAGCCACCGCTGCTGCACATCTTCCTGAGGAAGCTCAACTACGAGGTAAGACCACATCACATCCAGTATACCTGTCTATACACACTTAATACGAGGTAGGATCACATCACATCCAGTATACTTGTCTATACACACTTAATACGAGGTAAGACCACATCACATCCAGTATACCTGTCTATACACACTTAATACGAGGTAGGACCACATCACATCCAGTATACCTGTCTATACACACTTAATACGAGGTAGGATCACATCACATCCAGTATACCTGTCTATACACACTTAATACGAGGTAGGACCACATCACATCCAGTATACCTGTCTATACACACTTAATACAAGGTAAGACCACATTACATCCAGTATACCTGTCTATACACAATTAATACGAGGTAGGATCACATCACATCCAGTATACCTGTCTATACACACTTAATACGAGGTAGGATCACATCACATCCAGTATACCTGTCTATACACACTTAATACGAGTTAGGACCACATCACATCCAGTATACCTGTCTATACACACTTAATACAAGGTAAGACCACATTACATCCAGTATACCTGTCTATACACACTTAATACGAGGTAGGATCACATCACATCCAGTATACCTGTCTATACACACTTAATACGAGGTAGGATCACATCACATCCAGTATACCTGTCTATACACACTTAATACGAGGTAGGACCACATTACATCCAGTATACCTGTCTATACACACTTAATATGAGGTAGAACCACATCACATCCAGTATACCTGTCTATACACACTTAATACGAGGTAGGACCACATCACATCCAGTATACCTGTCTATACACACTTAATACGAGGTAGGACCACATCACATCCAGTATACCTGTCTATACACACTTAATACGAGGTAGGACCACATCACATCCAGTATACCTGTCTATACACACTTAATACGAGGTAGGATCACATCACATCCAGTATACCTGTCTATACACACTTAATACGAGGTAGGACCACATCACATCCAGTATACCTGTCTATAGTATATACACACTTAATACGAGGTAGGACCACATCACATCCAGTATACCTGTCTATACACACTTAAAACGAGGTAGGATCACATCACATCCAGTATACCTGTCTATACACACTTAATACGAGGTAGAACCACATCACATCCAGTATACCTGTCTATACACACTTAATACGAGGTAGGACCACATCACATCCAGTATACCTGTCTATACACACTTAATACGAGGTAGGACCACATCACATCCAGTATACCTGTCTATACACACTTAATACGAGGTAGGACCACATCACATCCAGTATACCTGTCTATACACACTTAATACGAGGTAAGACCACATCACATCCAGTATACCTGTCTATACACACTTAATACGAGGTAGGACCACATCACATCCAGTATACCTGTCTATACACACTTAATACGAGGTAAGACCACATTACATCCAGTATACCTGTCTATACACACTTAATACGAGGTAGGATCACATCACATCCAGTATACCTGTCTATACACACTTAATACGAGGTAGGATCACATCACATTCAGTATACCTGTCTATACACACTTAATACGAGGTAGGACCACATTACATCCAGTATACCTGTCTATACACACTTAATATGAGGTAGAACCACATCACATCCAGTATACCTGTCTATACACACTTAATACGAGGTAGGACCACATCACATCCAGTATACCTGTCTGTAGTATATACACACTTAATACGAGGTAGGACCACATCACATCCAGTATACCTGTCTATACACACTTAAAACGAGGTAGGACCACATCACATCCAGTATACTTGTCTATACACACTTAATACGAGGTAGGATCACATCACATCCAGTATACCTGTCTATACACACTTAATACGAGGTAGGACCACATTACATCCAGTATACCTGTCTATACACACTTAATACGAGGTAGGATCACATCACATCCAGTATACCTGTCTATACACACTTAATACGAGGTAGGATCACATCACATCCAGTATACCTGTCTATACACACTTAATACGAGGTAGGATCACATTACATCCAGTATACCTGTCTATACACACTTAATACGAGGTAGGATCACATCACATCCAGTATACCTGTCTATACACACTTAATACGAGGTAGGATCACATCACATCCAGTATACCTGTCTATACACACTTAATACGAGGTAGAACCACATCACATCCAGTATACCTGTCTATACACACTTAATAAGAGGTAGGACCACATTACATCCAGTATACCTGTCTATACACACTTAATAAGAGGTAGGACCACATTACATCCAGTATACCTGTCTATACACACTTAAAACGAGGTAGGACCACATCACATCCAGTATACTTGTCTATACACACTTAATACGAGGTAGGATCACATCACATCCAGTATACCTGTCTATACACACTTAATACGAGGTAGGACCACATTACATCCAGTATACCTGTCTATACACACTTAATAAGAGGTAGGACCACATCACATCCAGTATACCTGTCTGTATAGAGTGTATCACCTCCCTGGCACCACAGCCCTCTCTTTCTACTGTCATTCTGTTCCTTGGACCATTGGCCTGCGATCTACAAATTGGTCATGTATTTGAAGTAACACAATCATTTGTTCTGAGATTTTACTCTGCCAGGTAGTAAAGTGTAAAGTGCTTTGAGCAGCCATGAAGACTGGATACTGTGCTGTGTAAGAACTTACCTTTATAAATTATGTTTAACTGAACAAGCCACAAAACTAAAAGTTCATTACATTGAAGGAAATGAATTATAATTTTTTATTTTTAACCCAGTGGTTCTTAACCTTTTTGGGCTGAAACCCAAATGCTAGTCGCAGAACATGCTTAACGACCCACGCCTTCAATCAGTTAACTTGTGATTAATGATAAAATACATAACGATCAAATTATTAATAAATAGAGGTCCATCAGAACATCAAAGGACAATTCGGACAGTCACTGGAGACTCTTGGGAACCCACTGAAAATGGCTTGGTGACCCAATTTTGAGTCTCAACCCTGGGGTTAAGAACCGGTGATTCAACCAATACTGGTGCACATATTCAAATTTGTAACTGTTTCTCCCCTTCCAGAAGTACATCCCAAAGTTTGACTCTGAGAAAATCACGATGGTAGAGCTTCCCTACATGACGGAGGAGATGCTCCAGAAGATTGGCATCCCCCTCGGACCCTCTCGCCGCATCCTGCAGGAGGCTCAGATGTGCTTTCGACAGGAAAACTTCAACATTTACATCGTATGAGTGGCAGATTTCTCACGCGTGACACACGACATTGACCAGGGTATTAAGTTGCAAGGGTCTATTCTGAACACGAGCTAAAAATAGCGGTCCAGGTCATGTTCCGTAAATTTTGTGATTTTGGCAGAAATCTCTTATAAAATCATCTTTCAACATTAACAAATAATCCACAACTAATAAAATACACGCTTTTGCAAACCCATAGATTAAAGAACAATAGAAAATATGAATCAAAATTATCTCTTTTCTCAAAATGTTGCATTTTTTAGGTTTGCGTCAATTTTAGCAATAAATCAATAACTACTCACAATATTTCAACGAGGTATCATCTTGAAGCCCATCATATGTGGAATCAAAAAAGGATCAAAACTCAATTTCATATTTTGCGACTTAGTACCCACTTTACTGCGGTGGGTCACATTTCGTTGACGTATTCCCCCGGAATGTGTTTAAGTTATTATTTCTGATGTGTATTTCGTTGGACGACCTGCTTCTGGGAGGGAAACATTTATGCATGGTCTCTCTTGTTTGTAGAATAATATTGTACATCTTGATGTACAAAGGTGTACTGAAGCACAATCTTTGAGACACAACATAGTGTCAGAATTTCTTTTCATAACCTGAAAAGGAATAGAACTTTCGACATGTTACATAGCCCTGGTAAACTTTGTATTTGCCAAAGCTGGAGAGAGTTTTGATTGACTGAGTAATATTTGCTCCTACATCTTTCACATTTTATATAGGAAAATGATGATATTATATGATGTACTTTAGTGTTGTCTATATTCTGATACGTTAGGTCAAATTAGCTACTGTGACCTTTTGCACACCCTGCCAGACAGTTTTTTTTAGTATGTCTGATTTCTGCTGATATATGACCTACAAATTATGATTTTCTCATCCTTTTTATTAATGCCTGTCATAAATGTATATAGTATACCAGTACCATAGGAAATTGGCCATTGTAAACGTTGTTTAGGAATACAGAAACTGATGTCTGTTTGCAGTTTATGTTGCTGAAAGTTTAGTCAGAACTGGTTGTTGTGCATAAATCATTGTATACTTTTAATTTTTTACTACAGTCTGTTTCGTCAAATTCTAGACAGTATACATGTTGACTTTTCTGCCGTAAGGTTTCAGAAATATAAAACATATTAAGAAATTTATGTAAATTAAGATTTGGCCAAATGGTTTCTGGCAAAGATGGAAAACTTGTGTTTGTTCTCATGAAACTTGATTTAGTTTCGCAATTTAATATGCAATGGACACTTAATGTAAACATTTTATTGTAAATTCAATGCCAAGGAGATTCCCATGAGTGATTGCTAAGAATAGTGCTGCCACCTGCTGACCAATGTGAATATCAAAGTGACATTGTAAATTTCCAGTGGTAGATCATAGCAGTTTGAGCGTAGGATGAACATATGATAACATGTGACAATGTGTTTGTTTCAGTCAGTTAATCACAATTTATTAATTATATGTCATGTCACTAATTGATGCCACTTCATGCCAGTTTAATTATGTCAAACAAATTTGTATGATGTTGACATAAGCAAATACTCCAGCATTTTATTGTTCACTTATGTACGGCGTGTTATGTTTATATGTAGCAGAACAACACAAATGCAGGGATTCCATACACGTTTGGAACAGTGTAGTTTTCCATTATACAGATGCAATGTAAATATATATAATAGCTAGCAGGTTGCTGCACTGAAATACCAGGGTATATATTTTGAAACTGGTTAGGTGTCCACCAACTGTACCACAGCAAATATGTTGTTATTATGTAATTTATGATTAAACAATTATTTTGTATTGAAAAATGTGTCAGTATCATATTCGTGTAACCATATTGTGTAACATTTTGAAAATACTGTAACACCATTGCTATATTTATATTTTCGTAATGTTGTAGACTGTTAAGAATTGTCTTGACACAATTTAGACAGATCTGGCAATTCAACGTAAAGTTGTCACCATACTGAGCAAGGCATTACTGCAAGTTTAATAGTTGCAACACAATTTAACAACAACATTTCTGCCTTACACGCGTGCACACACACACGGACGTGTACATTGCGCACGCACACACACACACATACATTTTAGTCAAATACTTTATTAGAATTTGTTGAAACAATTTATGAGGTTGCATGTACGCGCGCGCGTGTGTGTATGGCAAATAACATGAATAAAATAATGCTCATAATAACTCACGAACCCATGCTACAATAACATGCAAAGTATTCATGGAGGATCTGCAGATGTTGTCGAACGTAGTGTCACGGCTCTCCAGTAACCACATTCAGGTAAATTTCCTTTGGGATACAGACAACTGCACCGTTTTTCCAGTTCTCAGGAATAATGCCAGAGTCACATGTCTGGTTGCACAGTCGGCACATCCACCGTACAGTTCTTCTACAACCTGCTTTTACATGATTATTCCAGATGTGATTCCGTCCATGCCAGATGACTTGTTTGTCACGGAGTGTCGCAGTGGCCTCCCTCATTCTATTCTCCGTTAACTCCCCTAATGGGGGCGCGCTCTGAGGATTGTCAGTCTGGGCCGGTGTGTTAGGTGCAGAACTGTTGAGAACCTCTTTAAAGTGCCCGCTCGTCTCTCTAGTTTGACTTCTCCTTTCGATAGTAGAGATCCATCAGCCAGATGTTTCCTTTGTGCTGTCAGTTATTTGTTCTTGTTAATGCGGTAAACCTGTCAGAGGTGTCTGGCATCCACGAACGTTTACCTGCTGCTATCGTTGCAATTTTCATCTTCTCCCACCATTCCATTGATCGTTGGTGTAGGATTTGCAAGGGCGGCAAACGATTTCCCAGGACTGAGGTCTAGTATTACGCCTACAGCGGTTAGAACACCAGACTCCCAATCGTGAGAACCACGCTTCTACACTGTTTCGAAGCGGAGGGCAAGCCCGTAGCTAGGCTGAGACATGGATGGAGAACAGTGCCCGCAATGTAGGCCCTGTGTCCCCCACGGTCTGTTGATCAGCAGAATCTAGTGAGTGTTTTATTGCATACGATTCTTGGTTACCAATGTTGTAACAACAGGGCTATAAGGTACAGTGTTGTTCTAAAGTTGGATTGATTTTTTTCGTGCGTGGGTTCGTGAAAACGTAAGCCGGGTGCTTATATAAATGCTAACGTCAGTTCAGCAGTGATTCTGCGTTCGTCGCCATTAGTTGAGGGAAACTCGCAAGGTGCAACGGAAATATTGTTGAATCGTCATGATTTCTTTTTGAAAAATGTTAAAACTAGGTGCGCCAGTTGCTATGCTTGATGAGGCGACACGTGCAACAGCCTTGCTAGGTGACATAGATGTCCTTACAAATGGCCTCCTAGTGGCTAAAACACAAGAACCGAAGTTTCTCTTTTACACCGACGACCGAGGTGAACACAGCGGAAGCCACATGCGAAACAGCCTATAATGTGCTGCAAACTGGCAGCCATGCTAAACAGACGCTACAGACGTTCTAAAACAGGTATCTTCTTGGTCACCAATGAAGAGCTGCGCCGCAAAACACACAAATAAAGAGATGGGTGGTAGGACACACACTGCTTGGCATGCAGTCCAACAGTCATACGCTGGACACCTGATGGCAGGTAACGAACGTCGCCCCAAGGAAACATGGTGACAGACCGCGGAGAAAGAAACAAAAGGTTGCAGCCTGACCTTGGACTCCATCACCATGCAGGCTGCTTATGCTCAGTTCAATGGCACTTAGAGAGTCATTGCAATAAGCAACACAGCTAGGCAGTTCACTCATGAAGCTGCGTGTTTAAATGAGTATGCATAATGATATAGGTATGCCTATGTGAACCCTTACTCTTTCTGTAGTAATTGCGGCGTGGCTGAGTGCTTCCCGTGGTTGATGGTGGAAAAAACACGTCTGCCATGGGGTACAGTACAAATTATTGGAAACCACGCTCTACGTGTAAGAAGTAACCTTCATCTTATTGCTACAGTTATAATACTTAATCCAAAACTATTGGGCATTAAATAAACACACTATTGTTACACCGCACTTCTAATGTAGGCTACGTATAATAACATTATTACACGTAGCATACAAGCCGCCACCGACTGTCACTCATTTAAGTTGCCACGGGAACGTCTTATTTCATTCGTACTTTATTCCTTTAACGCCACGATACACCGGAGCGTAGATATTAAAACGTGGACACCCAGACTAGAACATAAAACCAGATTGATCGCTATATAATCGACTGTCAACTTGCGCGCTCATCAAGTGCGTTCATGCGTGACGGCTCCGTTATAAAAAAACAAGTCAACGGTTTAGAGCGCGACTTGCTTGGACTTGCATTAATCGTGATACGGCGCGTTATCTATAATACACACCCGACACACGTATAGGTCGTGCCATTAGCAATAATCCAGTACCGCTAATCCAGCTTCGGCTATGAGCGGCAACAGCCGGGCGGCAGTATACGTGGGTGTGGTGTTTAATCGGCGTCGTCGCGATTTGTCATCGACTTAATGGCCACCACTAGAGCGAGACGAGTGACGAACACGTATCAGATCAGTCGTTTAACAGCAAGATTCGTTGCGGTCAGGCGGTCAAAGCCACAGGTAGGTGAGACGACTAAACTGGCTACGTTTACAGTTGTGCTTTGAAGCAGTGAGTATGCGAGGTTTGCCAACTACTGTACAGGGCCGACGTAGCGTCTGCGCATCTATCAGACTAGGAATAGCGGTGTAAACAGCGGGGCGCTGTGTGTAGCGTGTGTAGGCACATCCTCCACGCGGACCCGTTATGCCGGTGCCTCGGGGAAGAACAAAACACGCGTAGATACGAAAGGTAATGCACGTATATCTCCTCACCGTGGTTACTACTTCGTCCAAATGGGATCATGTTTAGCGTGAATCCGAAAGTCAGTGACTAATAAACACGAAACATGCTCATAGGGTGATGTTGTAACAGTGTAACCACGTCTGTCTGAACATTGTCTCATAGGGTGATGTTGTAACAGTGTAACCACGTCTGCCTGAACATTGTCTCATAGGGTGATGTTGCAACAGTGTAACCACGTCTGCCTGAACATTGTCTCATATGGTGACGTTGTAACAGTGTAACCACGTCTGTCTGAACATTGTCTCATAGGGTGATGTTGTAACAGTGTAATCACGTCTGTCTGAACATTGTCTCATAGGGTGATGTTGTAACAGGGTAACCACGTCTGTCTGAACATTGTCTCATAGGGTGATGTTGTAACAGTGTAACCACGTCTGTCTGAACATTGTCTCATAGGGTGATGTTGTAACAGTGTAACCACGTCTGTCTGAACATTGTCTCATAGGGTGATGTTGTAACAGTGTAACCACGTCTGTCTGAACATTGTCTCATAGGGTGATGTTGTAACAGGGTAACCACGTCTGTCTGAACATTGTCTCATAGGGTGATGTTGTAACAGGGTAACCACGTCTGTCTGAACATTGTCTCATAGGGTGATGTTGTAACAGGGTAACCACGTCTGTCTGAACATTGTCTCATAGGGTGATGTTCTAACAGTGTAATCACGTCTGTCTGAACATTGTCTCATATGGTGATGTTGTAACAGTGTAATCACGTCTGTCTGAACATTGTCTCATAGGGTGATGTTGTAACAGTGTAACCACGTCTGTCTGAACATTGTCTCATAGGGTGATGTTCTAACAGTGTAATCACGTCTGTCTGAACATTGTCTCATAGGGTGATGTTGTAACAGTGTAACCACGTCTGTCTGAACATTGTCTCATAGGGTGATGTTCTAACAGTGTAATCACGTCTGTCTGAACATTGTCTCATAGGGTGATGTTGTAACAGTGTAACCACGTCTGTCTGAACATTGTCTCATAGGGTGATGTTGTAACAGTGTAACCACGTCTGCCTGAACATTGTCTCATAGGGTGATGTTGTAACAGGGTAACCACGTCTGTCTGAACATTGTCTCATAGGGTGATGTTGTAACAGGGTAACCACGTCTGTTTGAACATTGTCTCATAGGGTGATGTTGTAACAGGGTAACCACGTCTGTCTGAACATTGTCTCATAGGGTGATGTTGTAACAGTGTAATCACGTCTGTTTGAACATTGTCTCATAGGGTGATGTTGTAACAGGGTAACCACGTCTGTCTGAACATTGTCTCATAGGGTGATGTTGTAACAGTGTAATCACGTCTGTTTGAACATTGTCTCATATGGTGATGTTGTAACAGTGTAACCACGTCTGCCTGAACATTGTCTCATAGGGTGATGTTGTAACAGTGTAACCACGTCTGTCTGAACATTGTCTCAAACGCAATAGGCCCCAGAGATCGTTGCGGGACAGAATAGGTGTAATAGTCCATTAAAACAAAGTTTAATGAAAGTCCCGCGTTATTGTGGCAACGCGTACAAGGGGTGTGCTTAGCCCCACTTGACGAAATATTTGCGACATGTGTTGGACTGTTACTAAAATTATGTTGTTGTTGTTTTGTAAGCAAGTTTGAGTAATTCCTCAATTCTATGGTTAATAGGTGCATCTGTGTAACTGAGTCAGCAGGTTTCTCTTTCAGTGAAACTAAGCAGGTCGCATCGTGTTTGTTCCTTAAACTACTGTAAGTACAAACTCTTATAAAATAATAAATGTAACATTAATCAGTAATAACTATTATCGTTAATAGGCATAAGTAGTAAATTACCAATTATTTTGCGATTATACACCGTGCTACGATCATTCCAGTCAAACGATGAGCGAGTGAGTGACTGAGCGAGTGAGCGAGTGAGCGAGTGAACGAGTGAACGAGTGAGCGAGTGAGCGAGTGAACGAGTGAACGAGTGAACGAGTGAGCGAGTGAGCGAGTGAGCGAGTGAGCGAGTGAGTGAGTGAGTGAGTGAGTGAGTGAGTGAGTGAGTGAGTGAGTGAGTGAGTGAGTGAGTGAGTGAGTGAGTGAGTGAGTGAGTGAGAGAGAGTGAGTGAGTGAGCGTATGAGTGAGTGAGCGGTTGAATGAGTGAGTGAGTGAGTGAGTGAGTGAGTCAGTGAGTGAATGAGTGGGTGAATAAGTAAGTGAATAAAAATTGTTAGGCCACTTACACGTTTCAATACTTATATATAATATAATTCAAACTCTCCCCATATTAAGCCGATCATACAATTTATGATCGTAATTTAAATTAAATATTTGATCGAAAACATTGTTGGATTCAACAAGACAGAGAGCAACAACAACTGATAGTCTAAGCAGCAAGGACTGTTTACATACGTAAGAGTACGGCCTATGAGTCGTGTTGGCCTGATGGAGACAGACTTATACGATCCCGGTGTTCGCAACAGTCTGCCCTTACTGACAGTACAGGCCTCTCCCACAATGCGACCTACAGCGGCGCAGGAGGCTGACCTAACAGCGTTGTACTAACGCAGCCTCCCGTATCGAGTTTCTGTCGTCCTCTGTTTCAGTGCAACATTCAACAACTCGTGGTTTAACTATAGACGGTCACCCGGTCGTTGCGAGTAACACCCACACAGTCGGTCGACACTTGCTGCATCGCCCTCATTCAACCGACCCAGTAACGTGGATGCTTGGTGACGCTATCGTAGGACACTACTCGTAATAAAACACCACTAAAGACGCAGCTATTTCACCGTCAAATGTCGCATCACACCGTGACGCGTGTGCACCATCGACTACCGACGTCACGAAAAGCGTAACGTGATACAGTGACTGGAATGGATGGTACAGCGGCGACCTTACCGCCAGTCCACAGTCGTCGCTGACGCAGCTTGTCCTCAGTCGAACGGAGGGATTGGTTTGAGTTGAGGTGGTACGCCGGTATGTGTTGCGTGCGCGCCACGTCACGTGTGTCGTTTCACCTGGTGTGTGACAGGTGACAGGTGACAGGTGACTATGTCTGCTGTCACCCGAGTGCTCGCCGTCGTCGATACAGTGCTGTGTCTCGTCGTCTTCTTCCCGCTCGCCGTGCTGTACTGGCGCGGCACGTGGGGGCTGCAGGACATCTACATCGCCAGCCAAGACCAGCGCACCAGGTACGGCAGGAGTGAGCGAGGGAACATCATAGTATTTGTAATGTCACTTTTAATTTCTAACAAATGTCTTTGTCCACAAGGTGATTACAATGGTGACGACGATGATGATGACTGTAATGATGGTGTTGGTGATGATGATGATGATGATGATGATGATAATGGTGCTGATGATTATTATTATGATAATTATGATGTCAGTGATGACGATGATGATGATGACGACGGTGGTAGTGGTGATGGTGATGATGATAGTTATGATGATGGTGATGATTATTGCATCAACTAACTTCATTCCACATGTTTGTATGTAGCACCTTCTACTACATAAGATCGAACTAAGGATTTGGTTGCTTGGTTGCGGACCATGTTGGTTGCTTGGTTTCGGACCATGTTGGTTGCTTGGTTTTGGACCATGTTGGTTGCTTGGTTTCGGACCATGTTGGTTGCTTGGTTTCGGACCATGTTGGTTGCTTGGTTTCGGACCATGTTGGTTGCTTGGTTTCGCACCCTGTGACATTACGAACTAACAAGATGATCAGTTTTGCTAGTTTATAAAATAAGGCCACATATCTTTAGCTGATCTTTTCCAAGGATTACAATGTGACGCCAGATTAGTTGTAATTGACTATATGTGTGATATCAGCTCCCACTGGTCAACTCTGCTATCTCAAATCCCATTGGCAAACTATGTAAGGACTTCTGTCAATGGTCAACTACATGTTACGCTAGTTTTAATTGGTCAGCGATATACTACAAGCGTATATCAGCTTTCATTGGTCACTGTAATGTTCTTACACACTGCATAGTGTACTAGCGTATAATCCTAATTTATATTGGGACTAACCCAAATACCATCAAGGTATAGGGCGTAGGGCCACGCCCACCTATTTAGTGCTAGTGACAGTAACAGGGATAGCGATAAAACAACCTTATCTACCATACAGTATCGTATATGTGTAATACACGGATTATTCCTAAATCCAATGGAGTTATCACTCATATATAACGCGGGGACGACGCAACAGTCACCTATAACAGAAACACGGCCATTCATGCAAGTACCCTATTTACTATTACAATTACTGTTAATTCTGGAGAAAACAAACCTTCGATACGATCTACGCTTGTTATTAGGGCACCGTCTATTTCATAACATGTCACTTATCTGGTCTATTTCCTCGCTGGTACCAGTGCTATGTCAACATGCATAATGTGCGCGCACCCTGCATGCTCGTAAGCCTATTGCATGTTTAAGCTATGGCACCAAGCAGAAAACAAGTACGTCGGGTTGTTTGGATAAATTCAGATTTACGTTCTGCAACAATTCGCATATCATAAACCAGCGGTTCTTAACCCATGGATCGGGACCCAAATTTGGATCGCCATGCAATTTTGAGTGGGTCGCCCAGAGTCTCTAGTGGCTGTTCGAACATTCATTTAGTGTCCCACTTGTCCGTACCACGTACACGCAAAACAATGCATTATGATGTTGTATGAATCTGAATCGCCGTGGTATAATATGAATAAATGTTCTCATTCATTCATCACTTATTTATGCTATGCTTTTATAATTTTAAAACTTATTATACGTTAATTGATTGAAGAACGTCAGTTGCAATGTTAGTCCCACGACTTCAATTTGGGTCGCGGCCAAAACATTTAAAAGATCGCTGTTATAAAATAAGTTAAATGCATCAAATTTGCAGAGCAAAGCGGTATTAACAGGTAAAAGTGTTTCGCTCTTTATAACATAATTTAATGAGGCATCTTTTAAGTATTGTAATTTAAATGCATTTGCATTTAACGTGATATTAAGTGCAGTGAATGCATCCATCTAACACCAATTTCAAAAGCAATTTACCTATTTTACGGGACAGATCACCATTAATTTTGTTGATGGAACATCTTAAAAAGTACCGTATAGTTTACTAGCTTGTTCTGATGTAAACAGTTTGTCTGGCATCTAACATGGGGAACGTTTCATCCTAGAAAATTCGATTTGTCGTTGTGATTAGTTGAGCCAACTAACTATGCATACGTTTTCGTAATTAGTCGATTTAATGTTAATTTTTTAAATGCCCAACCACCAGATGAAATTTTTAAATTCTATAACTGCACACTGGCGGCGTTTGTATTGTTTCGCGGTATCGTACTTCTGTGCAATTTAAACTGTTGCCAATTTAATATAAAGATAATAATACGTCAGTTTTGTTATGCATATAACTTATATAATTAAGAGGACGATGACGTTCTCTCGAACCTCAATCCTTCAACGTTGGCTTTTTGTTACTTCACTCCGCCGTCTGGCCTCCATCTCGCAGTCTCCGCATCTACGCCCACTCAGCTGTATCACAGGTAAAACAGCAAGGCGAAAACCTTCCAGAGACGACGTCCAAGGCCCGAGTAAACTGAGGCCGTAAATATTAATACGACGTCTTCGTAACCCAACAGACACATTCAAAAGAAAAACATACCACTTTTGTTTTACGCATGTTTTGTCATAGCAGTTATGAGGGAGCTTTTGGCAAGAATTAGTTGGCATAGGTCAGAAGTTCTTAACCGCTGGTTATCGACCCAAAATTGGATCGCGCAGCTCGTCTCCTGTTTCTAGGCCAACGAACAGCGCACAGTTAGTGATTCCTCGTGTTCAACAAACTTTTTCAAACTAAAAGTTGTGATTTATAATTGATTTTATATTATGCCTATTTATTTATCGTAATTTATTTTTTCTTCACAAATTAACTGTCTGAATGTATGGGACGCCGAGTAAGTTCCCCGATAAGAATTTGGGTCACAGCCAAAAAAAGGTTAAGAACCGCTGTCTAAACGATTTCCGCGATGACGTAAACCGACGAAGAATTACCTAAAGTCGTATCTGTTAAAGGACAGAGTAACGTATTAAGATTGACTGATGTGTTGAGTTGTGAACCGATAAATACAATTAACGATTGTGATTTTATTAACTTGTGCACCTTAATTTCGGAAAAGAATAAGATTTTGTTTGTGATATTAATCGTCGTGGGTGTTGAATGTCGGGTATTCGAACATAATGTTATTAAGTCCATATGACAATGTTACTATGCTACCAAAAACTCTGATCAAACTTCTGACACTACCCCAGATCTTTTTGCACCGTCTAGACACCAGACTGTGCGTTTATGTTACTACTACTACTCTGTAGCTAACGGTTAAGTGCTAGTTTCGTCGCTTGCCCACTGCGGCTAGATACCTATATCGAAATACCTATGTTCTGCACACGAGCAATAGATACTACCGATTCTTAGTTGTCATTTTAGGAATAATTTGGACTCAGGACAAATGCCGTTTTCCCCTTTACCAATTAGTACGCAAGAGGATTGGGGTCAAGTAGGGAAGTCTGTGGCAGCGCGGCCCTCTTAAGGAACACGTAAATACGCGTGTGTAACTTATTTCGTGCGCTCTTTTTGCATTCTGCATACACCAGTTTCGGGCATGGGTGTCCGCGGGGGGGATGCAAAAGGGGCACTTGCACCCTGGATCTGGACCTGACATATATATACAAAGTACACAATTCTGTTATTTTTTTGCACATATTCGCTGAACTAATAGATGCGTGCGAAGTGAACAATTTACGTCGAATACCGCATGATTTTTAAATGCCTTGTGATATTGTATCACATGACATTTAAATTTCATGCAATATTTCATATAAATGACTAACCTCTCATGCATCTGATATGTGCGAGTTGGACACCAAAATCTACTGTCTAGCTCGCACATACCAGATGCGTGACAGATGAAGTATTCATGCTAAATATTGCATGAAATTGAAATGTAATGTTATACAATTTATTATGCCAGCAGTAAAACCCCCCAAAATGCTTTATTTTAGGATTTGTAATGCCCCCTCCCCCCACACACGTCCAAATGTGATGTCATTTGAAAGCCCTACATTTCCCCGTCACGAAGAGAAAGGTCATAATGAATTTCCAAAATTATGCCCTTCCGTCAAATAATGAATTTCCGAAATCATGCCCTTCCGCAAACGTCTTAACATTTCAATGGTTGTACATCTAGTTCACTTAACTACATAATGGCCATGTCATATATCTGCTTATTGCTGGTTTGGCGGAGTGGTCGCTAAAACAGAACGAACAAGTATCAGCCGACACGCTGACCGCTTACAGGAAGAGTAGCGCATGACACGCAAGCTTGAGTCGTTCCACAGTGAAGCCGAAGACGTCGCTCGACGAAAGCAGCTGGCCAACGTCGCCTTCCGCAAGCCGTGGACACTGTGGTTTAGGCGATCACATGTCTGTATAAAGCTACGGCTACTGCTATACGCATCAGTTCAGAATGGTGGAGCCATTGTACAAGGAGACAACAGCAGTGGTGAGAGTCGAAGGAGAAACATCGGAACAATTTGGAGTGGGTGTAGGGACATGCTTTGTGTCCCCTGGTTTTCATTATGGAGTTGAATCTGATCAGTGGAAAGGTATCGGAACAGGAAGAACTTAAGAAGATACTGTATGCAGACGATCTAGCAGTGGTAGCTGATAATAAAGAGGAACTTTAGTGTGCATTGCAAGAATGAAGTAACACCTTTAGGCAACATGGCCTCTGAATAAATCTGGCGAGGACTGAAATAAGGTGGATAGGTGAACAGAAGGTGGCTCTGCAGAAAGAGCACTAAACAATTGAACAGCTTGTTATACTTGGGCGGTACAATGCGTGAGGGTGGAGGAAGTAATAAAGAAATACAGAGGAAGGTGCAAACAGGAGCGGCAATATGGAAGAGTGTGGAAGGGCAGAATGACATGGGCAGGACACATACAAAGAATGAACGAAGTCCAAAAGAGGGTGGCAAACAACGAAGAGGAAGACCAAAGCTGAGATGGAACGACAACGTGAAAAGGGACCTTAGGAGAACAGGTGTGAACAGCTAAGCGTGGAAGGTCATTGCAGACAACAGACAGAGATGGAGAGAAATAACGAGAAACGCGGAAGAAGCAACTGAGTGACGTGGACCCCACTCTCAAGGGAGCAAGGGGAAGAAAAAGATGTGTGCGTGCGCGCGTGTATGTGTGTATATATATATATATATAGGTGTGTGTGTGTGTAATGTATATATAAATATATGTATATATATATAATTATATATATATATACCTTGCCCTGGAAACATTCCTGCGGACGCGCCTGGTTCCGGGACTTTGATGTCTTATAAATAAAATAATATTTATTGTCTCGCAGCGCCTGGACAAGTTTCACAATCGGCGCGTCGACCTCCATGATTGCGCAGTTCATCCAGCCTGTGCTACTGCGCATGGCGACGTCGAGAGGCGGGCTGGTGTATACCGCCCTCTGTCGGCTGCACCTGTACGTCTGCGGGTGGGGTACGTTGTGCTACTGGAGGGGCGTATGGAACCTCGTCGACCTGTACACGGGGGTGGGGTGGGAGAGCTCGCTCGCTGTCTACATCGTCTGGCAGATGTTGGCATTCGTCACCTGCACAGCCCGCACCAACGTCGGACTTCCATTGTCGATCCAACTCGACACCGACCCGGAACTGTTGCGACCAAATACGGCGTTTGACGTGAAGGTGAGGATACCCAACATGAAGACGTGGTTGGGCGTGACAAACAGCACGATATGGTTGCCATAGTGAATGTGCGTGTGTAGGGAATTCGTGCGTGTGTGTTGTGGGTGTGTGCGTGAGTACACGTGTGCGTGCGTGCGTTTGTGTTATGATACGTAGATTTATGTTATCGGTGGTTATAGTAGCATTTCTTTGGTTCATTGAACTGTTTCCTACGCCAATGAACTTGTGAAATTCAGGAAACGACATTTTCATTTTTCAGTACACGTTACCCTGTCTAAATCATCCTAAGTGTTTGCGCTGTACACATGTGTTATGCAGACAACAGACAACACTTTTGTTCTTGATACATCGAAAATAAAGTTATGTCAAATGAAATCCACTGTTGACTTCCTACCCCCGGCGTCGTTCGTTGCAGCCGGAGGAGCCGGTGTGGTTCGTTCTAGATGTCTGCTTCTCGCAGTTCGTTATCGTCAGCGGCAACGTGTGCGTGTGGCGGGGCGTGTGGAACGTCGTTGACGCCTTCCTCCTCCCCGACAGTCCCGTCCAGTCCGAGGTAGCTTCGCTCCTGCTCGGACTCGCTGGCCTCGGACTGCTCTTCCTACTGGTAAGTAGGTGTTGTCGTAACTCAATATTCGTCAGCTTCTTCTTCAGAGTCTTCTTCTTCTTTGATTTCATCTTCTTCGTCATCATCATCATCTTCTTCTTTCTTCTGCTGAGTGTTTTTTCTCCATTTTCTGAGTTTTCTTCATCATCTTCTTCTTCTTCTTTTTCTTATTATTTTTCTTCGTCTTTGTCTTCTTCTTCTTGGTCTTCTTTTTCGTACGAGATTTCGTCTTCTTCCGAATCTTCTTCTTATCATGGGTTACTCTTTCTTAATATTGTCTTCTTCTTATGGATCGTCTCCTTTTCCTTCTTCTCTTTCTCCTTGTCCGTAACGTCTTTCTTCTTTTCTTTTTCATCTTCACCAGTACCTTCTCCTTTTTTTCATCACCTCATACTAGTCCTCCTCTTCCTCTTTTTCTTGTAATTCTTCTTCTGTGTCTTCTTCTCCTCGTTGTCAAATTGCGTTTCATTGTAATATTAGAAACTGTGATATGTTGTTTGGATCTCGCGAGACTTCAGTGCAGCTGATTTCCCGCGGTTCAAACCTTTGCAATGCTTGCTCTTCGGACGTATTTTAACAGATAATACATTATTCATTTTCGCAATAGAAAAATGATTCAAAGTGCCTGAAACTGTAAGAATGTTTCCTACGGCCGTAAGACAGAACACAACATACTTCCTATGTAGAACCAGTACTGTCAACGCTACATTACATCTCTCCTGCAGCAATGGCCGACGTCCTTGCTATCGGCGAAGCTGGCGCTCAAATCCAAAACATACCAGCTTCTGTTCGAAGACGCAGTGTTTCTCTTCGCGACGTGGGCGAACGTGCTGCTGTGGCGAGGCGGCTGGGACATGTGTGTACGGTACGTGCGTTCTCAGAACGCGGCCACCGTCGAGTGGACGACGCATGCGCTAGGCGCAGGCGCACTACTTGCTCTGCAGCTCTTGAATAACGTCACGTTGAACGGCATCGATAAAGATGGCGGCTACAGCGGAGGCACCGGGATTTACCCAACCAAGTTTCTCAGGATGTGTGTGTGCAAAGAAGCCAAGGTAAGTCGCCTCCGTGTCCACAGTCGTTTCAGTTGCGATTGTTTCGGTTATAGGGCCTGTAATATGTCATGTCATGTCCTGTGGGCGACAATGCATGCTGTGTTTTTGGTAGGCCCCTACACGTCAATTTTTTTTGACGTTGTTATATTTATTTTCAAGCGATTTTTACATACTTTAATGGTTGGCGGCACATAGGGGCCTATATATTCGACATTCACTGACGTTGTTAGATCAGAAGGAAGTAGAACTTGCAACTCAACACTGGTGAATTGACTTTGGTGTGGAATGTCTGAAGTATATAACACAACCGCAAATTATTAACCGAGCGATCGCGCGCGCGCGAGTGTGTGTGTGCGCGCGCGCGAGCGTACCTTCGTGCATGCATGTGTGCGTGCATGTTAACGTTTTCCTCCTAGAGTAAGACTGCTTGCATTTCGGGTACCAAACTTTCAGGGGTTTGTCTACAACCTTCGGAAGAAAAATAACGTTTTTATTTCTGTTTCGAAATTCCTTGTAAGTTAAGGGTTCTTACCAGTAAAGGGTTCGTGCCGGATATTACACAGACGTAATATGATTTTTTGCAACGCTACTCGTGTCGTGTTTTCTGCGATTGTTCAGAGTTAAATAAACCGTTGAGGATGTTTTGTACAATTCGCATTGAACAAAAAACTGCTTCAATGTACATCATAACACAATTAATGTCCGGTACGAATACTGGATGGTGGGCACTTTTGGTTAGGGGGAGGCGGTCTGTTCCTATACCCGGTAACTAGCCAGCGTCGTAATTTGTAACAGGAAGTCTGCTACATAAAATCGTCGAACATCAAAGGGCACTGCTGTTAACTCTGCCCGCCTCGGAAGTATTGCCAATAAAACTTGTTTTGAAACTGGGTGTTTTGTTTACCATCTGAACATGCTCCGGGGTCATATCTTCCAAATTGCGAACGTTATTACCGACTTACTAAACACAAGTTAATGGGCATAGTTATTAATAGCATTAGGCCCATATGGTAAATAATAAATAAAAACTAGAAACAGACTGCCTCTTTTTAATGTGTGAATTCGAAATAGCATCGGCATAATGGACTGCTACCGTTGTTACTGTATAACATCTTCACATGTGTTCTCAGACCCAGTACGACCTACTGGACGACGCAGACAGTGACAGCGGGGTCGAAGAAGACGTCACTAAACAGCCCTCGTTCAACAGTCCTCCATCTCCGCAAATGACGTCAGAGTGCACGAATACAACGGTAGAAAAGAACGCCGTGGTATAGCGAATGAGACGTCACCCTAGTTCACATGTCCTTCATGGTGGCACGGAGTCATCAATACTGCAGCTGACAGAATAGGTTAATTTGTAACATGACACTTGAATATAGTTAATCTATGACGTATTGTAAGCTATGCACGATATGGATTCACGCTGCATGGGTGTGCCGTCATACAGTTTTCATTTTAGGTTGCATGGTGAGCTTCACTGTAAGAGAAATTGTATATAATAATTATGTCATACACGCAGAGAATGAGTGTGTAATGCATGTGCGTGTGGTGTGTGTGCGTGAGTGTGTGTAAAACGATTGACGCGGAAATCGGGATAGTGTTGGAAAGAGTGATTTCTCACAGACAGCTGTGAGTGCTGCAATGTTATCGCCTATTTTTCAACTCTAGGGATGTATGCCTAACAACAAATCACCATTATCATTCGTCCATAAAAATCTACCAACATACCTTCTGGATCATGGTAGTGGGTTAGGTTGAAAGAGTTATGTGTTGACGGGAGTGGCCCTGTATTACATCACACCTCTACATAAATATCCCGATATCGAGATAAAGCGGATGTTTAATTTAATAACAACAAACCGACATTGAGTTAAAACATAATATTCATGATAGTAATAATAAAATTAGTATGAATAATATAATAATTATATTAACATCAACAAGTAGCACTGACGGCACGAGATGTAGGCTCTACAATGCAACGCAACCGCCAGATTCAGAGATGACTCTGCGCATCCGGCATTGCGCACGGCAAGGACCGAGTGCATTTAAAAAAATTGTATCTGGTGGACTTGGCTGGTTTTGGAAAAAGTTAGCCCGCTCTGTACACATGGACTGGGTGCAGCTTTATTAAGCTATCATGAAAGATGTCAGCGCTCGAAGTTGCGATTCCCTAGTCACATTTGCGAGTATAATATTACACCTGCGACTAAATAAATTGCTTTAGTCGCAATGTGCAACTTAGAACTTTGTCCATTAATAACTGCCCTGACAGGCAACTGACCATTTGGGCCCTTGTATTAATATATTAAAAGGTATTAGTCATCAGACAAATTGTGAATGCTGCCATTTTAACCCCTTTCTCTGCCCCTGCTTAC
Source organism: Paraescarpia echinospica (assembly GCA_020002185.1). NCBI lineage: Eukaryota > Metazoa > Annelida > Polychaeta > Sabellida > Siboglinidae > Paraescarpia > Paraescarpia echinospica. The sequence goes on along the minus strand of CM034538.1, from coordinate 63,919,311 downwards.
CCCCTACAGCAACAAATCTTGATAAATTATAGCAAGTGACTGAATACTTTTTTGCCTAAGGCTATGAGTTCATAGACCTATGCAGGCATCCTTGTTCTGTCCACCCTTGTACTGTCCACCCTTGTATCACTTGGTGATTTGGGCAACCAGCAGAATGCGGAAACTCATAACCAACTAGCTGTTTTTTGTTTGTTTGAAGTTTAAACTGTAACAGTGTATGCTAAAGCAAAATTCAATCTAATACCTGTCAGAATATACAGGGGGTAATGTTCCTTGTGTTCAGACTGTATGGATATACATGTACACACAGTCAAAATAAATATGTATAATGTAAAAGCATCCAATCGCTTAAGTAATTGTTATGGTTGTACATATAAATATCAAAACAATTAGCGGGTAGCTTACAAGGCTAGGTGCAATTACATAACTGTATGTGGAATTTGTTACAAACAAAATGTTATGTATAGTAGCAAAGATGATAATTCAGGACTCTGTACGTAGTGTTGATTATTTGGTATAAAATGTGTTCAGTAAAATGCATTGACATTTACAGTTTTGCATTTTAAATAGTCAACGCATGAGTGCTCCTAAAAATATATTTTGCTCCTAAATATGTCACTTTAGGAGCGCAACGCTCCGAGCTCAGAATGTTAACTTCGAGGCCCGGATCATGCGCAGCTGTGCAATCGATCAATCGTGAGACACCATTCAGAGGGACACAGGCCTCCGTGAACTTGTCTGGTTGCCACATTGTCAGATATAAACAATTCATCATGTCACCACGTTAAGTGGATGACATACGTAAGTAAGCAAGCAAGCAACTTTCTCCCTTGGGGCTCGCCAAAAAAACACCTTGAGGCTTCCGAAAAACCTCCAATTGCACCCCCTTGAGGCTCGCCATAAAAACCCACATTGTGTTTTCCACAAATTGCACCTCCCTCGAAGCACGCCACAAAACACTTCTAGGCTCTCCAAAAACCTCAAATTTCACCCCCATGAGATTCACACAAAAAAACAACCTTGAGGCTCTACATACTGGGGCTTCTATCTCCAGCCCCCACATAAATATTGGAGAAGCTGCAGTAGTGGGGATTGTGGATGGAAGGATGCGGAACAAATTGGAATTAGATTTAGGTGAAGAACAAGAAGGGGTTTAGGGAGGACGGGGGCGACAAATATGTTTGTTTTAAGATAGCTTACAGGAAAGTGGATGGATACGCGGGGAAATATCTCAATGGCATGTGTGGGTATTTTGATATGATGATGCTTGCGACATTGCTCCGAGAGAGATTGGTGGGGTGCCACAGGCAAAAGTTAGGATAGTGGAAGCGATGCATGAGATACTAAAAGGGAGACTAGTGGCTGGAACTGGGCTGTCCTATGCGTTTCAAGTTAACATATGTTTCAGATAACTGTTCACCATGGTGATATAGTTTGTTACAACATCTGTTCAGGCCTCACTGTATAGACGCTAGCATATTCAGGCAGAACAGAGATGATAGTTCTAGTAAACCAACTTTGTTAAACGTGGCTGCTGCGACGAGGGAGCGGCCTGTTATTCTACTTTCTGGGGAGACGTCATTAAGTGATATTGTTACATCCCCTCCGTTTTACAAGCAACATGTACTCAACCAAAACGTACTAACGTATTAAAGTAACCAACTCATTACGTCTATGGATCAGCATCAATGTTTCGTAGTGGTATAAATAAAATAAAGTTGCCAAAACCTGAATGCAACATAACTGAATCACGAAACGTTCCAGCTAACACTAAACACTACATAACACACTATTTCACAACAGCAGCAACATTCCTGATGTCATGCTAAAGCCAAAATGGCATGGTCAACATGCAAATGCTCAATTATGAGAATAGCACCAGACAACATGTCATGCTCATACGAACATGGCAAACATGAACATATGGAATAGGATGGAACATCCACAAGACAACACACTTGCGTGTCTGCATCAATCATGTATGTACTCATCAATGTTCATGTAAGTATAATCAGTTGTTCATTTAGACACAACATAGTCCTTGTATGAACACATGGATGGAGCATACACAATTTAACATACATGCGAGTCCGCATCAATCAAGTCTGCACTCATCAATGTTCATGTAAGTATCATCAACTGTTCATTTAGATACAACATAGTCCTTGTATTTGCTGGGTAGCTTGGACTTGTTGATTCTCTCGGACTTCCTGGGTGTCGTTGGACGTACCGGAGTGTGTGGTTCTGTCTGGTCACTCTGGTGTTGT
>CM034538.1:63859726-63916044 GCA_020002185.1 Paraescarpia echinospica | reverse complement strand
ATAATAAAGAGGAACTTTAGTGTGCATTGCAAGAATGAAGTAACACCTTTAGGCAACATGGCCTCTGAATAAATCTGGCGAGGACTGAAATAAGGTGGATAGGTGAACAGGAGGTGGCTCTGCAGAAAGAGCACTAAACAATTGAACAGCTTGTTATACTTGGGCGGTACAATGCGTGAGGGTGGAGGAAGTAATAAAGAAATACAGAGGAAGGTGCAAACAGGAGCGGCAATATGGAAGAGTGTGGAAGGGCAGAATGACATGGGCAGGACACATACAAAGAATGAACGAAGTCCAAAAGAGGGTGGCAAACAACGAAGAGGAAGACCAAAGCTGAGATGGAACGACAACGTGAAAAGGGACCTTAGGAGAACAGGTGTGAACAGCTAAGCGTGGAAGGTCATTGTAGACAACAGACAGAGATGGAGAGAAATAACGAGAAACGCGGAAGAAGCAACTGAGTGACGTGGACCCCACTCTCAAGGGAGCAAGGGGAAGAAAAAGATGTGTGCGTGCGCGCGTGTATGTGTGTATATATATAGGTGTGTGTGTGTAATGTATATATAAATATATGTATATATATATAATTATATATATATATATACCTTGCCCTGGAAACATTCCTGCGGACGCGCCTGGTTCCGGGACTTTGATGTCTTATAAATAAAATAATATTTATTGTCTCGCAGCGCCTGGACAAGTTTCACAATCGGCGCGTCGACCTCCATGATTGCGCAGTTCATCCAGCCTGTGCTACTGCGCATGGCGACGTCGAGAGGCGGGCTGGTGTATACCGCCCTCTGTCGGCTGCACCTGTACGTCTGCGGGTGGGGTACGTTGTGCTACTGGAGGGGCGTATGGAACCTCGTCGACCTGTACACGGGGGTGGGGTGGGAGAGCTCGCTCGCTGTCTACATCGTCTGGCAGATGTTGGCATTCGTCACCTGCACAGCCCGCACCAACGTCGGACTTCCATTGTCGATCCAACTCGACACCGACCCGGAACTGTTGCGACCAAATACGGCGTTTGACGTGAAGGTGAGGATACCCAACATGAAGACGTGGTTGGGCGTGACAAACAGCACGATATGGTTGCCATAGTGAATGTGCGTGTGTAGGGAATTCGTGCGTGTGTGTTGTGGGTGTTTGCGTGAGTGCACGTGTGCGTGCGTGCGTTTGTGTTATGATACGTAGATTTATGTTATCGGTGGTTATAGTAGCATTTCTTTGGTTCATTGAACTGTTTCCTACGCCAATGAACTTGTGAAATTCAGGAAACGACATTTTCATTTTTCAGTACACGTTACCCTGTTTAAATCATCCTAAGTGTTTGCGCTGTACACATGTGTTATGCAGACAACAGACAACACTTTTGTTCTTGATACATCGAAAATAAAGTTATGTCAAATGAAATCCACTGTTGACTTCCTACCCCCGGCGTCGTTCGTTGCAGCCGGAGGAGCCGGTGTGGTTCGTTCTAGATGTCTGCTTCTCTCAGTTCGTCATCGTCAGCGGCAACGTGTGCGTGTGGCGGGGCGTGTGGAACGTCGTTGACGCCTTCCTCCTTCCCGACAGTCCCGTCCAGTCCGAGGTAGCTTCGCTCCTGCTCGGACTCGCTGGCCTCGGACTGCTCTTCCTACTGGTAAGTAGGTGTTGTCGTAACTCAATATTCGTCAGCTTCTTCTTCAGAGTCTTCTTCTTCTTTGATTTCATCTTCTTCGTCATCATCATCATCTTCTTCTTTCTTCTGCTGAGTGTTTTTTCTCCATTTTCTGAGTCTTTTTCATCATCTTCTTCTTCTTCTAATTCTTCTTTTTCTTATTATTTTTCTTCGTCTTTGTCTTCTTCTTCTTGGTCTTCTTTTTCGTACGAGATTTCGTCTTCTTCCGAATCTTCTTCTTATCATGGGTTACTCTTTCTTAATATTGTCTTCTTCTTATGGATCGTCTCCTTTTCCTTCTTCTCTTTCTCCTTGTCCGTAACGTCTTTCTTCTTTTCTTTTTCATCTTCACCAGTACCTTCTCCTTTTTTTCATCACCTCATACTAGTCCTCCTCTTCCTCTTTTTCTTGTAATTCTTCTTCTGGGTCTTCTTCTCCTCGTTGTCAAATTGCGTTTCATTGTAATATTAGAAACTGTGATATGTTGTTTGGATCTCGCGAGACTTCAGTGCAGCTGATTTCCCGCGGTTCAAACCTTTGCAATGCTTGCTCTTCGGACGTATTTTAACAGATAATACATTATTCATTTGACAAAGGCAATAGAAAAATGATTCAAAGTGCCTGAAACTGTAAGAATGTTTCCTACGGCCGTAAGACAGAACACAACATACTTCCTATGTAGAACCAGTACTGTCAACGCTACATTACATCTCTCCTGCAGCAATGGCCGACGTCCTTGCTATCGGCGAAGCTGGCGCTCAAATCCAAAACATACCAGCTTCTGTTCGAAGACGCAGTGTTTCTCTTCGCGACGTGGGCGAACGTGCTGCTGTGGCGAGGCGGCTGGGACATGTGTGTACGGTACGTGCGTTCTCAGAACGCGGCCACCGTCGAGTGGACGACGCATGCGCTAGGCGCAGGCGCACTACTTGCTCTGCAGCTCTTGAATAACGTCACGTTGAACGGCATCGATAAAGATGGCGGCTACAGCGGAGGCACCGGGATTTACCCAACCAAGTTTCTCAGGATGTGTGTGTGCAAAGAAGCCAAGGTAAGTCGTCTCCGTGTCCACAGTCGTTTCAGTTGCGATTGTTTCGGTTATAGGGCCTGTAATATGTCATGTCATGTCCTGTGTGCGACAATGCATGCTGTGTTTTTGGTAGGCCCCTACACGTCAATTTTTTTTGACGTTGTTATATTTATTTTCAAGCGATTTTTACATACTTTAATGGTTGGCGGCACATAGGGGCCTATATATTCGACATTCACTGACGTTGTTTGATCAGAAGGAAGTAGAACTTGCAACTCAACACTGGTGAATTGACTTTGGTGTGGAATGTCTGAAGTATATAACACAACCGCAAATTATTAACCGAGCGATCGCGCGCGCGCGAGTGTGTGTGTGCGCGCGCGCGCGAGCGTACCTTCGTGCATGCATGTGTGCGTGCATGTTAACGTTTTCCTCCTAGAGTAAGACTGCTTGCATTTCGGGTACCAAACTTTCAGGGGTTTGTCTACAACCTTCGGAAGAAAAATAACGTTTTTATTTCTGTTTCGAAATTCCTTGTAAGTAAAGGGTTCTTACCAGTAAAGGGTTCGTGCCGGATATTACACAGACGTAATATGATTTTTTGCAACGCTACTCGTGTCGTGTTTTCTGCGATTGTTCAGAGTTAAATAAACCGTTGAGGATGTTTTGTACAATTCGCATTGAACAAAAAACTGCTTCAATGTACATCATAACACAATTAATGTCCGGTACGAATACTGGATGGTGGGCACTTTTGGTTAGGGGGAGGCGGTCTGTTCCTATACCCGGTAACTAGCCAGCGTCGTAATTTGTAACAGGAAGTCTGCTACATAAAATCGTCGAACATCAAAGGGCACTGCGGTTAACTCTGCCCGCCTCGGAAGTATTGCCAATAAAACTTGTTTTGAAACTGGGTGTTTTGTTTACCATCTGAACATGCTCCGGGGTCATATCTTCCAAATTGCGAACGTTATTACCGACTTACTAAACACAAGTTAATGGGCATAGTTATTAATAGCATTAGGCCCATATGTTAAATAATAAATAAAAACTAGAAACAGACTGCCTCTTTTTAATGTGTGAATTCGAAATAGCATCGGCATAATGGACTGCTACCGTTGTTACTGTATAACATATTCACATGTGTTCTCAGACCCAGTACGACCTACTGGACGACGCAGACAGTGACAGCGGGGTCGAAGAAGACGTCACTAAACAGCCCTCGTTCAACAGTCCTCCATCTCCGCAAATGACGTCAGAGTGCACGAATACAACGGTAGAAAAGAACGCCGTGGTATAGCGAATGAGACGTCACCCTAGTTCACATGTCCTTCATGGTGGCACGGAGTCATCAATACTGCAGCTGACAGAATAGGTTAATTTGTAACATGACACTTGAATATAGTTAATCTATGACGTATTGTAAGCTATGCACGATATGGATTCACGCTGCATGGGTGTGCCGTCATTTTAGGTTGCATGGTGAGCTTCACTGTAAGAGAAATTGTATATAATAATTATGTCATACACGCAGAGAATGAGTGTGTAATGCATGTGCGTGTGGTGTGTGTGCGTGCGTGCGTGCGTGCGTGCGTGCGTGCGTGAGTGTGTGTAAAACGATTGACGCGGAAATCGGGATAGTGTTGGAAAGAGTGATTTCTCACAGACAGCTGTGAGTGCTGCAATGTTATCGCCTATTTTCCAACTCTAGGGATGTATGCCTAACAACAAATCACCATTATCATTCGTCCATAAAAATCTACCAACATACCTTCTGGATCATGGTAGTGGGTTAGGTTGAAAGAGTTATGTGTTGACGGGAGTGGCCCTGTATTACATCACACCTCTACATAAATATCCCGATATCGAGATAAAGCGGATGTTTCATTTAATAACAACAAACCGACATTGAGTTAAAACATAATATTCATGATAGTAATAATAAAATTAGTATGAATAATATAATAATTATATTAACATCAACAAGTAGCACTGACGGCACGAGATGTAGGCTCTACAATGCAACGCAACCGCCAGATTCAGAGATGACTCTGCGCATCCGGCATTGCATTGTATCTGGTGGACTTGGCTGGTTTTGGAAAAAGTTAGCCCGCTCTGTACACATGGACTGGGTGCAGATTTATTAAGCTATCATGAAAGATGTCAGCGCTCGAAGTTGCGATTCCCTAGTCACATTTGCGAGTATAATATTACACCTGCGACTAGATAAATTGCTTTAGTCGCAATGTGCAACTTAGAACTTTGTCCATTAATAACTGCCCTGACAGGCAACTGACCATTTGGGCCCTTGTATTAATATATTAAAAGGTATTAGTCATCAGACAAATTGTGAATGCTGCCATTTTAACCCCTTTCTCTGCCCCTGCTTACCCCCTACAGCAACAAATCTTGATAAATTATAGCAAGTGACTGAATACTTTTTTGCCTAAGGCTATGAGTTCATAGACCTATGCAGGCATCCTTGTTCTGTCCACCCTTGTACTGTCCACCCTTGTATCACTTGGTGATTTGGGCAACCAGCAGAATGCGGAAACTCATAACCAACTAGCTGTTTTTTGTTTGTTTGAAGTTTAAACTGTAACAGTGTATGCTAAAGCAAAATTCAATCTAATGCCTGTCAGAATGTACAGGGGGTAATGTTCCTTGTGTTCGTGTTCAGACTATATGGATATACATGTACACACAGTCGATATAAATATGTTTAATATAAAAACATCCAATCGCTTAAGTAATTGTTATGGTTGTACATATAAATATCAAAACAATTACCGGGTAGCATGCATGGCTAGGTCCAATTACATAACTGTATGTGGAATTTGTTACAAACAAAATGTTATGTATAGTAGCAAAGATGATAATTCAGAACTCTGTACGTAGTGTTGATTATTTGGTATAAAATGTGTTCAGTAAAATGCATTGACATTTACAGTTTTGCATTTTAAATAGTCAACGCATGAGTGCTCCTAAAAATATATTTTGCTCCTAAATATGTCACTTTAGGAGCGCAACGCTCCGAGCTCAGAATGTTAACTTCGAGGCCCGGATCATGCGCAGCTGTGCAATCGATCAATCGTGAGACACCATTCAGAGGGACACAGGCCTCTGTCTGGTTGCCACATTGTCAGATATAAACAATTCATCATGTCACCACGTTAAGTGGATGACATACGTAAGTAAGCAAGCAAGCAACTTTCTCCCTTGGGGCTCGCCAAAAAAACACCTTGAGGCTTCCGAAAAACCTCCAATTGCACCCTCTCCCGCTTGAGGCTCGCCATAAAAACCCACATTGTGTTTTCCACAAATTGCACCTCCCTCGAAGCACGCCACAAAAACACTTCTAGGCTCTCCAAAAACCTCAAATTTTACCCCCACGAGATTCACACAAAAAAAACAACCTTGAGGCTCTACATACTGGGGCTTCTATCTCCAGCCCCCACATAAATATTGGAGAAGCTGCAGTAGTGGGGATTGTGGATGGAAGGATGCGGAACAAATTGGAATTAGATTTAGGCGAAGAACAAAAAGGGGTTTAGGGAGGACGGGGGCGACAAATATGTTTGTTTTAAGATAGCTTACAGGAAAGTGGATGGATACGCGGGGAAATATCTCAATGGCATGTGTGGGTATTTTGATATGATGATGCTTGCGACATTGCTCCGAGAGAGATTGGTGGGGTGCCACAGGCAAAAGTTAGGATAGTGGAAGCGATGCATGAGATACTAAAAGGGAGACTAGTGGCTGGAACTGGGCTGTCCTATGCGTTTCAAGTTAACATATGTTTCAGATAACTGTTCACCATGGTGATATAGTTTGTTACAACATCTGTTCAGGCCTCACTGTATAGACGCTAGCATATTCAGGCAGAACAGAGATGATAGTTCTAGTAAACCAACTTTGTTAAACGTGGCTGCTGCGACGAGGGAGCGGCCTGTTATTCTACTTTCTGGGGAGACGTCATTAAGTGATATTGTTACATCCCCTCCGTTTTACAAGCAACATGTACTCAACCAAAACGCACTAACGTATTAAAGTAACCAACTCATTACGTCTATGGATCAGCATCAATGTTTCGTAGTGGTATAAATAAAATAAAGTTGCCAAAACCTGAATGCAACATAACTGAATCACGAAACGTTCCAGCTAACACTAAACACTACATAACACACTATTTCACAACAGCAGCAACATTCCTGATGTCATGCTAAAGCCAAAATGGCATGGTCAACATGCAAATGCTCAATTATGAGAATAGCACCAGACAACATGTCATGCTCATACGAACATGGCAAACATGAACATATGGAATAGGATGGAGCATACACAATTTAACATACATGCGAGTCCGCATCAATCAAGTCTGCACTCATCAATGTTCATGTAAGTATCATCAACTGTTCATTTAGATACAACATAGTCCTTGTATTTGCTGGGTAGCTTGGACTTGTTGATTCTCTCGGACTTCCTGGGTGTCGTTGGACGTACCGGAGAGTGTGGTTCTGTCTGGTCACTCTGATGTTGTTGTTTAACCGGTGTGTTCGGCTGAATTTCAACTGGTGTGTTGGCCCGAATTGGGTCAACTGGAGTGATTAGAGGATCATCTTGGGACGGGATATCCATGGACTCCTCAACCAACACATGAGGTGGTATTTCATGTGCTCTTCTTAGGTGTACACGGTTGCGCCTGTACACTGTTCCCTCACTGTTGTGTGTTGTGTATGTTGTGTGTTGTGAGTGTTGTATATGTTGTGTATGTTGTATGTGTTGTGTGTGTTGTGTATGTTGTGTATATTGTGTGTGTGTGTGTTCTGTATGTTGTGTATGTGTTGTATGTTGTGTATATTGTGTGTTGGGCGTGTGTTGTGTATATTGTGTGTTGAGTATGTTGTGTGTGTATTGTATGCTGTGTGTGTTGTGTGTGTGTGTGTGTGTGTGTTGTGTAAGTTGTGTGTTGTATGTGTTGTATGTTGTGTGTGTTGTGTATGTTGTGAGTGAGTGAGTGAATGAGTGAGTGAGTGAGTGAGTGAGTGAGTGAGTGAGTGAGTGAGTGAGTGAGTGAATGAGTGAGTGAACAGACACGAAGGGCGAGTGAGTGAGTGAGTGAGTGAGTGAGTGAGTGAGTGAGTGAATGAGTGAGTGAGTGAACAGACACGAAGGGTGAGTGAGTAAGTGAATGAGTGAGGGATATCACGCGATAACACGTCTATTTGCTTTGCTCTGCTTCCTTTTGAAGCAAATCTCACGCGATAACACGTCTATTTGCTTTGCTTTGCTTCCTTTTGAAGCAAATCTCACGCGATAACACGTCTATTTGCTTTGCTTTGCCTCCTTTTGAGGGATCTCACGCGATAACACGTCTATTCTGATGTGCCATCCGTAGTCTCGTGGCGTATCTCGTCCATAGTCTCGTCTCTTGTCTCGTCGGTACTCTCGTGTGATGTGTCATCCGAAGTATCGTGTGATGTATCATCCGTACTCTCGTGTGATGTGTCATCCATAGTCTCGTCTCTTGTCTCGTCGGTACTCTCGTGTGATGTGTCATCCGAAGTCTCATGTGATGTATCATCCGTACTCTCGTGTGATGTGTCATCCATAGTCTCATGTGATGTGTCATCCGTAGTCTCGTGTGATGTGTCATCCGTAGTCTCGTGTGATGTGTCATCCGTAGTCTCGTGACATATCTCGGTCATAGTCTCGTCTCTTGTCTCGTCGGTACTCTCGTGTGATGTGTCATCCGAAGTCTCGTGTGATGTATCATCCGTACTCTCGTGTGATGTGTCATCCATAGTCTCGTCTCTTGTCTCGTCCGTACTCTCGTGTGATATCTCGTCCGTAGTCTCATGTGATGTGTCATCCGTAGTCTCGTGTGATGTGTCATCCGTACACACAGTCACAGAGCAGCCATTACGAGTTCATACCGGTTCATACCAGTTAACAGGGTAATTTTTCACTCACTATAACGACAATGACCATAACATCAAATGATGGGATTATATTCAAGCACGAAAGCTCAAAACAATGGCTAACCAAAGCACTATCTGATTAACCAAGTTAACCTCGGGTACAAAATTAATGTGCGTAACAGTTTACCGATAGCTCCTATCCTTGAACATGGTGAAAATTCCCTATGCTTTAACATGGGGAAAATCCCTATGCTTTAACATGGAGAAAATTCCCTATCTAACACATGAAGGGATTACATTACATACGCGCAAGTTCAATACAAGATCTAACCAAAGCACTATCTGTTTAACCAAGTCAACCTCGTGTACACAATTACTGCGCATAGCGGTTTGATGATGTCACTGACCATGACGTCACTGCATCATGACGTCACGTGAAGGGGTTATATTACATACACGCAAGTTCAATACAAGGTCTAACCAAAGCACTACCTGCTTGACCAACTCACTTCGTATACAAAATTACTGCACATAGCAGTTTGATGATGTCACTGACCATGACGTCACTGCATCATGACGTTACATGAAGGAATTATATTACATATGCGCAAGTTCAAAACAAGGTCTAACCAAAGCACTACCTGTTTAACTAAGTCAACCTCGGGTACAACATTACTGCGCATAGCCGTTTGATGATGTCACTGACCATGACGTCACTGCATCATGACGTCACGTGAAGGGGTTACATTACACACGCGCAAGTTCAATACAAGATCTAACCAAAGCACTATCTGTTTAACCAAGTCAACCTCGTGTACACAATTACTGCGCATAGCGGTTTGATGATGTCACTGACCATGACGTCACTGCATCATGACGTCACGCGAAGGGGTTACATTACACACGCGCAAGTTCAATACAAGGTCTAACCAAAGCACTACCTGCTTGACCAACTCACCTCGCGTACAAAATTACTGCGCATAGCAGTTTAATGATGTCACTGACCATGACGTCACTGCATCATGACGTCACGCGAAGGGGTTACATTACACACGCGCAAGTTCAATACAAGGTCTAACCAAAGCACTACCTGCTTGACCAACTCACCTCGCGTACAAAATTATTGCGCATAGCAATTCGATGACGTCACTGATCATGACGTCACTGCATCATGACGTCACATGAAGGGATTACATTACACACGCGCAAGTTCAAAACAAGGTCTAACCAAAGCACTACCTGTTTGACCAACTCACCTCGCGTACAAAATTACTGCGCGTAGCAGTTTGATGATGTCACTGACCATGACGTCACTGCATCATGATGTCACGCGAAGGGGTTACATTACACACGCGCAAGTTCAATACACGGTCTAACCAAAGCACTACCTGCTTGACCAACTCACCTCGCGTACAAAATTACTGCGCATAGCAGTTTAATGACGTCACTGATCATGACGTCACTGCATCATGACGTCACATGAAGGGATTACATTACACACGTGCAAGTTCAAAACAAGGTCTAACCAAAGCACTACCTGTTTGATCAACTCACCTCACGTACAAAATTACTGCGCGTAGCAGTTTGATGACGTCACTGATCATGACGTCACTGCATCATGACGTTACATGAAGGGGTTACATTACATACGCGCAAGTTCAAAACAAGGTCTAACCAAATCACTACCTGCTTGACCAAATCACCTCGCGTACAAAATTACTGCACGTAGCAGTTTGATGACGTCACTGATCATGACGTCACTGCATCATGACGTCACTGCATCATGACGTCACATGAAGGGATTACATTACATACGCGCAAGTTCAATACAAGGTCTAACCAAAGCACTACCTGTTTGATAAAATCAACCTCGCGTACAAAATTACTGCGCATAGCAGTTTGATGACGTCATACAGGGTGTGCGTGCTCGCAACAAACAAACATGTCCAGACACGTCTCGAGTATGGGTTTTGTAACAGACACCAAAGGTCTAATTCCAAAATGGTCGCTCTGTTCGAAAAAACGAGGCTATAGGCTCTGATGTAACATAGTCCTATATGTAGTCTACATATCGTATACATTACTTCAGACAAAACGGTCTCCGTTGAATTTATAACCCTTTTGTTACACATTACGCCTTATTATAACACCACATTTTCGACATGCCATAGTCAACCAAATAAGATTTCGATCCCTTGGCGAAGCCTCTGCCTCCGGATCAAGTAATCGTGTGTGCCATATTCAAATCCTGTTCGATATATTTTATTCAAAAAGTGGTTCGTATACGTTTACGATAAAATTCCCTATCTCTTAACATGGGATAAAAATTCCCTATGCTTTAACATGGAGAAAATTCGAAAAGTGGTCGGATACCTTTGCAATAAAATTCCCTATGCTTTAACATGGGATAAAAATTCCCTATGCTTTAACATGGGATAAAAACCCAAAAAATGGTCGGATACCTTTGCGATAAAATTCCCTATGCTTTAACATGGGATAAAAATCCCCTATGCTTTAACATGGTGAAAATTCCCTATCCTTTAACATCATGAAAATTCCCTATCCTTTAACACGGGATAAAAACCCCAAAAGTGGTCGGATACCTTTGCGATAAAATTCCCTATGCTTTAACATGGGATAAAAATTCCCTATGCTTTAACATGGGAAATACTTTTCCAAGCTCATTTGCATAACTAGCCACGCCCACAATGCTCAGCTCGCTCGTTATTGGTCAATTGCATAACTAACCATGCTCACAATGCCCAGCTCGCTCGTGATTGGTCAATTGCACTTCCGGGAGGAAAATCCGTTCACCTCATTTGCATAAATCATAACCGGAGCAAAATCCGCAGTCTGCGCAAACTCCCTATATCTTAACATGGGATTTGCCCCCGTGAACGGACGCGTACGCGCTGGACCACTCCCTTTACTACTTTCGTTGATTTCGAAGAATTGGATGACGGCTTGCGAGTAACCCTGGAACCACGACAAATAACTGCTACTACACGACAGGTAAGCAGCAAGCAATGTAAATGTATATCCGATGCGTCACCCCTTGACCCTGGGTACAACTGGATGCAAGAGGTACACATAGGTAAGATACCGCCAATAGACAAAGATCGACTAATGTAACTATTGTGTAACAAGCAGCAAGTATTTGCCCAGGACGAGAATTACGTGGTATTGACGGACACGGTTAAACACCGAATATACACCACTGACGACAGCCCTGTTAAGGCGGCCTATCGTCGCCTTCCACGACGCACACTAAAGACCTAGTCCACAAAGGGATAATTAAGCCCAGTCAGTCGGAATTTGCGAGTCTTATTGTTATTTGTCGGAAGAAGAACGGTAAGATTAAGATGTGCGTGGATTATCGCAGGCTTAATACCAATACAAGACAAGATGCGTTTCAGCTTCCTCGAGTGGATGAGATATTCGACCACCTATCGGGAGCAAAGTATTTCTCGACTGTCGATTTGAAATCGGCCTGTAATCAGGTGGAGATAGACGAGGTAGAGACAGCGTTCACGACCCCCATGGGGTTGTACGAGTACAAGACAATGCTATACGGGCTTTGTAATTCACAAGCAACCTTCCAGAGATTAATGCACATTGTGTTCAGGGAAGAGATTAATGAGAAAGTACTTATTTTCTTGGATGATATAATCATCTACTCCTCTACCATCGAAGAACACTTTGAGCGACTGAATTTGGTGTTCCAACGACTGGCATATCACGGTCTAAAGATTGAGCCCACTAAATGTTACCTATTTCAGGAATCGGTTTCTTATTTGGGACAGATTATTTCTAATGAAAGGATTTCTGGGGATCCAGAGAAGATGCGCAGTAAGGGAATGGCCAGTACCTGAGAATGCGAGAAAACTCAAGGATTTCTTGGGAACAGCGGGATATCACCGACATTGTATTCATAAGTTTTCACAGTTGGCATCACCTCTGTATGAATTGGTGGATCAAGATTCCAACAAAGGAAAGAAGATAAAACCAAGTAGAAAGTGGAATTCAGCCAAATCGGTACCGTTTGTGTGGAGGCAGGAACACCAAGAAGCATTTGATTCACTGAAACGTGCTCTTACTACAGCTCCAGTCTTGGGATTCGCTGATTCTGGAGACAGACGCCAGTCACCAAGGACTAGGAGCGATACTACTCCAGGAACAGGAAGGGAAAACCCGAGTTATAGCATATGCTAGCCGTATTCACTCAAGGCAGCAGTTTGTACCACCACGGCACAGGTGCGACATACTACCAAGGTCCTACCAAGTCTTAGTTCGGACGCGATCCAGGAGGCACAACGTTATGATCCGGTTTTGGGCCGAGTCTGGCATTACATCGACAAAGGGCGAGAATCGACACGCGGAGAAAGACGGAACGAACAACCGGCAGTAGCTAAACTACTACAACAATGGGACAGCATTCAGTCTGTTCCGGAAAATTGTGCAGACCCTGACAGACCCGTTGAGTGGAGAAAAGGTAAGCCAGTTGTTGTTACCGCAATGGGGGAGGAGGTATCACACGAATTACATGATCGGATGGGACATCAAGGCATTGATAGAGTTAAGAAGCTAGTACGAGCAAGTTTCTACTTGCCGAATATGCGTTCAGACATCCTGAATTGGATTTCGAAGTGTGATCGTTGTAATCTTACAAAGATGCCACATTTGAAAGTACGGACTCCAATGCATAGTATTGTGACAAGGGGCCCATTAGAAGTCAGCGCAATAGACTTCACAATCCTCGAACCAGCTAATAACAGCATCGAGAATGTCCTGGTCATGACCGATGTGTACAGTAAATACACAATAGCCGTGCCGACGAGAAACCAAACAACCCTAACGGTAGCTAAGACCCTGGTACGGGAATGGTTTCTGCTTTATGGAGTACCGTGTCGTATACACTATGATTAAGGGAGATGTCTTGACGCAAAAATTGTCGCTGAGTTGTATAAGATAATTTATACGGTATCGAGAAATCTCGCACGACACCGTACCATCCCATGGGGAATGGACAATGCGAGAGATACAACAGAACAATGGCTGGGTTATTACGCACACTGACACCCGCTCAGA
Source organism: Paraescarpia echinospica (assembly GCA_020002185.1). Lineage (NCBI taxonomy): Eukaryota > Metazoa > Annelida > Polychaeta > Sabellida > Siboglinidae > Paraescarpia > Paraescarpia echinospica. The sequence continues at coordinate 63,902,345 of CM034538.1, read as the reverse complement.
AGACCAAATGGCCGGAATACTTGCCGGAACTTACGTATGCATATAATGTGAACTCTCGTGTTGTGACAGGGTTTAGTCCATTCTATCTCATGTTTGGTCGTGTTCCGCGCTTACCGATCGATATCAAATTGCACAGTGACGACACCCTCCAATTACAAACGGTTCATGGAGCCAACCTGGACTGGGTTGACCATCATCAGGCTAGACTGACAAGTGCCTATGCTACAACTACGGAACAGCTGAAGTTAGACATTGCTAACCGAAAAACAAGTTATGACAAGCATGTCGGGGAGAATGCACTGCGAGTTGGGGAACGTGTACATTTACGCAGTGAGATGGCGTAACAAGATTGCGGATGCATGGGACCCGGTAGTGTACATAGTGACAGAACAAAAGGCGAGGAGGGCAAGACAATGAGGACACTGACCAACACCCATACAAGGTAACAATCTCTTGTCAACCGAACAATGACCATTCAGACTCGAACTCGGACGCAGAAGAAGCAGTTACTCCGACGACACCTTTACGTCGGTCAACGCGACGCAATGCGGTGTACCAAAGTAATCCACACCGAGAACCTAGGTCTGTCCTTAATCAATGATTCGAAATTATTATTTTAGCCTCGGCCGGCTAAATTTTAAACTTGGGGGACATGTAACCCTGGTGGATATTCTAGTACTTAAGTCAATGTTAATTCACCAGAGGCCACTAGGGGGTAGAGGCCACACCATGCTAGTCGAGCTAGACCGGTCAGCTACGTTACCAGGCGCAGTTTGCCCTGCGAGCTTAAAATTGACAAATTAAATAAACTCTGTCGTGCCCATAAAACCCAGTCGTCTGACTTGTTTACTGCTAGATAATGTAGAGAAGAGTGAGTATGAGTGTAATCTGGGTTTAGTTTTGTTTGTTATTAGGTGGACACATTTAGAAATGTTAAATTCCATTTGCCATTTGACAGACCATGTTTGGAGTTGGATCAGGTCAGTTTGAAGAATGTCATGGTCAGTTTCGGAGGTGATTTTACGATATACAATGCTGTCGTCTGCAAAGAGGCGTATGGGAGATCGGATGTTTTCGTTTATGTCATTTATGTAGAGTAGGAAGAGGACTGGTCGTAGGACTGTGTCCTGTGGAACACCAGATGTAACATATGTTGTGTCCGACAGAACTCCATTTGCTGTGACTCTTTACGGTTTCACAGAAATGATTTGATCCGGTTTTGTGTGTTTCCAGTTTGAAATGTATCGTGGTACTGAGTATTGTGGTAGACTAGGCTAGAATTGAAAACGCGATGTTGATCGGTTCCATTTTATTTCACAACAAACCCAACGGGTTTTTTACTTCCGTTAGCACGGGCAAGCTAAACTGCATAGCGTTCAATTGCAATATTAGGCTAAACAGCGATACACCACATTCCTTCAATTATGAAGAACACTTATGACATAGGCGGGCAGCGCACGGCGTACACCCTAATTATAGATCAAGCCTGATCGGCGTCTTAATCATTCTAGCAGATCGTCGGGGATTGGAGATTGGAGACGACGATTGTGGAGTGGAGATGATTGGAGACGACGATTGGGGTTTGGAGACGATTGGGGTCGACGGCGGTTGTCGACTCTCGGGTTCGGACAGGGGAACGTCGATGGGTGGCGCTGTCGGCGGAACAACGCTCACAGCGCTCGAATCGGGTGGCGGGAACGTTTCGTTGACGTTCTCATCGGGGAGACGCGTGCGTAGATGGTCGGCGTGGCGTCTCCAGATGCGTCCGTCCGTCATGCTGACGATGAACGAGACCGGTCCGGTGCGATCAGTGAGAACTCCCGGCAGCCACTTCGGTTTGCCAGCGATGTTCATTGGCCAAACCGCGTCACCTGCGTAGAATGCGGTTTCTGACGTATCCGTGGACGTGCGGCAGTCACGTGCCTGTTCCTGATGACCAAGCACTCGGTTTTCTCGCTGCGGTAGTAACAGGTCGAGTTTTATGCGCGGCATCTTTGAGTTGAGCATCTGAGCCGGCGACTCGCCCGTTGTGGATTGCGGCGTCACTCGGTAGCGCGCCAGATAGTTGTAGAGTCGTGTCTCGAGGTCTGGACCGCTGGTCTCAAGCCCTGTTTGACGACGGTCTGCACCGCCCTCTCAGCGAGGCCGTTGGTCGCTGGGTGAAACGGCGCACTGCAGATGTGTTTAATGCCGTTACTACGACAGTACGCTCGGAACGCCTGGCTCGTAAAAGCGGTGCCATTGTCGGAGACTATAGTGCACGGGAGACCATGCGTGGCGAACGTTTGACGTAGACTGCGTATTGTCGCCGTAGACGTTGCAGATGACATGACGTGCGCGTCGATATACTTTGAGTGTGCGTCTACGATCACAAGAATCATTTTGCCCTCGAAATGTCCCGCGTAGTCGATATGCAGTCTGTACCAGGCCTTGCCAGGCCATTCCCACGGATGTAAGACTGCTTTCGCCGGCAGCTTACTGTGTCCCTGGCATGTTCCGCAACTGCGTACTTTGTTCTCGATTTCGGCGTCCAGTCCTGGCCACCAGACATAGTTGCGAGCCAGTGATTTCATACGCACTATGCCCGGATGGCACTCGTGTAGTTCCTCTAGTATGCGTTCACGCCCTGGCGTAGGTATGATTATGCGCGAACCCCACAGCAGACAGCCCTGCTGTATGGTTAGTTCGTTACGCCGTCTGTAGTATGCGTCCTCGACGTCATCAGTGTTTGACGGCCATCCCTGCCGCACGTACCCCGCCACTGCAGACAGGATAGGGTCGCGCGAGGTCCACTGCGCGATCTTAGCAGCGGTGATCGGTGTGTCGTCGACGATCGACAACGAGAGTACCACTTCAGCCGGTACAGGGGTGGACGATGGCTCAGTAGGCAAAGATAGTCTGCTTAGACCGTCTGCATTGCCGTTCTGAACCCCAGGTTTGTAGCGTAGCCGATACTGATAGTTCGACAGCGTCAACGCCCAGCGTTGTATGCGCGCGCTGGAGAGTGGAGAAATCAGCTGATGTTCCCCCAGCAGACCTAGTAGTGGCCTGTGATCTGTTTGTATCTCAAAGTTCCGGCCGTAGACGTAGCGGTGGAACTTGGTTACGCCAAACACGACGGCCAGGCCCTCACGTTCAACTTGTGCGTAATTCTTCTCGGCCGTGACAAGCGAACGTGACGCGAATGCCACAGGCCTGTCTGTGCCGTTTGCCATGCGATCGTAACTCAACAGCAGTGGAAGACTCGGGTCGTAATGAACCAGAACTTGCGACGATTGCAACAACGCTTTTGACTGTTCAAACGCACGTTTTTGAGGCGACCCCCAATGCCAGGAAGTGCCTTTCTGCAACAGCTGATGTAGCGGCGCTAGCACAGCGCTCAGGTTTTTCAGAAATTTGTGATAATAGTTCACCATGCCCAAGTAGCTTCGCAATTCTGACACTGATGTCGGCGCAGGTGCCTGCTGCACTGCTTGTAGTTTATCTGTAGTAGGATGGATGCCCTCGGCGTCTAGACGATGCCCCAGGTACACACACGAGGCCTGCATGAACGCGCATTTCTCTAGCCGTAGCCGCAAACCTGCCGTTTGTAGTCGGCTCAGTACAGTGACTAGATTCGTCTTAGCCTCCTCGTACGTGTGACCAGACACCAAGATGTCGTCAAGGTACACTGCTACCATCGGTATATTCTGCACTAGTTGCTCCATCTCCCGCTGAAAGATGCCGGGAGCGGATGCTACGCCATAGCATAGGCGTGTATATGCGAATAGTCCCTTCAGCGTATTGATAGTAGTGAGCTTCTGTGAGTCGGCACTGAGGACGACCTGTTGATAGGCGTTGCTCAAGTCTAGCTTAGAATAAGCCACGCCCCCTGACAGTTTAGCGTACAAGTCCTCAATGTTAGGGATCGGGAATTTGTCAATCTTAGCAGCTTTATTGACAGTGAGCTTATAGTCCCCGCAAATGCGTACCTCGCCATTAGCTTTTAGAACGGGTACGATTGGTGCCGCCCATTCAGAGTGTTCAACTGGTACCAGCACCCCCTCTGCCTGTAATCTATCGAGTTCGCTATCGAATTTGCCCCTCAATGCCAGTGGAACAGTGCGTGGTTTGAAGCAGCGTGGCACAGCTTCGCTATCTATGTACAGCTTTGCCTCAACCCCCTTTAGTTTGCCCAGACCTTCACTAAAGAGTTCTGGAAACATGCGCGCGAAATCAACATTTTCCTCTACCCGATGAACTGTAGACCAGTCCAACTTGAGATGCTCCAGCCAATCTCAGCCGAGCAAGTTGGGAACATCGCCGTCGACCACCAGGCAAGACAACCGGTGTGTCTCGTCTCGGTGACGCACGTCGACCGTCACGCGCCCTGCCGGCTGAATGAGCTGACCGGCGTAGGTGCGTTGCGTAGGTAGATTGTCGGTGCCTAGCGGTAGCGACTGCGTGCCGCGACGTAGGCTTTCGAGTTGTCGCAGACTGATGATGCTCGTAGCTGCGCCAGTGTCGATTTCCATCTGGGCTACAACATCATTCAGCATGGCAGCATACATGTATGGTTTTACAGTAGCATTCTTTGTTTGCAAAGTGTTCAAATCGAGAATGTCGTCGCGATCGCGCGATACATGCTGTATCGCCGTTGACAGTTCAGGTTCGATCGCAGTGACGTGTTGAACTTGCGACTTCGAACGACAAACACTCGCGAAGTGATTTTCACGCTGACACAGATGACAGCGTTGGCCCCATGCCGGGCACTGGAGTTGACGTTTAACATGTGGCGCCGCCCCACAGCCATTGCAGAGACTATGGTGTGAACTTGCTCGCCAGTTGTCAGTTCGGCGACTTCCGATTTCGTTGATGGGAAGTCGTCCTCCAGGTAGCAGCAGCTGCGTTTGGTTTCGCCTGCTGGTGTGATCGACTCCGCCAGGTGGAAGCACCTCGCGATTGCGTAGCCGATTTTGTGACTGACAACTTGTTGACAATCGAGCGATCGGTGACATTGCCAGCGCTATTGCCTGTCATCGATGCGTGGTTGTTAGCCATAGCCTGGCCCTGAGCATTCGTAGCTTCTAGCGTACGCCCAAATTTCAACAGTTCAGACAATGTGATGTGTGCGTCACTCAGTCCCTTATCGCGGACTTTGCCGAGTTGACAGCGTTGAATAATTTGTGAGCGAACTTCCCTGTCTAGGTCGTTGAAGTTAGTTTTTAGCGAGTTGCCTTAGTCGTGCGTGGAACTTATCCAGACTCTCGCTGCCTAGTTGCGCCGCCTGACGGAACACGTAAACATCGTACTCGATATTTCTTTGCGGAGCGAAATAGGCCGTAAGTATGCGTTTAGTGTTCTCCAGAGACGTATCATCCACAATGCCTAGTGATTCTGCCAGTTCAAACACTTCCTCACCCACGTAGTGTAAGAGTATAGCCTTCATTCGTCGCTCGTCAGTAATGTCCTTCGCGACTGCATAGTTCGTGAAGCGTTTCATCCAACGCTCCCATCTCGACGCTGCAGAGTCTGCTGGTTCCGCTGCAAACGCTGGCAGACCTTCTTGATCCATCGTAGCCGTGGATGCGTAGTTCGAATTTCTCGTCGCCAATTGAAATGTATCGTGGTACTGAGTATTGTGGTAGACTAGGCTAGAATTGAAAACGCGATGTTGATCGGTTCCATTTTATTTCACAACAAACCCAACGGGGTTTTTACTTCCGTTAGCACGGGCAAGCTAAACTGCATAGCGTTCAATTGCAATATTAGGCTAAACAGCGATACACCACACAGTTATTCCGTAGGAGGCTAGTTTTGATAGGAGGCGTTTGCAGGGGACTTTAAAAGCTCTGGCAAAATCAAGCAGGATTGCATCTATTTGTGTTTTGTTGTCCATAGCAGTCACCCAGTCATGGACTGTCTCGATGAGTTGAGATTCAAAAGATAATCCTGACTGGAATCTGGTTTGAAAGTGGATGATGATGATAATTTGTTCATGTGTGTCCACATATATATATATATATAATATACATTATGTGTTTACATTACTTTACAGAGGATGTTAGTGGTATTGATCTGTATTTTGCGGGGTCAGATTTGTGGCTTTTTGTGTATTTGAGTTACTAATGCTAGGAGCCAGTCGTCGGGGAGTTTGCATGTGTTATATGACTGTTGGAAGATGTGTGTGATAATGGCAGCTATTTCCTCTGCAGTTTCTTTAAGAACTCCGGCTGGGAGTTAGTTCATCTGGGCCAGTAGCTTTATTTTGGTTTAGATTTTTCAGTTGCTTGATTACTCCAGCTATCCCGATTTCAAGAGTGGGCATATTGGGGTAAGAGGAAGGTGCTTGTTGGAGGGTAGGGTAGATTTCTTGGGTGAACACGCAACTAAATTGGTTGTTCAGTGCATTTGCTTTGTCATGATCGTTGATGATTGGTTGTTCGTTTACTTGCAGTGTAGGAATGCCAATGTTTTCTCGTTTGTTTGCTTTGATGACTAACCAGAATTGTTTAGGATTTGTTTTTAAGCTGTATCTAATTTTGTTGTTTACGTAATCTTTGTAAGATTTGGCTGCAGCCTTAGTGTCTTGTCTTCCGAGTTCAATAAACTTTTCCCAGTAGCTATGAAGTCCAGTTTGTTTTGCTTTTTGTGGCTTTTGTTGCGTTTTTGTTGCATTCTTATTATTTTGCGTGTTATCCAGGGGAAGTTGGTTTTTGCTTTGGTGTTGCGACTAGGGATGGTATTGTTGATCCGTGTGGAAAGTTGTGTTAGTTTGTGTTAATGTCTCGTGAATTGGGGTCCATGTCAAAGTATTCTGTTGTTAATAGGGTTATGCCGTCTTAAAGTTTGCCTCAGTCTGCGGATTTGTATTGAAATTCTTTGTGTGGCGGTTTCCTGTTGCGAATTGGGTTTACGTTGACACTAAATGATACGGCTTCGTGATCACTCATGCCGGGAGTAGTGTGGGTGTTCACTAATTATTTTTAGTAGTTTGTTATGTTTCCTGGCAGTTCTGTTGCTTGTGGTTTGTTGGTTGCGCCAGTTGATATCAGAAAGGTTAAAATCTCCTGCTATGATTACACTAGAGGGAGTTTTTGTGATTTGTATAGGTTCGTCAATGATTCGTGGAGAGCTTAGGGAAATTGAAGATGGTCATTGGGGGGTCGGTAATAGGATGCAAAGTATATGGATTTGTTTCGTGCAAAGTGGATTTTTGTCGATACTATTTGACAATTGGAGTTAAGGTTTAGAATTGGTTCTGCAACGATGTCATCGCGAAATGCTATAAGTACTCCATCACCATGGACATTTCTGTCCTTTCTGATAGCATCATAGTTTGGTGGTAGAAATGAGTAGGCGGATTCTACTTTGATTTCGACTAGGAATGTTGGGATTGTTCGACTGGATTGATGCCTTTATTTGGGTTGTCTTTTCAATGCTCTTGACGCTGTTGGTGTTTAATCAAAATACCTTTCAGTGTGTTTCATTTGGTTTTCCTGGGTTGTTCAGAAGGGCTGATGCATTTTGGGGATTTGGTCCAAACACTGGATCTTGAGTTTCGGCTGTGTGGGGATGCATTTCACTATGGCTGTGGCCACTATACAGTGGATCAAAAGCATTAGCTGTAGAAATGTTTGAGTCTCTGAAGAAGGAAATTGAGAAGTTGACACTATCGCATTTGAGGCAAACCCACGAGCATGATAAACTAATTAATATTTTATATTTGTTGTCGTTTATTTTACGGTAGTGTGTGTGTATTCAGTTTTGGCAGTGGTCGCATTGTATTGCATGGTGATCATTTAGGTCTTCCCTGTGACAAATGCCACAGGGTGCCGAGCAATTGGAATTGGTGTGTGTAGGTTTCTGTAGGTGTTATTGTAGTCATGTATGGCACTGTCCTGTTGCAGTCACTGCACGTTAGGCTGGGTCCTTTTCACATGTGTAACATTTAGTGGGGCCTGGGTTTACTTGGACATCTCCTGACAGTATGATGCATAGCAGAATAGTTGAGTTTAGTTGTCGTCCTGTCTGTACTGGGTCTGTGTGGTGGTGGGACGACCAGTAGTCCGGTGAAGCTTCTGCATTTAAGACATTTTAGGTGTGAAATGGTTTTCCGGATAGGACTGTAAATGTAGTGGGTTGTGGCAGAGTTGGTGTGTTGTCTGGGTTTGTTGATGACATTGTAGTTCTCATTGTAGTTGTTTTGAAAGTGGTCAAGTCGAAAACTCTCAGATTCGGAATAGTTAAAAAGTCTAAGGGTGATTTGCAAGCATGAACATTGTGTATTTAAAGGTGCATCTTGAATTAATACGATGCATGGAACCTGCCATGACCCTGCTATGCAGTTCAACAGTTTATTTCAGTGACGACTAGCTGCCTGTCGTTTATGTACACTGCCATGTGTTGATGAGAACATAAATCAGGTACACCAATATTCTTTGTATTTTGTCAATAATGATCTCCTGGGAATTAATCATAATAATAAACACATTTTACTGTATGACACTGAAATATATTTTATATAAAAACTACATTATTCTACAATTGTGGAATCATGTTTTACATTTTACAAATTGTCTTTCTTTCATCAGATTTAATAAATATTCTTAATACATATTTGCTTTCATCTATAAATTATTTTGAGAGATGTTTGCTGTGCAAGTTGAAAACTGTTGTAAGTATGGTATGTTAAATTGCGTAACCGTGTCCTGTAGCTATTTGGGTGGACTTAAAAGATCAATTCAGTGAAATTATAAAAAAGCTGAAGTTATTGAATGGAATCAGTGTATGTGCACAACCAGTAGTGTTTGTATCCTGAACACCAGCGGGGTTTTGACCACGCCACACATAACACTGGAACATACTACAATAAATTACACAGATGTCCCTATTTTAAGCTATTGTTTGAACACGTTAGTAAATTTCAAAATTACCGGAAACTAATAATAATCGAAAATCTTCCATGGAGAATGTATGAGATACGAATGCATGCAACCACACTTTATTTCAATATTTTTTATCACAGTACTACCCGACAATATTGCTGTTCTTTTGTACCAATCGTACGCTCGGGATCTCACTTTGGTTGCCCCTAACAAACTTCTCTGGAAAGAAGTGTCACAGCCTGATCCCTCACAGCTGACTCACCCCGTGTGGTTGTACTCTGCAGGGGAGAGATAAATCGGCCCCAAGCCATGCCGGCTTTCTCAAGCCATCCCGGCTTTCCAATAACATCCATTCCACGTGACATACCCTATATGTTGAGCACGCCAAGCTGCAATTAATGTAGAAAGTTGACCTGCTTTTATACCCACACAAGTGACACCAGGTGCAATTGTGGTGTGAACTTTTTAGAAATGCACAACTTTCATTAGTCTAACATATCTACACCTACTGAAGTTTTTTATTCGGTAGAATGGTAACAAAACTTTGGTCATACATTATGTTACATGATATGATGCAGTAAACGTATTAACATGTGGCATAAATAATATTACCAATCTAATATAATACGTATTCTGGTGTATGCAAATTCATGGATAGTTAAGCTTGATGACGGTACGGGCGAATCCAAGATGGCGCACTCAATCGCGAAGGTTCCAAGGTGCATTTATATGTACTTTAAATGACGATACATTTGTTTCTAGTTATTTGATAGTCGCAAAATAATTTAACTATACTCGGACAAGCACAGGCATGTGTGTGTTTGCATTGTGATTGGCAGGATGTCTTATGAACACATCACGCCAGTGCGTTTAAAGACAATAACTGTTTTTTTCTTGCGCGCGCGCACGTGCGTGCCACCTTGAATAGAATGGACAGCAATAACGGATTTTCTTGTTGTACCCAATGGCAATATATGGACGAGGCTACTTGCTGTTCTAAACATAACAAAATCCTTACCTTCCTTCAAGTATGGCTGTAGCAGCCAGCTTGCACTGGCTACCCATTCACGCTGTCTTTACCGGCATCTGTCTGGTTTATGTCCTATTGTCTGCCGCACATTTGAGACCACCTGTTACACGAAGCACCATATCGAGCGTCAAGCGAATATTGTTTGTTACAGGCATAGAACGTGAATTGCGTCCACGCAAATCAACCATCCACAGATTAAGGCGGTGTTGCACTGAGACACATGTCACCTCTAGTTTGATCACTGTATTCCTACTGGTCGTTTACGCTTCGTCACATGTGTATAAAACTGTCAGGTGGACGTCGACAGAGGAGGTCATATTACATTCGATTAATTCTTCCTGGCATGTGATCAAGAATGTACCATTGTTGGTCTCGCACGTGATGCCGAGAATGTTCACCAGTAGTTGAAACAGTACATTGTCTCTGGGCTAGTGCACCGTGACATTGTTTGTGGACGAAGCACAGTTTTCGTGTATCAATGAATAGCCTTATAATCATTCCTGATCCATTACCTACCCAAGTGATTGCGAGACAGGGAGGAAGTGTTTGTGAGGGGAGGGACGGGGAGAAATGGGTAGGGAAGGAGAGGCGGATAAAGGGATACACAGAGAGGGGAAGAGGGAGAGCAATGGGAAGATAAGGATGAATGAATGAAAGTTTATTCAACAACATAATACATGCACAGTATGGTGTGCTGGTGCTGGTGCTGCTGCTGAAAGGACAGCTGAAGTCATAGATTTATGTGTTGCTATGCCCTTCTCAAACTAAACAAAACTGAATAAATACAACATGAATTATAAATAAATTACAAAATTACATTCACAACTCATGTATAAACTTGTTACCATGGTTCTTGTGTTACTAATACATGGGTTTAACTAAACATCATCTTCAATTCACAAATATGTACAAAGTAATAACAACTTGAATGTTTTTTTAAATTGTGTTAAACCTGGAAGATGAATCAATTTATTGTTTTTTTTAATAAATTGTTCCACGTTTTTATATTCTTGACGGTGCGTGAAGCAGTCGGGTGTTTTTTTGTATTTTTAACATAGAACACTTTGCTTTTTTTGGTAGCATGCATGTGTATAGCTGCGTTTGGTTCAAATAATGCTTGAACACAACCATTTATAGACTGATTGTTTGCTTTATGAAGTATAATCATAGTCTTGTTTTTAACTAAATCATGAAATTTAAGCATGTTTGAGAGATGGAAAAAAGATACAGATGTATGATCATGGTAAGGTTATAAATAATCCGTATGGCTTTTTCTGTAACATAAATAGTTTTATGAGTCTAGATTGAAAAGTATTTCCACAGAACTCACAGCAATGTGATATATGTGGGTTTTATGTGTTCTCGTTATGTTAAGTTTTCATCAATGGTTACTCCAAGGAATTTTTTATATGATACCTGCTCCATGTTTGTTCCATTCAAAACTATATTTACACCTGTTCTAGGTGTTTTTTATTGTTAAACATTATAAAATGTGTTTTGTTCACATTGAGCGATAATTTGTTCGCTCGGAATCACACGTCCAGTTTTTATAGTTCGTCGTTAACAACAGTGCTTACATCATCTGTGTTATTAGCAGAATAAGAAATGTTAGTATCGTCAGCAAACAGAATAATACGAAGCAATTCTGAGACTTCACACATGTCATTTATGTACAGAATAAATAATAATGGGCCAAGGATTGAACCTTGCGGGACTCCACACTTGATTTCCCTTTGTTCTTATTTACTGTTGTTATAGCATACATTTTGTTTACGGTTGGTTAAGTATCTTGTTATCCAATCCAGTGCCAGATCCTTATTCCGTAGCATTGCAATTTACTTAGCAACATGTTGTGGTCAACAATGTCAAACGCCTTTTTAGGTCGATAAAGGCACCAATCTTACTTTGGCATTTATCCATTGCGGAAGTAACCTTTTCGACAAATTCTGTTAAAGCTAGTGGAGTTGAGTGATTACTTCTGAAACCATACTGCCCATCTGTCAATATGCGCTGTGTTTCAATGAAAGACGTTAGACTTTTGTTGAATATTTGTTCAAGTATTTTTGAAAATTGGTACAAGAGATATTTATATTTATAATTGGAAAATTGAAAACGATCTTCCGACTTAAATACAGGAATTACTTTTGCTAGTTTCATATCATTTGGAAATGATCCGCTGATCATTTAAAATGTAAAAAAATGTGGGTTAAGAGGCAGTACAATTTGTTTTATTACAGGCTTAACTGTTTTCATGCTGATTTCATTGTGTCCGTATGAAATTTTACTTTTGCACCCAGACACAATTTCCAGTATTGTTGCGCAATAACGGGGGACATGTATATTTATTGTTGTACAGTACGTTTTACAAAGTCGGTTGGCTTTGTTCCCGGGGAGCGTTCTATGAGGTTGAACAATTTGGTACCTCTGTCAACGAAGAAATTATTAAAATGGTTAGCTATTTCTTTATTTTGTAATACTACTTGAGCGCAGTAGCGCAGCGGTAAGAGCTTTGGACTCTCGACTGAGAGAACCCGAGTTCGAATCCTGTGCGGCGGTGTCGAACCTTGAGTAAGTTCGTTTCTCTACATTGCTTCAGTTCACTCATATGTATGAATGAGTACTTGGCTATAAACAGTGGTGGATATTTGTGTACGAATAGTCTTCGCGCATTAATTGCAGCGTGGCTGGGTGCTTCCCAGAAAAATCGATATGGTATTCGATTGAAAAGGTCTGCAATTGAGTAAAGTGTAAAGCGCTTTGAGCAGTCCTGAGGACTGGATACTGCGCTATATAAGAATATACCTATTTTTACTAGAGTTTCACCAACACGAAACTTGTTCAAATGTGTGGTTTCAGATTTTCTTTTATCTATTATACTGTTAAGAGTTTCCAAGTTTCTCTTATATTAGTGTTACAATCGTCGAGTTTTTTGTAATAGTTTTTCTTTTCTAGACGTAATAATTTGGTTAACTTATTTTTGTAATTGTTATAGCGACTTTCTGCTAATTCTGTCCTATTTTTTAGAAACGCTAAGTAAGGTCATTCTTCTTTATGCAAGCGTTTTAGCCCTCTTCATAACCAATGTTTATAATATTTTTGTCTTTCCTGAATACATTGTCATTTTGACAGGACAGGCATCGTTATAAGTGTTACTTAGTATTTGCATAAAGCGCGAGAACGATAAATCAGGGTTTGACTCGTTCATTACAGAAACTGTTCTTGCTCTGCAGAGGATGAGGGCCGTCGAAGGCGGTTGAAACGTCGATTGCGAGTCGAAAATGTATAGTTGTGTACTAAGAAAATGTTGTTATTTAATGATTATATTGTTATTGTAAATTGTTTTTCTTTGCTCAAGAAGGAGTGCGGTCCCCGTTGACATATTATATGTATAAGCCCATGCATATGAATCATACTCAAGCAAAATATACTTGGAAAAGAGCGGGAGACAGGGAGAAAGTGAAGGAAAGCGCGGGATAGCGAGCGAGAGGAGAGAGAAGAGAATGTGAGTGAGAGAGAGAGAGAGAGAGAGAGGGGGGGAGTGGGGAGGGATATAATTATATATATATATGCCTGCCTGCCTGCCTGCCTGCCTGCCTGCCTGCCTGATTATATATATATATATATATATATATACATCAAGCAGATAAGCTGGCAGAAGGACGGACGGACGGACGGACGGAAGGACGGAAGGACGGACGGACGGACGGACGGACAGCCGGACAGACGTACTGTCTAATAGACTTATAGATTGACATTCTGACATAGTCTGGTCCATATATTGTCACTGGGTACAACACGAAAATCCGTTATTGCTGTCTATTCTATTTATGGTGGCACGCACGTGTGCGCGCAAGACAAAAAGATCGTTATTGTCTTTAAACGTTATTATAGTATCGTTGCGTAATTTAGAGACATATATAGATAAGCTGACAGACACGCACATATGCAAATGTATCGTCCTTAAAGCACAAATAAATGCACTTGCTGAAACAGTTGTTAATGCAACGCACCACGGCAGAATAAAAATAAGTTCTCACTTCATCTCTTCTCGTTTTTAATTCACCATTAATACCGCACTGTATCGTACTTGAACCGTTGTTGGTATACAAGTAATACATAGACTGACAGGAGGGAGAAGAGAGACGACAGGAAAGAGGAGAGATGAAGGAGGAGAGAGAAGAGAGGAGAGAGAGAGAGAAGTGTTTAGAATTGAGAATTGAGAGGAGACAGGAAAGAGAGCCGTGTGAGAGGAGCCAGAATGGGAGAGGGGGCAGGGGAAAGCAGGGGAGGGGGAAAGGTGGAGAGGGGGCGGAAGAGGGGAACACAGGGACACGGGGAGACGTGGAGATGGGAAGAGGGAGAGAGGAGGAGAGGAGGAGAGGGAGAAATAGTGAGACGGGGAGATCTGGAGATTGAGTGAGAGAGGAAGAGGGGTGAGAGGGGGAGACAGAGAAAAAGAGAAAACAAGAGACATATACAGATAAAGGCAAGGTGGCAGGGAGGCAGAGAGACAGCGTAACAGTTGGAGAGGAGAGAGAGAAAGGAGCAGAGGAGAGGGGGACACGTGGACGCGGGGTTGAGACAGGCAATCAGACATACAGAGAAGACAGGCAGACAGACGGACGGACCGTCGGACTGACACATACTAAGAGGAGGAAGAAGAGAGGAAAAAGAAGGGAGGAGAGAGAAGAGGTGAGAGAAGATAGTTGAGAATTGAGAGGACAGATAGAAGAGAGGAGACAGGAAAGAAAGGAGAAAGGAGAGTGGGAGGAGGTAGGAGAAGAGAGAGATGAGAGATAAGGATGGAGGAGTAGAGGGGGAAGCAGAGAGATGGAGAGCGGAACACGGGGAGACAAGAATACGGGAAAACGTGGAGACGGATGAAAGGTGAGAGGGGGAGAGGGTGGGGAGGGGGAGAGGGGAATGGGGGAAAGGGAGAGAGTGGGAGAAGGGGAGAGGGGAAGGGGGAACGGGGGAGAGAGAGAAGGAGGGAGACGGGGGAGACGGGGGGAGGGGAAAATGTTTGTATTATGTAATGCCCACAAACTATGCTAAATAATCTGATGCAATCATGAACTATATGTCACTCGTGTACGACACCAGTAGGTGTCAAAAGCACAAGCCAGGCATTTCAACAATATTCACAATATTGAAAGGCATAGAGGCATCTTTTGATGGTAACTACAATTATATTGTAGATAACGGGCTAAAACGATGGGTGTAAATTGAGGTATATACATATTACATTATGAAACCAAAACTGAGATGCCCAGTGGAACGTGTATCATGCGTCACACAAATTGTTGTCCTAACCCCCCTTAAAATAACCATACTTTTACACAGGCGCAGATCTCTGCTTGATACAGAGTGTCCAAACATCGCCACACGTCAATTACTTGGCCACTATATATTTCGCTGATGTACACACATTATTGGAAACAAGAGATACTACTGGCAAAATAGTTAATTTCAGAAAGAAACAAACGTTTGACAAGGACATCCAAGACACGTGATAAAGGTTGTTGACAGTTGTGGCAACCAGTATCTCTCCAAGTACATCAACGAGTCCATTGTCCTAATCATATTTTATTCAAACATCGCCAAATTCTTACAAGGGTACTAACAAACATTTCTGATGTTAAATATACGGATATAACGTACAAAATACCAGTGGTAAAAACAGCTTCTTGTCAGAGTAGTTGACGTCAGCCTACAATTAGTTTAAGCTGCCTTGCCTTGTGCAAACTTCGGTATGATTCGGTTATATTACAGCTGAAAAGCACATGATCGTTGAAAATGATAGCATGCCAGTCCATGTACACAATTTCAACATATGACCCTTCTCTTAGGTGACCAGTTTTAATTTTTATGGCTAAAAATGAACTAATTTGGATCATTGCGGTCGCTGCACATTTGGAGAGTCACACACTGTTATGATATTCTCTGTTACATTCGTGGTATATTTATGTAGATTCTCAATTGTTCTTCTTGTCTCAGTTAGTGTATGGATGTTGCTATAAAAAATAGGTGCTAGATGCCTGATTAGTAGAAGTGTGTGGACAACTTGCTTCCTATGGTGGCCAACATTTCACTAAAATTAGGGCCGCGTTAGGGGGGGGGGGTGGAATCAAAATGTTGCCTGCTTGCCCATTATTGCTTATTGTGCGATCCAAGTATGATATATATAAGTGCCATATAATTAGGAAGGACAAGTTGGAACAGCAGAAACACCCACGTTAGTATTGGGGTTATGAAACACGCATTTATAGATGTCGCTTACAAAATATAAATGATATAACTAAGGCGAAATTCATCCTACTGGAAATATGTCAATATTGTTGCACATGATGTAGATTTAAAGGAAACTCCACACCCTGACACATATACACTTTTTACACAAGCTTTCGTGGTACTCAGTATCATAGAACATGCTTGGAAGGTACTTTTTAACTTTCAAGCCACCAAAATTATCACTTTATTTTCCATGCATATCACATAATAACTGGCTTATTAATTACTTTTAAAACTTCTTTTAGATGTAATATTAACAGTATGCAATAGCTGCACGATATTCTGGTCTACACCAGCTTCCAAATACAGCCGAAAAACCATCACCCGTCGCTCAAATCACATTTTGGCAGTTTTTTTGATAAAACGGGCGTATTCCTAATTTGGGGTAAGACCACATTTAAATATTACATAGGCTGCCATTATAACGTTTCTTTCATTTCTTGCTAAATTTGACGAAAAATTTTCTTGAAAATTTCACAGCATATTTAATCTCCATTGACACGAGTGCTGTGAAAAACTCGTAAAATTCTCATACCTCAGTTTTCAGAGAAATCCACCCAAACCTGACACCCCTTAATTTCGCCCCAATCTGGTAACGGATTTTGAAATATTGGTGCGTTCAGCAAAATAGCCACTGTGCGAATACGCGAGCGACTAGCGTATGTTTATTGCTACCTCGTGAAAGATATAATGTAGTAGTACATTCAGTATTCACTGGATTGACATGTGCCATGCCAAAGTGCTCGAACAAAATTCACACATGACACCAAAACGGTATTTTCAAGGACACTCTTTCGGTGGGCAATGGTCGAAAAGATTAAACGTATGCTTTTATAACTATCACCAATTTGCCCCGACGGTGTCGTTAATAGAGCTACTACTTTTTTTCCGATAGATGTTCTCTAAAATGCGTCTTGGAAAATCCTGTTTTAGTGTTTGCGTAGGGCCTAATATTTTGTCGAACATGACATGTTAACTTAGTCTTAGACTTGGTCAGACTTTCATACTGCCAATGACTATATCCGATTAAAAACGTATTTAATGTAAGATCCAGTGATATATCAAAGACAAAGTTTACGACACCACGGATAACCAAACGAGAGATCAGTGGACAAACGTTACTGTCACATTTACAGACATTATACTATGCACGGTAAAGTTTGGTAATTGAGAGTGTCTGCAAGCATACCGATCTCGATTCCCTTCCCTATCCCTAACGCGCTGCGCGATCGGTAGCGATTGTTGGAGATCTATACGTAACCGTGAGGAGTGTCTGCATCACGGCGTTTCACGCACCAACGTATTGTACATGTATGCCTTTTCAGCTGGATATGTGGTCATAATCACAAGCTCAAATGGACAGACCACAATGCATCTAAATCATTTTGGAATGATGTACAAAAGCACATCACAGCGAAGATAGGATGCACGGTTTTTAACGCAAGCGCCTTTTACGAGATTTGAATTTGCCTGTCTATATTCGTAAGTACTTCACCCAAGACAACTTTTCTAACAGTTTATCTACACAAATTTAAAGGAATATGTGTTAGAGATTTAGCACATATATATCTTATGGAAGAATTTGATAAGTTTTTTTGTGAAAACAACAAAAACGATTGCACGCACGATTTGTGCCCCCACCGTTAATGGCGTTGGGATACTTATGTATACTGGACCACTCGGTTTCTGCCTTACACAAGCATAATATGCAGTTGTCACCAACAATTTTTGAAATCGTTCAGTAACGTATCAATATTATTAGTCAGAACCACTTATTTCATCAATGGCATGCAAACGAAGCGTCAAATAAGTTGTTTTTAGTGAAATACTTACAATATTCGTAAGACGATAAACCAACCGTTGTCTAATGATCAAGATTGATCGGTCAACGTAATATACATATACAGATACAGATAGATACTTCACGCGCCATACGGAAGCACTCGGTTTCTGCCTCAACGTGTTCAAAATCATCACTGTGCGAAAAATC
Organism: Paraescarpia echinospica; assembly: GCA_020002185.1. Taxonomy (NCBI): domain Eukaryota; kingdom Metazoa; phylum Annelida; class Polychaeta; order Sabellida; family Siboglinidae; genus Paraescarpia; species Paraescarpia echinospica. The sequence continues at coordinate 63,884,167 of CM034538.1, read as the reverse complement.
GCAACGCATTCACTGTATGAACTCCACGGGCTGTTCGTTAACTTTCCTATGGTGATTAGGTTGAATAGTTGCTTACAATTTCGCCCGATAAATTTATATATTACGGTTGTTTACATCACCGTCACTGATGACGGCGATGTGGTGCACTGTAGTCACGTGGTCTGCGTTCGCTATAAAAATATCTGTCAAAAACCTGTTTGCCTCGTTTTAATTTGAGACAAATAACTTTGTTGCAAGTTTGTAGACGTCCTTTGCTCATTATGTCCGATATATCTGACTAAATATGTATTTAATATGAGATCCAGCTATATAATCGTAATGAGGCAGAAACTCAGATAGGGCAGAAACCGAGTAGGTGACTATATTACATGCTGAGACGTCTTTAAAAAAATTCTGATGCATTAAACACAGCAGCAATTAAAACGAGGCGGCTAATCAGTAAAAAAAACAGTTGAATGTAAAATGCTGTCTTATTGTTTAGTTTTATTCATCCGTGATTTGAACGTAAAATAGATAGGGATTGCGCTTACCGATAACCCCTGCCGGTTACGTATTTACCTATTCGATCGACGCATAACCGATCGCATAATCACAAAAAGCGATGACGTAGTACGCACAGCGCGTTAGAGATAGGGAAGGGAATCGAGATCGGTATGCTTGTAGACACTCTTTAATAACTACTCTGACTTACCTGAACAATTCGATGCCGATGGAGTTTATTGTTTTCGATTAACGAATTCATGTCATTGCTGCTGTGGCGCTAGAATACGGATATTGGTCTCATCAACACATCCAATCACAGAAACGCAACGCCGATGGCAGCCATTAATTACGATATAGTCAGAGACAACTGCGTTATCGCGGATCTAAAAATTGTGTCGTTTCATCCCGCGGAAAGTCCGAGACTTCTGGTTGTCTGCGTTCATGCAAAGCGATTATCCCATCAAAGTCCCGACGTTCGTAAATAGTCCAAGACAACGCTCATTGTCTTGGTTCATGCATAGCATCCCAGATTGACCGGCCGAAACCTACTCCGCGAAGCACTGACTCGACCAAGCTGCATGCACGAGGGACGACCCTCCATATCACAAGCGCTCGAGTAGTTTATTCAATGCCCAACGTGTGAATAATACCTAGTTATATTATAACAGTTTGATTAAACCGGGGAGATGAGTTATTGGTCGTCGGAGCCTGTCACAAAACATTGTTAATAGAATTTCTAGCAAACAATTAATATAGGCATGATATGACTTCAATTCTAGCATTAATTTGTAAGATTGAAGATGCTGTGCATTCAGACTTCTGTTTAACATTGCCCCTTTTGCTCTGGGATGAAACGTTTTGCTATAGTGAATGTCAATACTGCTCAGACTAAAGTTCTTTCATATGTTTGCCGTCTGTCTCCCCTTCCGAAATCATACACACGCCACTGGCAACAGTCTAACCCCTATGTGTCTATGTGACTAGCGCGATGACTAACCTCCTCCAAGTCTTTCTCGGCAACAACTTGTTCTGGCTGGTAGGACGAAGGCGGGACTAGCAGGGCCGGGTGACGACGCGGCCGGGCGACAGTTGATGTTTTGGCAGACATGTCCACCCAACTGTCTAGGTAAGAGACACGTTATATGCGGCTGTGCTACTGTCGACAACAGGTTTACATATAAATTTAGCTTGACCACGTACTTTTTGAATGGTCAAAGTAATACCCCATGCTTTCTTGCTCTGCTTTTGTTGTTCTTACATATGATGGAATCTTTTAGGAAACTAGTCTTGATAGTGATGTGCCACTCCCTCCTCCCTTTACCGACCAGGAGCACGAAGGCGGTTGGTTCTGACACTGTAACACTGCGCGGATGAACCGGCTCCTGTATTTACGGAGCTGTTTAACAACTCACTCCATCAGCACAGGGTGACAGCTCTGGACGAATACCGTCCCGTGGATCTGACGGTGTTGGAGCGTTTGGTTCTCAAGTACCTGAAGTCGGTCACCAACTCCAACATGGATCCACCCCAGTTCATGTGGATGGAAAACAGGTCCACTGATGACGCTGTTGCCTTGGCCCTTCACTTCGTGTGCACGCACCCTGTTCGTAGATTACAGTTCCACGTTCAATACGATCGTCCCGCAGAAACTCTTCGACAAGCTGCGTCTGCTGTCGGTTGAAGTCTCCATGTGTCACTAGATCCTTGATTTTCTTCTGCTCCGTCCCCAAGTCGTCAAAATGAATGACATGGTTTCCAACACTAGCATCTTGAACACCGGAACTACCCGGGCGTCTGTCATCTCCCCACTCCTGTACACGCTCTTCACGCATGACTGTGTGTCCCAACTCTCCTCCGTACAGCTGCCATGGTGAAGTTTGCTGATGACACCACCTTGGAAAGGCTGGTGAAGAACTTAGATGAGTCTGAGTACCGCCATGAAGTGAACGTCCTGGCTGGTGTCGTGGTGTGACAGAAACAATCGTTAACTGAACGCGTCCAAAACAAGGGATATGATCGTTAATTTTTAGAAAGAAGAAAGCTCGGGTTGCCCCCATTTTTATCAATGGCGACGAAGCCATTACAAGGGTGGACTGCTTCAAATGTCTGGGCATCATCATCTCTAGTGACCTGGGATGGGAGAAAACACTGATGCAGTCGTGAAGAAGGCCCAGCAAAGACTTCCTGCGCCAGCTGAAGAAGTCCGGTCTGAGTCCATCTGTTCGAACAACTTCCTTCCGGAATATCCGAGCTAAAACAAATCACTTCAGAGACAGTTTTTTTCTTCTGTTCCGCGTCTGCATTATTAGGGATTAAATATATGCCTTTTTGACTGTTTCATTGTATGTTCGTAATATGTTAATTTGATGTGACTCTATGTTTCAATACCAAGACACTTTCCAAATCGACATATATTTTATGTTGATCATGGCAATAAAGTACCGTTATCTGTAAGAGCTTTTTGTTGTTTCTTGGTTTGAGACACCAGCTAGCAAATAACAGTGTCAGTAACGCACTTGCACTGTTAACAGTCGTGCAGTATGTATATACTCTGAGCTGAGGATAAGTTGCAGGAGGACGCCACTTCGCCTCACCGTATCCCAACGACTAATTATGATTTATGAAACAACTCTCGCCAAAATAAAAGGGTTGCCCGGATGCCTGATGAACACACCATGGATCCACCCATAACAGGCATGTACATATGGGAGAAAACCTCGCACTGTTTATTTAATCATAAAGATACCCAGAAGGTGGCACCACGGATATGACCCGATGCTGCCCTCTAGTGTATTGTGCAGAATTAAACTTAAAGTACAGCGTGCCCTCGTAAACCCATTTGTTCGGCGACATGGTAGATTTATAAGTAACTATATGTACTCATTGCATATTTATGCATAACAAATAAATAACAATCCAAAATAATATACATTTAATAATAATCAGAGTAGCGGAAATGTGGTCTGTATAAAAGAATCTGCAAAAGCTCGTCCCCCAGAAAGTGGCTCCGTGGCTTAGTTGGTTAAAGCGCCTGTCTAGTAAACAGGAGATCCTGGGTTCGAATCCCAGCGGGGCCTACCTTCCGCAGATTTTTATTCTCTAAAAATTATTACATTTATCAAGACTACACATAATACAACGTAGATAAAAAGTATTGCACTCTCGATAAGCCAAAAGGCTTCCTTGTCCACCTGCCATCTAGAGTGAATTTTCTGGATGGCAATTTTGTTAAAACAGATGCCTATTTCCCAAAACTGTGATTCCTATCTATGCTATGTAAATTGCTCTAGGGTGAACAAAATTGCTCAGTGTATTAAAATAGACTAATGATTGTCTACTTATAATCATTAATGCTTTGTGACACCAATGATATTATCTGTGACATGTTATTGTATATGAACAAAAAAGAAAATGTGGACAACCCCCAAAATATCTGGAGTAACACTAGAAAAAGAATGAAAAGAACCACATCTAAGTTGGGGCCAAGTTAAAGCAGGCTGCAGACAGGAAGAGGTGGAGGACCCTTGTTCCTGCCCCACTGTGCTGTTTTGGAGCACCGAGATGCAGTGGCTAGAACTTTGGACTCTCGACCAAGAAAACCTTGGTGTGCGATCACTGCCACAGCTGGGTAGATTTTGCATTGTCCGGCTGTGGGAAGTCATGGGCAGAAACCATGGAGGAAGGATTCACCTTTCAGTGCATTGGGTATTGGAAGGTGGAGTGTCTGCAGAAGGAGATAGTTAGGTTGACAGATATTGTGAAGGGAATGGAGATGGGAATTAGCAAGGAGGCAGGTCAAATGGAGAGAGACGACAGGGAGAGAGGTGAGAATACTGCAAGACTGAAGGAGAATAGCAGTGGCAAGAAAACTGAGGAAAGGAGATTGAGAGGAGGGAAGGTGATTGGAGGGGAAGAAATTGGAAAATCTACAACAGAAAACGTGACTAGCATGAAGGTTACAGGGAAGAAAGTGACCGTAGAGAAGGAGGGAGGGAAGATGGGACGGGAGAGGACAGAAGAAAATGAGATGGGATGAAAGATGAAGGGACGAAAGGAAGTGAGAGCAAATGTGATAGAAGAGAAGTCGATAAAAGGGACGCTGACAGGAGGAAAGGTGACAAGAGAAAAAGCGACATGAAAGAATGGATCGGAAGAGAATGTGACAGGAGAGAAGACGACAGGGGGGAAAGACAACAACCAGATAGATGCAAACCGAAGAAGGAGCTATTCTAAGGCAGTGATTGAGGGGGCAATGAGGAGAGGGTGTTTATGGGCGACTCCATTATGAGAAAGACGGACAAGACACTGAGCGAGGGGAAAGACGTCGTTGTTTGTCTACCGGGGGCTAGGATCGAACATGTGACTGACAGGGTAGAGAAGGTATTGGGACATGGCAGGAAGTGGTCTATACTGGTACATGTAGGAACAAATAATGCAGACAGGAAGGGAACAGCTGTGATAGTACAGAAGTATAGACAGTTAGTGAGGAAGCTAAAGAAGACAAAAGTTGAACAGGTTATTCTGTCAGGAATGTTGCCAGTAATGGGAGGAAGGGGGACAACGTATAGAAACTGCAAGAGGATGGCGATCAATGCACTAGTTGAGCAGATGTGTGAAGAAGAGGGGGTGGGATTCACAGACTTATGGGGATATTTTGTTGGGAGGGAAGATATGTACATGAGAGATGGCCTCCATCTTAGTGGAAAGGGGGCAGCAGTTTTCTCAGAGAACCTGCTGCGATCTGTTGACAGTGGGACAGGTTTCATCTATTTAAACTAGATTCGCAGGGGGGACTCTCAGAAAAGCCTGAAAATGGAGGCATAGATAAAGACAGCACAAATAAATCAGCAAATAACAGTCTGAAAAATTCTTCTGAAACTGGATATAAATGTGTTTGTATAAATGCAAGGAGTATAGTAAACAAAAGAAATTAACTAAACATTATGGTAGAAGATATTGACTCTCATATAATAGGTATAACCGAATCCTGGAACACCACCAATATATCAGATGCTGAATTGGGACTGACAGGATATGTAATGTTTAGAAAAGATAGAATAGGAAGAAAGGGAGGTGGAGTTAATTTATATATTAAAGAATCTATCCAGGCTTATGAAATAAAATTAGAAAGAGAAGCAGATTGCGAAGAAGCTGTTTGGTGTAACATAGTTACAGGAAACTCAACGTTAACAGTTGGGTTAGTTTATCGAAGTCCAAATATAAGCATAGAAGAGAATGAAAAAATACAAAACGCTATAAGGGAAGTAAGCAAATGGGACTGTATTATTATGGGGGATTTTAACCACGGGCATATACAATGGAAATCTCTTCAGAGTATGGGGAGTGAGGACCACAAGTTTTTAGTTTTAGTTCAAGATACTTTCCTTTCTCAACATGTGCTAGAACCAACCAGGGGTGAGAATGTGTTAGACATAGTTTTGTCCTCACAGAATGAATTAGTTGACAATGTCAAGATATGTGAGCCACTGGGGAGTAGCTATCACAACCAGATACATTTTACCATCAAAGTAAAATCAGAAAGGAATAGTAAAAAGCAGTATAGGAGAAATTTCCACAAAGATTTAACAAGATTGCCACCCAGAGAATTAACTCTAGGTGGCAGGTGGACAAGGAAGCCCTTTGGCTTATCGAGAGTCCGACCCTTTTATCTATGTGTATCCCACCCATCTGAGGTATGTGTCGATTTTATTTTTAAACATTCACGCTACTACCACCCACACAATCAGCAGATAATCTGTTCCATTCATTTACAGTCCTTTGTGAAAATGAATACTTTCTTATATCTAATCTACTCTGCTCCTTTGCTAATGTAACTTTATGTCCTTCTATCTTTCTTAACTGAAAAAAAAATATTTCTATTAATATTTTCATAACCATTCAATATTTTAAACACTTCTATCTGATCTCCTCTCAATCTCCTGGTCTCTAGTGTTGTTAATCCGCATTTTTAGGCGTATTTCGTAACTAAGATCCCTCAGTTTTGGTATCATTTTAGTTGCTCTCCTCTGCACTCTTTCTAGCATATCTATGTCCTTCCTGTGATATGGCCTCCACGCTTCAATACAATATTCTAAATGAGGCCTAACTGTTGTTTTGTACAGCGGTATTATTAGCTCTTTTTCCTTATACGTTATGTTTCGCCTAATTAATCCAAGGATTTGATTTCCCTTTGAAGCTGCAATTCCGCACTGCTCTGAAACCTATGCACTTAATTTCACTCTTTAATATATTCCAGCATTCTGTTGCTGTCTTATTTTTTAGTGTATTATTCCAAATCCAAAGGAAGGTATAAGGACATGAGGAAATATTTAGCAAAGATAGACTGGAATAACACACTGAAAAATAAGACAGCAACAGAATGCTGGAATATATTAAAGAGTGAAATTAAGTGCATAGTCAATAAATTTATACCCTTAAAAAAAACAAGGGAAACGGTCCAAAAATAAACACTTATCGAAAGAAGCCATTAGAAAAATTAAGTATAACAAATGATGTGGAAGTCATAGATGTACTGGAAATGATGAAGACTACAACAGTTATAAAGAAGCACTTAACCAAGCTACAGCTGAAATTAGAAATTCAAAGAGAAGCTATGAACAACAATTAGCTAGTAATATAAAACATGACAGCAAGAGTTTTTATGCGTATGTTCGAAGCAAACAGAAAGTTCAAGATAAAGTCGGTCCTCTAGAAGATAGTGCTGGAAATATAATATCAGAGGGATTCTTAATGGCAGAAGACCTGAATGAGTACTTTAGTTCAGTGTTTACCAGAGAAGATATTAGTTCACTGCCAGTACCAGAGGCTAAGTTCAAGGGGGCAGATTCAGACTATTTAGGACAATTAATTGTAACCCCGGAAATGGTAGCTAAGAAAATAAGGGCTATGAAGGATAATAATTCACCTGGAGTGGATGGGATTCGGCCCAAACTTCTATTGAAAATTGTAGAACAAATTAGCGTACCGCTTGAACAGTTTTCAATTTGTCATTAGAAGAGGGAGCGGTTCCTTTAGAATGGAAAGAGGCAAACATTATACCGTTATTTAAAAAAGGTTCGAGAAACAAGTCAGAGAACTATAGACCAGTCAGTTTAACATCAGTGATTTGCAAATTATTAGAAAGACTAATTAAAGATCACATGGTGGATTTTCTTGTTAAGCAAAACTTGATAAACCCATCTCAACATGGTTTTTTTAAAGCGAGGTCATGCTTAACAAATATGTTATGTTTTTTGGAAGACATCACTAAGTGGGTAGATGAGGGATCACCGGTAGATATCGTCTACTTAGATTTTCAAAAAGCTTTCGACAAAGTACCACATCAAAGATTACTGCTGAAACTAAAGGCCCATGGCATAGGAAATGGTATAATAAACTGGATAGAACAATGGCTGATTGACAGAAGACAACGTGTAGTAGTTGATGGGGAGGCTTCAAACTGGAAATCGGTATTGAGTGGGGTACCACAGGGATCAGTATTAGGACCTATATTATTGTTAATATATATCAACGATTTGGATGATGAAATAACAAGCAAGGTGTTGAAATTTGCAGATGATACAAAAGTGTTCAGAAGGATTAAAAGTGATGGAGATAGACAGCATTTACAAGATGATCTTGACAGGTTGATCAAATGGTCTGAAAAGTGGCAAATGCTGTTCAATTTTGGGAAATGTAAATGCCTCCACACAGGACATGGGAACGAAGAGGTAGAATATACAATGGGGGGTACTGTACTAAGTACTACTGTAAAAGAAAAGGACTTAGGGTTAACCATTATGATATGAAGGTTTCAGAGCAGTGCAAAACAATAGTTAGACCTCATTTAGAATGCTGTATCCAAGCGTGGAGGCCATATCGCAGGAAGGACATAGATATGCTAGAAAGAGCGCAGAGGAGAGCAACTAAAATGATACCAAAACTAAGGGATCTTAGTTACGAAATACGCCTAAAAAATGCGGTTTAACAACACTAGAGACCAGGAGATTGAGAGGAGATCAGATAGAAGTGTTTAAAATATTGAATGGTTATGAAAATATTGATAGAAATATTTTTTTTCAGTTAAGATAGGAGGACTAGAGGACATGAAGTTACATTAGCAAAGGAGCAGAATAGATTAGATATAAGAAAGTTTTAATTTCACAAAGGACTATAATTGAATGGAACAGATTATCTGCTGATTGTGTGGGTGCTAGTAGCGTGAATATGTTTAAAAATAAAATCGACACATACCTCAGACGGGCGGGATACCCATAGATAAAAGGGTCGGACTCTCGATAAACCAAAGGGCTTCCTTGTCCACCTGCCACCTAGAGTTAATTCTCTTTGTTGGCAATCTTGTTAAAACCTGGGTTTGAATCCTGTGCTGTGGTGTCGAACCTTGGGCAAGTTTGTTCACTCTACGTTGCTCCAGTTCTGTATAAATGAATACCTGGCTATAGACAGTGGTGGATATTTGTGTAGTCTTCGCGCATTAATTGCAGCATAGCTGGATGTTTCCCAGAGAAGTTGAGATGGTGTTAGATTGAACAGGTCTGCCAAAGAGTAAAGCTCTTTGAGCAGTCCCGAGGACTGGATACGTAAGAACTTACCTTTACTTACCTATACTATGTGTCGGTGAACACGGAGCGAGCTACGTAAGTTATTGTACAAGATCTGTTTTCTTTGCTTGATATTGGGTTTCTTTCCTTTGTGCTTATCTATTATTAGTTATGATGGCAAACAGAATTCCTGTACTTTGGGCTACAAAGATTATTATCAGCATTAGAACACTTCTATGACATGATTTTAAGCACGACACAAAATTGACCGACGTAAATATAAAATAAATATAGCCCAGGACCGAGATATTAGGACTGCTCTAAGCGCTTTACCCATCGGCAGACTTGGTCATTCTAACACTATCTCGACTTCTCTGGGAAGCATTCAGCCACCTGACAATCATTCAATTTCTAGACTATTCAGTCAGGCTAACCACACATACAAGTGTAGGGGTGTTTGCTTCCAAGAGGGGTATGCAAAAAGCGGGGGTTGTTCGAACCCTCTGGCTACACCCCTGGCTACCTTATAGTTATAGCCAGGAACTCATTTATGCAGCCGAGTGATTAGTAGCAATGTTGAATAAATTAAATAACTGAAGCTTCAAACCAACAGCATGAGGATTCAAACCAGTAGCATGAGAATTAACACCAGTAGCATGAGGATTCACACCAGTAGCATGAGGATTCACACCAGTAGCATGAGTATTCACACCAGTAGCATGAGGGTTCACACCAGTAGCATGAGGATTCACACCAGTAGCATGAGGGTTCACACCAGTAGCATGAGGATTCACACCAGCAGCATGAGAATTCACACCAGTAGCATGAGGATTCACACCCGTAGCATGAGGATTCACACATGTAGCATGATGATTCAAACCAGTAGCATGATGATTCAAACCAGTACCATGAAGATTCACACCTGTAGCATGATGATTCAAACCAGTAGCATGAGGATTCACACCAGTAGCATGAGGATTCAAACCAGTAGCATGAGGATTCACACCAGTAGCATGATGATTCACACCAGTAGCATGAGGATTCACACCAGCAGCATGAGAATTCACACCAGTAGCATGAGGATTCACACCCGTAGCATGAGGATTCACACATGTAGCATGATGATTCAAACCAGTAGCATGATGATTCAAACCAGTACCATGAAGATTCACACCTGTAGCATGATGATTAAAACCAGTAGCATGAGGATTCAAACCAGTAGCATGAGGATTCACACCAGTAGCATGATGATTCACACCAGTAGCATGAGGATTCACACCAGTAACATGGGGATTCACACCAGTAGCATGAGGATTCAAACCAGTAGCATGAGGATTCACACCAGTAGCATGAGGATTCAAACCAGTAGCATGAGGATTCACACCCAGATTCTCTCAACTGCGAATCAGGTATTCTAAGTGATCTGATTCAGTAGCCACAGAACAAACAAGGGTATAAAATAACATAATTTAATGTTACACTTTATTGGGTCAATCTTTTCCAAACAGTCAGCAAGGCGTGATGTTGATCCTATGACACAAATGTTAAAAATTCCACACTGACAATATACATGTAATATATTTATATATATATATACATTTTACAAACGCATGTAAAGTTTACCCGAGTGCATGCCACTGGGCAGTTTTCTCCAAGGAGTTTCAGTATTTCTAAGTTATCACAAACATAGATACGAACCATCTTGGACTTGATCTGACATCATGTATTTATACAACTGTGTTTTGTTGATCAGTGATGGGAAAGCATGTTTGTTAGCGACTTTAACTCTTAGAAGTCTTTATTATTAGAGATTTTAGCTGTTCAAGATTTATATCAACAGGCAGTATTCATTTTTAACATTTACAAAATGATTAATACTGTTCTTACTTTTGCCATTATGAAATGCTCTGTTTAAAAAGTCAGACAACAAAATAATATCGTATAATGCTTGGTGAGAATCCAGTTCTGTTGACGAGAAAGATAGTTCTGCTTAAATCTGTTTAACGTTGGTGAATTGTAAGTTTATATTGGCTATTACTGGGAGTGTGCACCACAAATGACTAGTGTTGTGGCATTATCAGCTGCTGCATTGATGCTATTCCAGAATCGCCCCCACACTACGGAGATGTCCAGTCACACATTTTGATCGCTTGCATTATTTCCCCATCCAACACAATAAACCTTTCACACCTTACACGTCATGTACGCCAACCCACCTGCATCCTCTATAAAACAGTCAAGTGAAAACAATGAAATGAACCGAGACGAAGCGAGTGGACAAATCAAAACAACGACCACCTTGTGATACCTTGTGATACCTTGCAATAATGTGTGAATGTTCTCAACGATTTAAACTAGCATTTACCAGCTCAATATAGGTGATGTATAAATACAGCTCTATGTACAAATCAACCTTTGCATCCCGCATCCATCCATCCATCAATGCAGCATGCATGCAAATTGCGTCTGGTCGCCGAACAATGAAGAAGGGACTGTGATATTTCCTTAAACATAACTTATCCATCACTGAACTAACATGCTAAAGTAGGACTGCCAGTACTGCCAACTTCATGTTTGCCTTTGTTACGTGTTTGTGAAGCATCTTCCAGGTGGCTGATATTACAAAGTTTGGCGTTTGCGATGTTCGCATCCAAACTCCTGCTACAACACCACTGCCTATCATGTGACAAACTTCCTGTCTGTATAATCACTTTCCTAATAAAACAACTTCAAGTAGTTTACCCCCAACGGATGAGGAGTGGTTTTGTTAGTAATCGCATCATAGTGCAACTTAGAAGTGTCGGTGAACGCCGCTGAAGTCCTGGTGCAGCCGACTGGACAGACAACACGAAGTAGAACTCGGTAAACATGCATTCAGCGTGTCAACATGAGACGTCAGTGACACTCTATCTAACTAACCTCTACACTATATACAATTCCATCTTCACTGCTGGAAAGCGACCCCCTGCGACTGCAGCGAACGAACCATACTGGTTAGATAGTTAACTGTACCGATTAGTAAGTTTACCAAGCGGACTGGGCAGTTGAGAAACAGCCGAACGTGTTCTAGCCTTCACATCAACCAACTGCAAATGTCACCAAAGTGACGTGCCTGTACACCAGCTACCACGTCCACAATGCCTTCTTATAAAGTGACACAACGCTGCTCCGGCTATATGACCTCCTGTCATCTGTCGATCTATCAAATGCATGTATAGCAACCTGCTGCACAACCGAACGATTTCACAAAGAGACTTGAGCACGGTGGTCTGCCATCGCCAGTGTAAACTAGATACCCTGCATGGAAACAGAACGCGTCGTTTCACAAAGACACCCACCCAAATAAGTACGAAATTATACATTTTGGCAGCAAGAACAATACCCATTCAACTGAATGCAATTAGCTTAATTAAATGTCACTGCAGGAAAGATCGAGCCCATGCCCAAAGTCTCGCCGGAGACCAAATAAGTGATAGTTAGAAACCCGTATATGCATAGGTTGTTCGCAATAGGATACCTCGGACCGAATGACGGTATCGCCTTACAATTGCCTATTCGACTTCACTTCCTAGATGCCATTATTCAAACTGGCAAATTGATCCCGTTTTTTTGTAGAAAATTAATTGAGTGTGTTAAATCTGTAATGAGCATACCTGTAGAATGCAGGACATGTCATTGCCCTGGGTACAGCGGGGTGGCGCTGGGGTGATTTTAGTTGTGCACTCTGTGCACGTGATTGCCCACACGATGGCTAGAAGTACCTGCCTCGCGATCCACCGATATTAGCCTCGCGTAGCAACAGTGATTTCACTAACGTATGTGGTATCTGCTGTAAGACATGTCACTTAATAATATTAGCCTCTGTTACTAGCGTCGGCGTGAAATCGATTATTGCCTTAACATCCATTGTGATTGTTGCATCCACATGGTGGCGCTGTCATACGAAGACTTTAGCAAGTGCGTCTGCACCGGCGCTGGCAATGTACGTCTTTGAGGGGTGGAACGCAACGTCGTGGATTGCCTCGTCACATTTCTTACGGTGAGATGTTATCTCTTGAACACATGTCTTGCCGTCTAGGTTCCACAGGCGGATCGAACAGTCATGACCTGCAACAGCGAACAATCTCAATGTAATATATACTGACAGCATTGACATCAGGCTCATTCAGACATAGAGTATAGCATCTGTATTCTCATAAAACTTATACCATTACAGTTGTAGAATATGCAACAGTATTAAATCGTAAAATACTGTGGCAGCACTGTCATAAAACTAATTACAGTTATAGAGAATTGCAACAACACTGTCGATAAAGATTATTACAGCTGTAAAGTATTGCGACAGCACTGTCATAAAGCCAATTACAGTGGCTGGGAGGTAAGACCGTCTTTGTGTCGATAGTTGGCTAGACTGGCCAGTTATTAACATATAAACACTGTTGTGGATATAATAAATAAGCTATTGTATAATTATACAAAGCAACATTTATTAGTTGGTATATTTCTGGATTTTGCTACCCACCCATGATTATAGTAGGTTAGAGGACTTTTACGAGTCTCATGGATTTAGCAAATATTTAGGAAACACAAAGTCCAAAGCATAATTTATAAATAGCACCATAGACACTTGTTGGTCCTTAAATAAGTAACATAACAAGGTGAGATTGACAAGTATGTTTATGAATACTGTTATATTGTCACACAAGTAGAGCTGTTGGTTTGTTTTGCAACTATCATTACTACCGATAGTACTCTGCTCTCACATGGGTTATACAGGTTATGACTTACTTCCAGAGAGAAGGTACAGGCCATTGGGATCGACCGCCAGACTTGTTACTGCTTCCAAATGTGCCACCATCGAATGCACCATTTTACCTGCAAGATATAAATATGATATAACATATGTTCTCCCCTGCAAACATATAAATATGACATTTGTTCTCACCTGTAAAGATATAAACACGACATGATTTTTTCCCACCTGGAAAAACACAGAGAACATACAATTTGTTCTCACCCTGAAATATATAAATACAACATCATATGTGTTCTCACCCGGAAAGACATAAATAACAATATTTGTTCTCACCTGGAAATATATCATTATGACATACAAATTGTTCTCACCTGGAAAGATTAACTAAGCTTCTTAATGTCCAGGGGACGGTTTCATGAAGCCTACTTAGCGGCTATGAATGTTTACTTAGCGCTAAGAAGTTTATCGTAGAAAATACCGCGTTTCATGTCGTTTACTTAGACGACGCCCTACTTAGTCTACGGCATCTATCCCTGTGGCGTAACTCCAAGTTGTTCTTAAATATGACGGCTTTACGACCAGTTCATTAGATAAACGGTAGTTAGAAGAACTTTCCGACGAGAGAGAGTGCTTGGAGACATGACACACCCATTTGATGTATACAACGACGTTGAGTTGTTTGACTGAAAATATCAGGCATTTAATAGATTTAGTCGCTGACAACATCTTGATAGTGTCACGGAAGGGTTCCTTAACACCGACACTGCAAATACTCATCGCATTACGGTTCTTTGCATGTGGATGTTTCCAGCTGGTTGTAGGTGATTTGTTTCGTGTTAGCAAGGCAACCATGAGTAAAACTGTTCAGTTTCAGCCGCGTTTGTCAGGCTACTGCCACGTTATGTACGCTTCCCCCAAGTAGGCAAGACAGAAGCCATGAAAGTGCAATTTCACTACATTGCAAACTTCCCTAACGTTATCAGTTGTTGAATTATCTTCAGTAGTTTTTGACTTATTGCTAACATTGAAACAAACTTTTAAAAGCAACATTTTGAGAAATTATGTCATTCTGACTTATATTGCCTGTTGTTTTTTAATCTAGGGGTACATAAATGCGTGTATTTTATTAGTCTGCGATTGGGTGTTGAGGAAAATAAACTGGACTTTGAAAGATGAGATAAGTGTTTGCATTTCTGCCAAAATCACAAAACTTATGGGACATGACTTAGACAGCTATTTTTAGCTTATGTGCAGAATAGACCGATGAGATTGACTACCCGGTTGGCTGTGGCGGGCCATATATACACACCTGTGTGATTGTCAAAGAAACGGATGTGCCTGTCTTCGTGGGCAGTAATGGTGAGAGGCAGTGTCGGGTGACTCACGACGCGGTTCACTTGACTGGCGCGACTCACGTCTACAACAACCATATTCCAAAGTTCCACATTGATTGCCACAACCATACTACTTACATGAGTACATTCAAACTAGCGTCATCACAGATAAAGAAACAATTTGTGATCCAACATAATGCCCAGACAAGCTACCACACCCAATAATATACAGTAACAAGGTTTTTTCCTGGACCTAAGAATCTAAACAAGAGGACAGCACTGAGGCACATTTGATGACCCATTCCCCTGTAACTTCACAACAAGTTTTGCTTTAGCATCCCAAAGCTTTGTATTCACAGAAACATTTCCTTGAACTCAAGATGCCCACAATTAAAAATTCCTTTCCTAGGAGAGATTTATAAATATAAAGTTGATATGTCTTATCTCAGGAGAGTTGTAAAAATGTAACGTTTATATTTCGTATCCAAGGAGAGTTATGTCAATGTAAAGCTTATATTTATTATCCAAGGAGATATATATAAATATTTATCACAGGAATTATATAAAAATATGAAGTTTATATACCTTTCCAAATATATAAATTGTAATACGTGACACCAGTGGGACTGAGACGTACCATTAGTTTGTTTTGTGTCTAGTTTGATGACTTGCTTGGCAGTCTCGACATCGTAGATGTATGTGTGGCACGACGTGTATGCGGCCACCATCTGACTCGGCTCACATCGCACAAAGTCCACGGACGTCGGCACTCCCTCTTCTGTCAACAAAGGTCAGGGGTCAACTCATAAGTAGGTCATTATGGACACACCTGCAGTGTCCAAGTGTTATTCACAGAAGCCACCTTGTTAGTGCACAGGTTACTCTGTAGTTGTACACAACCTCATTAAGGGTAGCCACTACTCGAAATGCCCATATAACCAATATGCCATATCTCCGTTAATATTGAACATCATAACCAGATTTGGAGCACTGATTAGAAAAATGAATGGTATATGATGTGTGGAATATGGGCATGTTTGGTTGTGTATTACCATGGCAATGAACGTTTCAAGTGAGATGGATTTTCACATCCTTGAAAATTATTCTGAGCTAACAACTGTATGTGTGATCATGCAGTTGTCAAGAATCATTAGCCATAATGCCCCTCTGTCAAATAAGGTGGTTTTGATCAAGGAAGTTTGATTGCAATGACTGTTGTGAGATGGGACTTTAGGTTTGAGCATTTTTCATGATGTCTTGAAAAATGCTCAAACCTGAACAACAGTCATTGAAGTCAGATATCCTTGAATAATTGTCAAGGATGCATGCCCCTCTAACACACTAGAAATGTTGCTTGTCACGGCACCGCACAAGCAAACGAGCCAACATTCCACATATCATGTACTATTCATATAACTAATTAGTACTCCAAATTTGGCTAAGATATGTTCAGTACTGACAGAGATATGGCCTATGGCCGTTTTCGAGTAGTGGCTACCCTTAAAGACCAATGATGGAATTATACAATTTGATAACTTTACACGTTAACTGCATGATGGCTGAAAGCTTCCAACAAGTCCTAGAAGACAAGATTTTAAGGAAATGCATCAAAATGGATACACACAATCTGTACTGTATCAGACATCTCAGATTTAATTAGCTTTATAGGATGCAAGTATAATTATAATACCTGATTTCAACATGATAGGGTCCTACTGTAGATCCAATAGACTGAAAACATTTCACACTTTTACGTTGTCAACAGTTTCTGTGTTTTCAAGAGAAACAAGGCACACTTTGTATCCAGGGTACAATGCCTGAATGGGCAATGTGGGGTGGAATATTTTAGTTGTTTAATGAATTTTCAATGTTATATTATTGTAAATGAAACTTTGTTAACACGTCTGTATAAACTACTTCCAAAATACTGCACAAAACAATGTATGCCTGGGTAATTTTTAGAGAATATTGAGCTATATAAGCCATAGCAGAGAATGCAACACTGAAAAGCCAACAGTAATGCTACCCACCATCTTCTATCCAGAATGTGTTGAGGAGTGGAGTCTTGTTGGAAGGGCTCCACAGTCTCACGGAGCCATCAGCCGAACACGACAACAGATGGCTCTTGGAGCTGTGTATGCACAGGCCCCACACTGCGTCTGTGTGCGCAGTTAACATGCCCTGCTGCACACTAGGGTCTAAAACATCACAACACGCGCTACAACAAACACAGACCCCACACTGCGTCAAACACAGATTATATACATAACAAGACATATGGCAATATAGTCGACTAACAGAGGTGCTGAGTTTTACTACTTTTCATTGTATCACAACATCATTTAAATCTAATAAACCAGCCTTTTTGTACAGTACCAAATCTATGAAGAGCAATGTTCAACTCCTCCTATATATTTTGTTAACAATTTATGGCTTTATTTAAAAACTGCTAACTGTAATACAGTACATCTTGAGCGAACACCCTTTCAGAGAAAAAGCAGCCAAGTCATTTAACACCGACAAAACATTCAAGGTGAACCAAGAGTGGTCGTTCAAAACAGAGGCCGCCCAAGACAAACTACTGCAGCTACATATTACTACTGATTAAATACATTTAGTTGATAGCCGAATCTCTTGAAATACAGAGATGCACGAGACTTACCGAATGAGTCGTAGGGGTCGATGCTGGAGTTGGGGATATTCCAGCACCTGATGGTGGAGTCAAGACTGCCACTGTAGCAGGTCTCTCCAGTCGCACTCATCGCCAGACACAGGATGGGACCGGTGTGGCCGCGGAACGTGTAGATCGGCTCCACGTCTAGGGACGCCGTCCTACAACATCAGGGGAGAGGATGAGGAACCACAAAACAAATACATTGCTGACAACATACAGTAGACCTTTTGTAGTGAGGCGTGCAATCGTGGTGCAAATAAATAGTTTCTCTAAAACTATGTTTCATTATGTATTGCGATATGTATCATACCATGACACAAATATCGCAATGTTTTGTGTCATGACACAAATATCGCAATATGTATCGTATCATGACATAAATACCACAATATGTATCGTATCGTGACACAAATATAACGATGCGTATCATATCATGACACTAATATCGCAATAAGTATTGTATCATGAAACAAATATCACAGAGTATCATATCAGGACACAAATATCACAATGCGTATCGCAAATACTGCGTTACGTTTTGTATCATGAAACAAATTTTGCAATATATATCATATAATGACACAAATAGCACAATATTATGACAACTATCATGTGTATCATGACACAAATATCGCGATACATATCATATTGTACCATATCACAAATATCGCATATCATGGCTCAGTGTAATGTTACATCCCTGCTTTGGACCCTGTAATAGACAGGAAATGGATTGTTGTCATCTCTAATCTGTGTGTTTGTGACACGTACTTCTTAGTGGGCACTGTCTTCTGCAGGTTCCACAGCTTCAGTGTGTGGTCCTCCGACGCTGTCAGCAACACCGGCTCCACGGGGTGGAAGGCCAGTGCCCTCACTCCGTCAAAGTGGCTGCAGCAAACACAACTACATTTACCAACTAACACATGACACAATTACTCCAACTAAACAGTATTCTACGGACACATTATTCAACAACACTGGTATTGAAAGTGGAAGGACATTGGAGAGATAGATTTAACAAGATGCGGACAAGGAAGTCTCTTTGGTTTATCAAGAGTCCAACAAATGTTTACATAGTGGACACTTGGAAGAAAAGGAAGTGGACATGATGAGCATGGATGGTAGGAGTAGAGAAAGACCACGTCTTAGATGGGAGGACTGTATGAAGGGACATTAGGCAGGATTAAGAGAGAAGTTGAGAGATGGTAAGAGAGGAGTTGGGATGCAGAGAGTGCATCTTGAACTTCAAAGACAAAGTACATAATGTGCAAGTAATGGGCTATGTTTTACTGTCGCTACCATAATTCAATGCACACTGTACAGTTTTAGAAATAAAAGACAGTTATAATTGTTCAGTTGCATCCAGTTGTTCCTCCTTGTAGGTTCATCGCTGCTACAACCTACTTACCTTCGTAATGTGTACTTTGCATTCCACGTTTTCCTAAATGCCTCTTTAGTTGCCGAGATCTGTAACAAGCTTCTTACAGTTAAACTAAAAAATTCAGATTTTAACGAGTAATTATCAGTCAACTAGATGACACAAAATACACAAACATACAACAAATGTATGACCAGTCAAAACAGATACAGTTGTATTTTATGCGATTCAACAGAACAGAGAGTGAAAACACTCTCTCTAGATGCATCCACCCAAACAATTAGACATTTACACTCAACTATTAATGTGGGTTACCTCTAACGTCAACGAATATATTTCTTGATGGGATCACTGGAAGGTGATAAACTGTGTGACAACATAACCTTTATAATGTAAATTATGTACAAAGTCTTACTTTTGCATTTTATTAAAATGATGTTATGTTATACATATTTAGTGATCTTTGTCCATAACTATAGTTCATGTTATCCACATGGATGTCTTAGCAGAGAACTCGTATATCAGACGGGGACGACCGAGATTTGCTGAGCCAAGTGGGAATGAGGGAATGCACGTACGTCGTAACAAATGCTGTCGGCCTCATTGTTCACCGTGAGGCCAGCGAGGTCACCCAGTCCAAGAGCCGCCTCCAATGCATCCTCATTGTCTGGAGGCACGCCCGCCAGCGACACACTGCCTCGTGGAGAACCTGCATCATATACACACTCATTACAGCGACCACTCCAACTAGTGAGACACTCCCTCGGGGAGAACCCGCAATACTACGCACGCTCTCATTACAATGACTACTCCCACTAGCCACACACTGCCTCGCGGGGAACCTGTATCATATGCACACTCACTATAGCAACCACTTCTGCTAGCGACACACTGCCACGGGGGAAACCTGTATCATATGCACACACACTCAGTATAGCGACCACTCCTACTAGCGACACACTGCCTCGTGGGGAACCTGCATCATACGTACACTAATTACAGTGACCACTCCCAGTAGCGACACACTGCCACGGGGGGAACCTGCATCACATGCATACACTCACTACAACGAGCACTCCTGCTAGCGACACACTGCCACGGGGGGAACCTGCATCACATGTACACACACACTCACTATAGCGACCACTCCTGTTAGCGACACACTGACACGGGGGGAACTTGCATCATATGCATACTCATTACAACCACTCAAACTAATGACACACTCCCTTACAACAAACCTGCATCACATGATCAATCTCGTTACAACAACCATTTCTAATATAAAAACCAACAAAGTTTTATAACCATGGAACACACAGCTTAGTTTTCACAAATTTGTATGACTATGCAATTCATGAACTGTGATTTGTAAAATTGTACATTTCTTGTCGTGAGATATAACTTTTCTCTCTCAATGTACTTTGTCACAATTACATGCTTAATGTACACTCGAAAAATATATCAAAGTGAGACAAAACGTAACAAAATGTTACCGACATCCTTCTGTGATTAATTTAAACTACACAAATCAAGAATAGAAAGTACATTCTTATATAGCATAGTATCAGGTCTTTAATATCCACCGAAAGATTTTATCCAAAACCAACTTCTCCACAAAGCTTTCTACTCTACACTGTAATACCCAACACCACGTCTGAGGTACAATATAATGAATATACTGTGTGAACCAAGGAGCGCCCCCTACCAGTCTGTTCAAGCTCCTGGATGTTGTTGTTACCCCCGCGGGGTGGGCTGGCGGCCCCTGACTGTAGGGCGGGCAGATCATCCTCACTCTCAAGGTTCGCCAACATCGCTTGTAGTGTCGACCTCTTGGGTCCTGCCACAACCACAGGTACACGTACAATACTCACACAGTAAGATACTCAGGGGTCATCTCATAAGTGGTCATCTCATAAGTGGTCATCTCATATACGTTTACAGCCAGAACAGTCTAGCAGTTAGGCTTGAACCGCCATCCACCTCACAAATACTTTTTGTTCGATTCAAAATGGCTTCCAAAAACCATGGATAATAACTGCTGGATTTAACTGATGTGAAATGGTTGCCAAGATAGTACACATTACCCACTGCTCAGTTATGACATCCACAATAGCATAAAAGTGGATTTAACAGGTGGCAAACCGTAAAAAAATTCTCCACAGTGATGTGATGGGAGACTTTGTGAACCTATACGACCATCCCTCAAAAATACACCATTGATACAGTCAAATGATACTTACATGTACAAACTCTTACACTCTATTACAAATGATACTTACATGTACAATACTCTTACACTCTACTACAAATGATACTTACATGTACAATACTGTTACACTCTACTACAAATGATACTTACATGTACAATACTCTTACACTCTACTACAAATGATACTTACATGTACAATACTCTTACACTCTACTACAAATGATACTTACATGTACAATACTGTTACACTCTACTACAAATGATACTTACATGTACAATACTCTTTCTCTACTATCCAGTATAAACATCCATATTAACACGTTTTCCGAACAATTAATCATGCATGTAACAGGACATATTGGCATTCTGAAATTTGATTCCGATGCAAAGTGTGTCAAGGTTACTGGATTATCGGGGTTCTGTTTAACAAGGGTCCACTGTACCCGTACTTGCTAACTGGAGTCATTATTTGTGAAACACCCTTTTCAAGTACTCACATGTTTTAGAAAATTCCACTCAAATGGAGGGAAAAGAGATAGAAGTCCCTAAAACATTAATCCCTAAATTTCTGAAAGGGAAATTACTGCACATCAACAGTGTGATAAGGATATTTTAGTCACGCAAGTTTCAAACAAATAAGTACTTGTACTCCAGCATGTTTAAAAATAATTCACACTGAATATCTTACACACGTACATTGATACATGAATACTTCACGGGAATATTTGACCCAGCTCCAAACACACATCATGTTAACCAAATCACACATGCCTTTATTTTAACTGTTTTTAAATCTGACTCCAAATGACACCAAATCCACATAAAAATGGATGTGCTTATCGACCGCGAATGAATATGTTAGCACGTGTTGTTTGACACTTGAGTCAAAGCCAGTTCGAGGCTGGACTATTCCCGTGGGTTTTATGTTTAAATTTCATAACCAGCATCGAGTAGATGCATTGAGATACTCATTCATTGTGTAAATCACATACATTGTGACCACAGCGAAGGAAGCTACAAGTCTTCATTCAATGTACACATACATACTATTATGTTTGAATGTGTCCACACACATGTATCTGTATGCATATAAATCATTTCTACTGCAATGTTTGCATGGAGCATGGACATTGCATGTAAACATTGTGCGATTCCTAGAAAATGTGCTCAAGTCATTAGATATGTTATTATGAAGGCTTTGACATCAGGCACAAGACTAGAACTACTCAAGGGTGTTATAGTGGTGTGACAGCATGTTGTGCAGGCAGGTGGCAAACATGGCAAAGCAATGATATGAGGTAACGCAATGTATTTAAAAAGTTCAACAACCTGGCCCAGAGCTGTTTGAGTTTCTGAAACTATTCTCTATTGATACTGCAGATGGAGTAAGTAATGAAAACTGCAATCACTGTAATGGACTTTTGTATAACTCTATGTACAGACAGTGCAAACGCGGCAAAGACTGGTCGGTGGGGTGCATAAAGTGGGCTGATTTGTTCACCTCATACCTGACTGGTCAAGTATGAGGTGGATGTGGTCCCACCATGACAGCAGGGCAGAAGGGGTACCATCAAAGGTCTGTAGCAAGCCCGATTTTTGGGTAGGTACGTTTTGGCCTGGAATAATTTGTGGTGTCGAGAGGGTGATAGTGTTGAAGTTGTTTTCACAGTCTAGGGTGGTAGTGTTATAGAATGTTCACAGTTGGCAGGTAGTGTTAGAGATTTTTGTTGCGGTTCCATTAAAAATTCTGTAATGACGTCACCATATCAAATCAACCAAAGTACTAATTCCCTGTAGGCGAAACTTGTTCCTTCCAAATGGAACTCTTGCTTCAGTGGGGGGGATGTACTTGCAATCGTATGTTTATGGTTGCTAGGTGTCGCTACTAAAACCACATCTGTCTGATGCATAACTCTACTGACAAGTCTGTGGAGACATGTTTGCAAGGGCGATAAAAGCACAGTGGAACACAACATGTTGCCAACAGCAAACAGGGTATGTGTAGCTGCCGAGAAACATGTGACATGGTAGAGAGGCACACGGCCGGGGAACACACAAGTAGCACTAGACAGAAAGCAAGAGAGAAGAGAAATGCCAGCATACTTTGCATTCCCTTCTTGCCTATTTGTCTCTCACGTTGGTACTGTTCCTTTAGCTTGCTGATGAGTTGCTGGTCCACACCCCACTCCTCCACACTCCCCGAGAGCTCCTTCTTCTCTGTAACACATACATACCCCTTACACACCCTTCTCTTTCACATGCACACATAAGTACACTAGCGCAGTGAAGGATACTTCATTCTGCATGTACCAAGGCAATGGTAATGACGCATGATGCATATTTAGTAACAGAACTACATCGTGTGCGATCGGACGACACAAACAGAAACATTAATGTATGGTGTATGCATGTGTGCATGTGTGTGCATGTGTATATAAGTATGTGTGCGCGCGCATGTGTGTGTGCACGTGTTTGTGAACATGTTTGCATATCCTTAACATCATAATTAAACAATATGTCAGTTTTACACCACAATGACTACAAGCCTCCTCCACCCCCTCTCTCACTTACCCCACTCTGCGTCATCATCCTGACTATGAGCCTCCTCCACCCCCTCTCACTTACCCCACTCTGTGTCATCATCCTGACTATGAGCCTCCTCCACCCCCCTGTCTCACTTACCCCACTCTGTGTCATCATCCTGACTATGAGCCTCCTCCACCCCCTCTCTCACTTACCCCACTCTGTGTCATCATCCTGACTATGAGCCTCCTCCACCCCCTCTCTCACTTACCCCACTCTGTGTCATCATCCTGACTATGAGTCTCCTCCACCCCCTCTCTCACTTACCCCACTCTGTGTCATCATCCTGACTATGAGCCTCCCCCACCCCCTCTCTCACTTACCCCACTCTGTGTCATAACCCTGACTATGAGCCTCCCCCATCCCCTCTCTCATTTACCCCACTCTGTGCCATCACCGTGACTACGAGCCTCCCCCGCCCCCTCTCTCACTTACCCCACTCTGTGCCATCACCCTGACT
>CM034538.1:63797057-63858726 GCA_020002185.1 Paraescarpia echinospica | reverse complement strand
TCTGTTGGCAATAAATGCACCTGACAATGTACTGTCTCACTGCCAGATACCATGCAAGCTTTTAGTCGTATCCTTGCAAATAACTTCACCATGATCCACAACGTCGGAGTTTACAAGCACAGCAATTGAAACATGAAACAGAAGATAAATACATCTGCAGAAAAAGAGCGACTTACTGTCTGAGTAGTTGTCGGCCTTGTCGCCAGGTGGTGTTACTGTTGGCTCGATTCACTACTTCTCCGTCTAACAGCTCATCTAAGACACAACAATGGCAGTCACACCTTTGGTTCGCACAAAGCATGCACAGTACAATTACATTTCACTTTGGGCTACCACAGAATTCTTGCACGTTGTACGGGCGAACTGCACTGTCCACAATCCCACAGGTGGACAATACTTCTGTGCTGCTGGTTTTTAGTTTATTCATAAACTGCTCATTATTTATTATATTGAGGTAATCCAGAAATATAATCGTTAAAACTAATCAATGACACATTATGAACACCGCATGTTCTGAAGTCAACTTTGAGGTCCCAATATTTCTATATGTACAGATATATTTATGAGGGCCGGGGGGCAATGTCTCTTCTTAAAGTGGCAGCTGTGAGCAGGACAGGACCGGGTCTGTGTGACTCGCAGTAGCCCTTATTTACACAGATTACACATCTTGGATTTACCCCTTCAACGTGTACAGCTAAGATACGACTTTATATTGGTCATTAGTTATACTAGCACGATAAACAACCAACCTTTGTCGTCTTTGTCAAAGGTTGGGGACTTCATGTCTCCTTGACTCAATTCTGTACCATATTTTAACTTGTGGTACTTTGCTCTGAAACACACATTTGAAAATACCAGTCACTAGACTTGCCATGCCTCTAGAAACATCAAGTCTGTAAAACACAACTACAACACTTCCTATATCAATGTTGTATTCCAGTGTTATAATCTAAACAAATAAACATTCATAACAGAGACAATAAATTTCTTAATCACTGTACATGTTACATCCTAGAACAGAAATCACAAATAATTGTTTTGCAAAAGATTTACTCCGGTATCCAAGGGACTGTCTCAAGAGATATATACTAACTTATTAAGCCATTAGATGTTAATGATATGAACTGTGGTAGTTTAAAGGGAATAAAAACATCTATTGCTCGAATTCATGTTATATTACATCCTGCTATCTATTTCCACGTCCACCAAGCCAAAAAATCAAAAAAATTCAATGAATTAGAAATTCCACATTTTATGGTGTGCATCCGGACATTTTTGAATATGCATATTTTTGGCGCGCTTTTCGGGATACCGAGATGTGACGTCACTTATGACTCAAACTCGCATCAGGCCGACCCTTTCCATGCATTCATAGCATGTTTACAAGTATAGCTTTTGGGTCGAAACGAGCGTCAGAACGAGTTATTGTGCAATATTCCGACGTAATACAAACACTAGTCATCATAGTGGAACAAACATTTATCTTACGGTTCAAATTTTATTCAAAACAACGAATGCGAATGGGCCTACAAGTCGACTAGGTTTCGCCGAGCTTGGGCTCGTTTTCCGAATAATTATATCGAATGCAACCAACGGGAGATAATCTACACCAATAAACATACATAGCAAACATATATTGTATCCAGCTACATAAAGTGACGTGTATAATCTCATAATATCACTAGAATATCGATATATGAAGGAGTTGTACAATTTATCATAATAACTTAAATCAGTCAGAGAGTTTCCGTTGGTGCCGCTAGCTCAGTGGGTAGGCACGTTGGTTACTTGTCATTTATTTTACAATCGGGCGACGACGGTTCAATCCTGACAGCATGCAAACCTTTGATTTTCTTTGCACTTTTTTGTTTATGTTTTTACGAAGTAATAAAAACAAAATCATTTTATACTATAATCCACTGTTTGTAAATAATTTTTATTTTTGTAGTAACTATTTATTCGGCACAAAAATGAAAATATGGTCATTACCCGGGGGGTATATAACGATGTTTCTAAATTGTATTTATCCAAACAAATACAATGTAATGGATATATAATTTATTAATTGTAAATATATTGTACGGTAATATATTGTAATTATATATGTGAAAACAGATTGAGATATGTCTGGATAAATACAATTTAGAAACATCGTTATATATAATGACCATATTTTCATTTTTGTGGCGAATAAATAATTACTACCAAAAAAAATATATATTTACAAACAGTGTATTATAGTATAAAATGATTTTGTTTATATTACTTCGTGAAAACATAAACAAAAAAGTGTAAAGAAAATCAAAGGTTTGCATGCTGTCAGGATTGAACCAGCGTCGCCCGATTGTAAAATAAATGACAAGTAACCAACGCGCCTACCCACTGAGCTAGTGGGACCAACGAGAATACTCTGACTGATTTAAGTTTTTATGATAAATTGTACAACTCCTTCATACATCGATATTCTAGTGATATTATGAGATTATATACGTTACTTTATGTAGCTGGATACAATATATGTTTGCTATGTATGTTTATTGGTGTAGATTATCTCCCATTGGTTGCATTCGATATAATTATTCTGAAAACGAGCCCAAGCTCGGTGAAACCTAGTCAACTTGTAGGCCCATTCGCATTCGTTGTTTTGAATAAAATTGGATTCATGCGGAACCGTAAGATAAATGTTTGTTCCTCTATGATAACTAGTGTTTGTATTACTATTACTATTACACAATAACTCGTTCTGATGCTCGTTTTGACCCAAAAGCTATCCTTGTAAACATGCATGGAAAGGGTCGGCCTGATGCGAGTGTGTGTCATAAGGGGTCAGCACACTGTTGAACTTCCTGCTTGATTACAGACGAAAAAAAGTGCATTATATTTTTGAGAAATGATTTTTTACAATGTTCACTTGCTCTGACATAAGTGCATTTGAGTAGTCAGATTTCTAGATGTGATTGTAGCAGCTGTTGACAGTAAAATGGTGTCTTTTTAGCTGATTTTACTAAGCGGAAGGGTATCTGGCAGCAATTTGGCTAGTTGACACTTTAGCCGGATTACTGCCTGCATGCATTTGTAAATATTGACGGGTGTCATACATACAGGCATTTTGCAAGAGCTAGAGATATTAGATTTTGACTAAAATCGACCAGCATGTCAATGAGATGATAATAACAGCAGGTGGGAAGTTTAAGAAACTTTATAGGTCATGTTTTTTTATAATCACACAAAACATTAACATGGTCGCCAATGGGAAAACTGACAGTGTGCTGAGCCCATAAGTGACGTCACGATACCACGTGATCGCCTAGCTCATTAAAATTTTATTTTCCGCGGGAATCGCTTCACAGACAGGCTTAAAATCGAATTTATGCTACAAATGTATTTTTCTGTATTTGTTTAATGTTGTCAAATGTTACATACAATGTTAAACTTTGTGTACACATGGAAAAGGGATTTTAGCTAATGCCTTATTTTTATTTCCTTTAACATTAAGGACATTTCCTTAAAAACATGGAAAATGGTCTTAAAATATTGTTCTTGAATTTCTAAAGAATATTATTTATTATGGTGGGACATAACTTAGTTATTGGAAGAAAACAATTTTCAATGTTTGCACACTGCATTATGTGAAAATGCACTATTCAAACATTAAATGCAGAATTCGCAAAATTCACTCATCCAACATATTAATAATAAGATGCCCCTGCAGCCCTATTATCTAATTTAATCTGGGTTTGACTAATTTAAACTATTTCTCGAGGCCTAGGCTCATGTATTTTGAAAACAAAAATTGCACGTCTATTCTGTTTTTCTAGGAAAGGCGTCTAGACTCGGGTGGTGAAACTGATAAATTAGGGATTGTTCATTTTACACAAAATCCCCTGGTAGCTCGAGACTGCCAATAATAAATCTCCTCATATAGGAGGTATCTAACTTAGTGATATTAACAACATCCATACCTAGTCTACACGGGTTATGATATGGACACTGAATATGTGTAACGCGAGTCACGTGTAACGCCAGTCACACAAAATTGGGTAGCGTAACACAAGTCACAAAGCTTTTAGTTTTACGGCAGTGACTAGTTGTTTCTTTTTTCTATTAAAATTGTGGATAAGTTAGTTGCAGAGACTTCACATAGAGGCAGTAGTAGTTTTATTACATCCCATAATCATTCTTATTTCCTGTTGGTTGATGAAAAATCATGCTCATTCAAAACATTTTTTTTTATCCGACATCATCCATCATCAATTCATGTATATATACAACAAAATATTATACTGTAATAGATAACAAGAAATTATGGTATCTAAGACAACACTTATATTCAATAGAAAACGAAAATTTATTTAAAACGATACAACTTTTGCATTAATTAATAATAATGTACTAGGTGAATGCCAGGCTGGTGCATACAGGTTTTTTCTGCTATTCATATAATGTGTTTATATGTTAAAAATCATTTGTTTACAGAATAAAATACTGAATTATAGGTTGCCAGGTAATAATTACAGAGATAGATTAATGTGATGAACCATATATCTGCACTCAGATTAACCTTCATTATCACAAAAACGTTTTGGTGGTGAAAAGGGGAACTCCTTTTAAAAATTGCTGGTACTTTTTGTGTAACATTCAATTGTTTTTTTTTTAAGAATAACAATAACAAATTGGTAAACAGACTGAAGCCACCCATCACTGTCAACCACTGTGGCCATCTTGGTTTTCTAAATCTGTAATTAATCACAAATTCAGAACTTATTTGGATTTGTAGATCCATATAATACTACACATGTTTGATACTCTGGAAAATTTATTTGGTTGCAAGTGTTCTTGCAACGTTAATTATAAGGTCATCATTTTATGGGAAAAGTGGGCCAGTGTTTTTCAATTTTTGTGCATTACACATTTCTTGATTTAAACCACTATGTTCAAGCTGACATTACTTCATGAAAGGGTTAATGCATATTTTTAACTAATGTTGTCTCCTTTCTCCATTATATTGTCTTCACAATATAATACAAACAGAAAATCTGTTATTAAATGATAGCTGATTCCACGTAATGTGAATCACAGTAACGTGAGTCACGCTGATTATGTAATATTTGTGTATGTTGTTAGAAAATTTGTAATTGACTAATTGTTTTTTAAACCCTAGTTATTTGCGATTCATTCAAGGGCAGTGTTTCCCCTGGGTGAAATGATGGGTGAGGTGGTAGGGGTGGGGTACGCGAGCACCGCAGGCACGAAGCGTTGCTAGGGGGGTCCGGGGGCATGCTCGCCCGGATATTTTTTTAAACTAGCTTTAAAATGGTGCATTCTGAGGTATGTTTTAACCTTTACTCTTGAATATAGAGGGGAAGATATAAAATAACAAGACACTACTTATAAATGTAGTAATCATGATTGATAAAAGTTAGTAATCATGATTGTTTCATCATGTTGAGGTGTGGTTTCCATTTTACCACTGCTACTCAGTAGGTGTGGTTTCCACTTGACCACTGGTACTTGGTTATGGTTATGTTTTATTGCACTAACCCTAGGCCTTGTTACCTCGCTGACAGAGTCAATAAAAAAGTAAACGGTGAGTTCTTATATAGTGCAGGACTGCTCAAAGCGCTTTACACTTTACTCCCTGTTCAGTCGAACACCACCTCGACTTCTCTGGGAAGCATCCAGTGGTATCATCTGAAGATTCTTTCATCATCACCTTTAAATTATTTTAATATCATAATATTATGGTAAATTGGTGGTTTATGTTCAAAAGATTATATTTTATTTGTTTGCTAGAATGCTATACAATTAATTAAACAGTCATTTATGGAATGCCACAAAAGTATGTTTCTATTAATCGCAAGAATGTTTCTCAAATTATGTCCTTTTTATAAAACAGTATAAGTTGTTTAGTACATCCAATTGCTGCGCAAACATATCATTGTCTAACCCAAGTTATTGATAACCCGTGAGTATACACGGTTTTGGGTAGTAGGCATTTCTTATGAGATGTGAACTTCGTTGGTTTATATTCGTAAGTATTTCACTCAAATCAACTTTCCCAAAAGTTTGTTTGCCCAACTTTGTCGGAATTTGTATTATATATTTAGCACAAAGATATCTTACGAATCACATTCCTTATTTTGCTAAAACAAAACCGCATAGAATATTAGTTGAATAGACTTGTGGGCATTTGCGTCGAATCCGGACCCACTTTGTCATTGATTGTGCCGCTTGAGTTTTGCTTAACTTTGATACCTCAGTGAGATACACTGTAGTTCCATCATTCAACATTATCCTAGGCATATTTACCTGTAAGAATATTGCGTCTTACGTCCATTTGAGGCGTAAATAGCGCCCCGGTTTGTATCAACATACGCTGCTATATATATCTCTCTTTTTACGCGCGCTGTGCAGTAACGCATGGCCGCAGCGGCACAGACTAGCGCAAACTGGCTCGCTATTTGAACTTCAACAGGGTCCGGATTCGATACAAATGCCGAGTAGTGAATAGGATTAGGATGTACGGTTTTTATTTGGGCTTCAAAAGAGTCCGGATTCGACACAAGTGTCGACAAGTGACATAGTGCCATCAGCCTGCACGGTTTTTACTCCCACCACCGTCATAAACCAAAACGCAAGTTACCGTTTGGGCGCCATTTTACATGAATGTCTAGATTTCTAGTATGTCGAAACTCCGCAAGGTGTCACCATTGGAGACACCGGGGATCCCGCAGGAATATTCAGTGATTGGACAACTGACAAGTGATATCTTTCACGTTGTCCAATGACGGCTAAACGATGTTGCTACAAATCTGTCATTTTGCAGGAATATAAGTGACTTTGTGGTGTCATTACGCGCCGCTCGCAGACGCTTAATATACCATGAAAGAACGAAAAAATGGGCGTATGAAATAGCTACGAGGCGGCAATTTCGGCATATTTTGGGCGAGGCGGCATAGAAAACCGGCGAGGCGACCCGCCTCACTTGTTATATACCAGGAGAAACACTGCAAGGGTATTCATTGGTTTCCGTTATTTATACTTTGAGGAGAAATTTGACATGAATCAATGTAGGTTTTTGTGTTTTCCTTTTTTCGTAACACGAGTCATGCTATAATTAGATCCAATTAAAACCTTATTATGTAATCAAATTATTATTTGTTTATATAATTTAATACACTATGCCAATAGATTCCTAGTCACAGAAGATGGAATTTTGAAATACAGCATTATAGCAAATATGCCAAAATACAGTTTCTGAAAGGGAGAAAACTGTAACGCGAGTCACAGTGGAAATGCCCTTAACTGACCTTTCCTGTTTCAGGGCAAACTCGAGCATCTTGATACGTCTGACGAGGTCCTGTTTGAGATTCTCCTGCCCCTTTCGCTCCCCCTGAAGGAAGGCTACACGCGCCTAGAAAACACAACAAACACACTTAACACAGTCATTTGACAAGTATGGCACCGAGTATCATTTCTAAAGTCACAAATCATGACAAATTCATATCAGACAAAGAGTAACCATTTTCACCTTGCTTATACTCAAGTAGAATAAATCACAGGTAGATGTGATCATTAACTGTTCCTATTAAAGCATCATCGCTTTTGGGATTGTCAGCATTTGTTGCATGTCTTACTAGTCATAATAAGCAGTTAACTGCATATCGATCTGGACCATAGTTTTTGCCAGAAAAATGTAATTTTCCAGGATGTACAGCCAATTTAAATGTAATAAGAACCCTACAAGCTCAGAGTAGCACACATTCTCAATGAACAGAGAGAGATGCCTTCTGGCAAGAAAAGTGGAAACTGTGAAATCTTGCACCACCTGGTGTGAGAAACAAGCACTACTGTATGCTAATAGTGACCAACTATGACATTTCCTGTATCTCAAATACTATGTAAGCATACTGTACACTTCATAAGGATACCGCAGTTTTGCCAGGAAATTATTTTCCGAGGACAACCAATTCGAGGTCTAGGTGTAATAACAGCTCTCCTGGCCCGGGGGGGTTAGCTGTCAGTAGTGCTACACTGCAGAAGTTTTTCCTCACCTAGCAGGTACTTGGAGAAACACTGTGTACAGATTACATACAGCTGTTCCCAATTATCAACTGGGACACTCCCAACGTGGGCAGACACGTTTCAATGATGTCATTCCAAACTTAAACAGAGGTTAGATCTGGCTCACTTATTTATTTCTTGTAAGATACTTCATAAATGTGTCTGCCATATATTGAGCTACAGTGCATTTTTACTGTAAGTGTAAATGTAAGGCAGGACTTGGTCAGCCTGTCCAGTGTTCCACATATCCATGGGTACAAAGTTGAAACATTTTCCTAATAAAATTGTATCATCTACCTGGTAGATTAATATATCATTTGTTTTAATATTTCATAGGAAGTCTACTAGTTATCAACTAGTTAAGCACCATATTAGTTAGAGGGTGACATACCAGATGGATCATTGGACCAGGATTAACAAGTTCTGGCCATCTAGGGGTGCATATTTAGACTGGGTGGCCTGGACTGGGGGAGACTAAACCTTTTTCTAGGACACATTAACAAGTCTGACTTCACGCACAGTCAACAATGTCCTGCGTCCTATATCTATCTCTGAAAACTCATCTCAAATCTCTCAATTTAGGAATCATGTCAGAACATTGATGCCCGATATGATGGTGATATCAGACAAAGTTACTTTCATTTGGGGCTAGGGGTCAGACTCAGAGGTCTGACATCAGAAATCGACATTTTGTACTTCAGACCAATACTGTTATTATATTGATATCAATTTGTCCTAGGGGTGGGTGCCACTGGGTGGGGGGCTAAGGCAAGATGAAAGTAATTTTGTCTGATATCGGACATCAACATTCTGAGATGATCCCTTAGTCAATATATAAATAATATCTCAAAAAATGCATGGCATTTTTTATCAGTAGTAATACATTATTGCATATGCAAACTTGTGTGCACGTTAAAGCAATGATATTCGAGTGTGCAGGATGATTCAACAGTGATTTGTTGAATGATAACCATCACAAAATTACACGTACTAGCTTGCCTACTAGCAAGACAACCGGGGTCATATTCGTTTCAAAGGGCAGCCTAACAGGACTTGTCTTTTGTTGGAATGATGTGATACAATCTCTCTCGCTGAATGCGGTGTGTCTACTGACCAAGTTATCACAGTCTACAGTCAGTGTCACAACGGCACTGGAATGTGGAATGCTATGTTTTTAAGGTGCCTATGTTGGCAAAGACATGCTTGTTTCGAGTTACTCATTTCTAATAAAAGGTTTGAAGATAGACTAATAGTTTTTCTCAGACTCTGCCTAAGACAGCAAGCAATACTCTAGTCCAAAAAAAATAGTTTCTAGATTGTTTAGTGACATTTCTATGCTTTTACAGACAATAAAATATATGTCAAAAATCACCTAAAAATTGCATTTTATTTCATTTTGAGAAATACCCTGAATGAAACATTTGCATGTCTGTAAGCACAAATATTCACACAGGTTTGTTTTGTGAACAAATGTATATTAGGCATGCTACAGCTTCATAAAAATTGTACAACAATGTTGAAAGACAGCCCAAACTTGAAGTGTATTTTTGGCACAACCCCTTCACTGATCGTAAATCAATCCTATGTTGTTTGGCGGACAAGTAAGGCCAGCTTGCATGCCAAGTTATAGCTTCCTAACTATTGCAGTTTAAAAAAAATTACATTAAGTAATGCTTCCTGGTTGTCATTGATAACAATCATGTCACCAGACAGGCTGGTTTTGCATGAAATGTGACGTTTTTCACTTGCAAGCAGTTTGTTTTAATACAAACTGATGGAGACACCTGTTCTTGAGATATCCTCATGTTTTCCTGCCAACTAGGCCCTGCAATCTGTATTTGTAATGACTAAATGTCAAACGACTGTGTTTATGACTGGCCTACGGTCCCACATGCTATTCTGTGTTTTGGTGGCACCTGATTGGTCAGGGGTCAATCCCAGGTTACTGACAAGTGGCAACGTTGTCGAGCGTGGAATGGCGTTCGGTCACAAAACAAGAAAACTACCGCCACATTGGTTATTTAACATTGTGATGCAATTATGTAATCTTCATAAAACAAGATTCTGATATCAGAATAACCAGACTATATGATATGCATTCATGGCGAGTGAATTTACACTCGTAGCCATCTGCGCTGGCGTGAAACCGACGTCATCGTTTCTACAGTAACGTCGTTACAGTTTCCAAGAATTTGAAGGGGAATTCTAGTTATGTTAATACCAACACCTAACAATGTTCTATGAAGAAAAAAGTAAAGAAATCAACCGACACGATAGGCATCCGAGTGACCTTAAGTCAGTTCGTTGCATGTTGTAGCAGAGGAATCAGCTGACCAAAGGTTCTACCATAAATATGAGTAGACTACTCTAGCCAGATACATGTGGCTAACAGTGGGATGAGTCAATCATAAGAAGACTTAATGGCCCCTACTAGACAGTATTGAAGACTTAATGGCCCCTACTAGACAGTATTGAAGACTTAATGGCCCCTACTAGACAGTAGTAAATTTTAAAAGCTTTTTAAATCCAACTTGATGTTTAGACTGTTAAAATGCGGAATAAATTGTTGGTTTAGCATGACTGTTTTGACACATCTCAGCTGGAGCCTCTGCAGATGTTGGACATGACTTCAGAAGATAGGGAAGGGGTGGAGTTGCTGTTGGCCATGACTTCAGAAGATAGGGAAGGGGTGGAGTTGCTGTTGGCCATGACTTCAGAAGACAATGAAGGGGGTGGAGGTGCTGTTGGACATGACTTCAGAAGACAGGGAAGGGGATGGATGTGCTGTTGGCCATGACTTCAGAAGACAGGGAAGGGGTAGAGGTGCTGATGGACATGACTTCAGAAGCCAGGGAAGGGGATGGAGGTGCTGTTGGACATGACTTCAGAAGACAGGGAAGGGGATGGAGGTACTTTTGGACATGACTTCAGAAGACAGGGAATGTGGTGGAGGTGCTGTTGGACATGACTTCAGAAGACAGGGAAGGGGATGGAGGTGCTTTTGGACATGACTTCAGAAGACAGGGAATGTGGTGGAGGTGCTGTTGGACATGACTTCTGAAGACAGGAAAGGGGGTGGAGGTGCTGTTGGCCATGACTTCAGAAGACAGGGAAGGGGTAGAGGTGCTGATGGACATGACTTCAGAAGACAGGGAAGGGGATGGAGGTGCTTTTGGACATGACTTCAGAAGACAGGGAATGTGGTGGAGGTGCTGTTGGACATGACTTCTGAAGACAGGAAAGGGGGTGGAGGTGCTGTTGGCCATGACTTCAGAAGACAGGGAAGGGGGTGGAGGTGCTGTTGGACATGACTTCTGAAGACAGGGAGGGGGTGGAGGTGCTGTTGGACATGACTTCAGGAGACAGGGAAGGGGGTGGAGGTGCTGTTGGACATGACTTCAGAAGACAGGGAAGGGGATGGAGGTGCTTTTGGACATGACTTCAGAAGACAGGGAAGGGGGTGGAGGTGCTGTTGGACATGACTTCAGGAGACAGGAAAGGGGGTGGAGGTGCTTTTGGACATGACTTCAGAAGACAGGGAAGTTTGTGGGGGTGCTGTTGGACATGACAGGGAAGGGGTTGAAGTGCTGTCATTCATTTGTATTGCTTAATTTTTTCTTTTATACATGACAATTTCAACTCAAGCAGAACTAGTTCCCTCCAAGTGGAACTAAGTTTCCCGAAGCACAGGTCTATCCTCAGTATCGACAGGGCTTGACTAAATATATTGAGGATAACATGTTAATAAATATGTACGCAAACAAATCAGTTCTCTTTC
This sequence comes from Paraescarpia echinospica, assembly GCA_020002185.1. Taxonomy (NCBI): domain Eukaryota; kingdom Metazoa; phylum Annelida; class Polychaeta; order Sabellida; family Siboglinidae; genus Paraescarpia; species Paraescarpia echinospica. The sequence goes on along the minus strand of CM034538.1, from coordinate 63,846,884 downwards.
ACTTTACAATTTATTTTTGCTGAGCTATTCAATTTATTCTGTTGTTTAAGTGCAAACCTAGGCTCAATCGGTTTTAAGGTTGGTAAGTTTGTGTTGCCATACAATGACATATCTTTGACTATGCCTAACTACTCCCGATACAATGCCCCAGTGACCACAACTCTGTCTTGTATTCAGCAGTAGTGGGACAACAATCATCCCATCACTAACACCAACACCAGTCAGACAGAGTACTTGAGCTGTTACTGTTACTACACCACTTTACTGCCAGTGAAAACTATGAAATCATTGCAGTGTTTACACAGTGGATGGGTGAACCACACTGTGCTAACAACTGTCAGTGCTTCAACAGATCTGTCCTTCCCTCTCCAGGCACTTGTCCTATCAGCTACTCTCAAGTGTGACAACAGTATGTGACAAGTTTCTCATGTTGTGTCATCAATCTCCAGCTAGTCTACATTAATGTAAGTCTTGTTAGATCAATAATTTATATCATCAAATCTCAAATTACCTGGGATTGGCCCAAACAAAAAATGTTTGCATCCATGAACAATAACAGAACATTGCTGGTAGAGAATAAGTGAAGGTATGCTGTCTATAATAACAAATTATAGTTTTTCTAATCTCAGCTGAACTCCCTCCTAGTGCAGTTGCTTCAAAATCTTTCTGCATTTCTTCTTGTCAATCACAGCTAAACCATACAAATGACAATGTCCAAAGATGTTTGCTAACTGACTGCTTCAAATCAAATGTTGTGACACTCACTGCTTCCTGAATCAACGGTAAACATGTCATAACATGGGAAGCTTACTGTTTCTCAAGGGGCGAGTTCATAGAATGGTGTTCATTCATTTACAATAAATACTACAATACTACAAGTATTGGATTGCAGATGTCACAAGCAACAGTTTGTCAGCCAAAGACTGGGGCATAATAGATCCTGTAGTGTCCATTTCTTCAACTCAGATGTCAAAAGAACTACATAAATCTGGACATAGACTCAAACCCCGGGGCATAATGCTAGAGAATGCTTGGAGAAGAAAAAGGAATGTTGTGATAAGTCTGTACCAAGATATGGCATTACTGCATATAGCCTACATGCCAACATGTTGTCACTGAAACATGCCAACATGTTGTCACTGAAACATGCCAACATGTTGTCACTGAAACATGGATCATAATCATACTGCCATCAGTCTCTTTACCCCATCCCCTAGTGGATACCCCAGCAAACACCTGACTATCAAATCACCATTCAGCCTGTTATACAACAAATTCTGCTTAACACTGGAGTTGATGTAACACCTGCTACAAATTACGACGGTAGATTAAACGTGATATTTCCTAACAGTTGTTCTGGTTAATTAATGGTAAATCTATGTACAAAGTCATGCACCCCAACACATGGCCGTCGGTGAACTGACTGTTTGTAGCATGTAAACAGCACACACATCTGCATAAGTAAGGTGTTTAATATCATGTAGATGGCTAATACAGTACACGGAGAACAGAAAAAAGACAACGACGGCAGTGTGTGTGTGACAGTAATGAACTCCCAAACTTCCCTTGATGTGTTGGAGTTTATCCATAAACTGAAACCATGCTCACACCATGTTATGCTGAGAGTGAGACTGACAGAGCCATACAGATGTGGTGTAATCTTAAACACCTGGATTTGGCTGGAGGAGAGAGCAAAGCCCTTCACTTGCAGTCTCCCCCCAACATCTTTGTCAATAACTCAGTGCTATCTGGTCCACTTGAATCATTGCAGTTGTCTGCAATTTGTCAAGGTCAAAGAGGAATTCCGTACTAGCAACCAATCTTTTTTAAAGTCACATGGATAGTGTTTTGGATACTGGTCTACCAAACCTACATACTTTAGCCAACACCAGAAGACAACTGTGTTTATTTATTGTGAATAACACCAGAAATATAGTTCTTCAACACAATGTGCACAACACTTTACTGTGGGGTGGATCATAGCATAGTATTCAGCACATTCCAGAAACCAAAACCACAGGACTTGGCAAAATGACAACCAGAAATTATGGAGCAGACAACAGTGTAGAGTGACGGTCTAACCCCTCACCAGCTTGGTCTGTCCCCACTCACCCTAGGCTATGGTCAGTATTGCCAAACTAAGGCCACATGTCACTATCAGATTGAATGATGGCAGCTTCAGAATGGCCAGCTACATTCAGCCAGCAATTTAGACAGGCAAACTACTTGAGTGTATTCCTATCTCAACACCTATCACCGCAGCTTGAACGTGTCTGAAACATACTTCTAATTTATTATACTCTCAATTTCTCAGTCACATTTTTTCATCCACCACATGCATTCAGTACTTGTTCGTGGCGCAAGATAATTGCATTAATCTGAACAGTGTAGAATAACAATGCTGCCAACTACAGCCAAGCAATCTATTTTGAATTATTAATCCATAACCCCAATCACGTGATTAGCATGCCCAATATGAATCACCAAAAATAACAGTTTCTGACATCATCACTGCTTATAGAAAACTAACAGCAATCAGGTATTTGTCCATCTGTTCAGTAGGATAGAGTCTGGCCACAATGACGTTGATACTCATGGCACCAGGCCTGGAGTTTATCACTCGTCCTCCCAACCACCCATAGCATTGTAACACATCAGATAAACCCACAAGATGGTAAACAGAATTGTGTTACACAACACAGTCGTTTATTTGGACCATCACATTCCAACACCGGGTACCAAGTCCGATACAACAGTACTCTAACAAAAAGCCTCTTGAAACAAGGAAATGTATCAACATGGTTTTAATTTAAAATGCCATTTTTGATATAGTAAATCAATATATAAAATATATATATAACTGTTTTTTTTATTTTTAGCTTGAATGTCTTTATTTTACACCTGTAGGTCAAAAGCCAACAATACATGTAAGTACACAAAATATAGCAGGGCGTGAAATTCCATTTGTCCGTTAGCCCAAGACAACTGGTTTTGCCACCAGACAAGTGAAATTGCTACTACTTCTAAAACATCTGTCAAACAGTAAATTTCTTCAGTAAATGTTGTTCTCTAATGATGTTAAACAAACACAAAATAAACCGCAAGAAATACAGCTGACAGTCTGCCATTTTGAAAATGAAAGTCAGTCACCATGATGAGGCGCCACCATTTGCCGCTGAATCGGCCAGCGTTAGTGCAACTATGTTTATCACGTGTAGTCTGTAGACTTTGAAACACAACATAATTTCTGCTTTTTATTTTGTTATTGGGTGAAGTTGTTTGAATAAAATAGCATTCGTTCTATGGGAATCTAATCAGGGTTTTTGTCAAGAGCCAGGACCCGGATAATTTACCTGGCTACGGTGCTCTTTAACGAATAACGCCGTCGCCGGTATGCGGTAGGTAAACGGCCCGTTTTTGGGTGCAACATTTCAGCATCGATGAACAGATTAGCACATCAGTAAACCAGCACATTGACCATGATAACAATATAAATGGCAGCAAAACAGTGCCGGTCAACGAGTGTCATTTGGCGATAATAAACGGCAGTTTTAAATTGTTCGCACGGAAGTTTGTGAATCGCCGTAGCATTACTCGTGGTTCGTGGAAAGTCCACCAAGCACCTAGCGGACAGGTCGGCAGCTGCCCCACGCATAGTGGACAGATCAGCAACTTAAGACCTAGCGCCATTGATTTCACAGTAACAAGTGGTGTGTGCATGGCCATGGGTGCATGTGTATTTGTTATCATCATTTAAGGTAGCCTGCAATAACATCATAAAGTACATGTATGTATTTTGCAACTTGATATATTTGTTATTTTCAGAATTGCAATGTTGAGCCGTCCATACTAGTGTGCATTGGATACCTGGCAAAAAGTGATACAGTAATAAGTTAAAATAGCAAAAACTAAATTAATTACGTAGAAGTAGCTTTTGAAAGTTAGTTGGGACAAGTGAATTTTTGTATGAACAAGAGAACCGAAATTTGAAGAATTTTGAGCCCTGCAAAGGAAGACCATGAATGATACTTTCAGAGATATTATATTTTGAAAATGAGGAAATAATAATATATTTAGTCAATCTGGCACATGGCTCAACTTTCGTCATTTGGATCACCCAAAAAAGTTGTCAACTGCTAAATTATGTACACTAAAAATGATCAAATTTGAAATAGCCTAGATTACAAGTAGATACAAATAACACCAATGGTTACTTTGCTATAAAAGGAATAAAACAGTTTTTTTTAAATGGTACAAAATGGAATGTATCAGAATCATGGAACGATTTACATGCTAATAAAATCAGTTGTCATAAAAAGATGTCTACTTCACAATGTCAGTATTGTCACACAGTGACAATGGGGTGGTACCCACGCCCCATCTGACTAGTCAGAATTAACACAAGCAAAATGTCCAATATACAGCAAACAACAGCACTGCAATCATGACTGGAATACAATATACAGCAAACAACAGCACTGCAATCATGACTGAAATACAATATACAGCAAACAACAGCACTGCAATCATGACTGAAATACAATATACAGCAAACAACAGCACTGCAATCATGACTGAAATACAATATACAGCAAACAACAGCACTGCAATCATGACTGAAATACAATATACAGCAAACAACAGCACTGCAATCATGACTGAAATACAATAATATACAGCAAACAACAGCACTGCAATCATGACTGAAATACAATATACAGCAAACAACAGCACTGCAATCATGACTGAAATACAATAATATACAGCAAACAACAGCACTGCAATCATGACTGAAATACAATATACAGCAAACAACAGCACTGCAATCATGACTGAAATACAATATACAGCAAACAACAGCACTGCAATCATGACTGAAATACAATAATATAACGCTGCATGTGGTCTCTTAGGCCAAGTAAAATGGACAGTGCTCTAAGTATTGTATACACTGAATAATATCCTGGTGGCATTTAGGTATTGACCAGTGGTCTTACAGAGGACGTGCCTCTTGACAAGCACTCTCACCTTGCATCTATCACCAACAGACCTGCACTGAATATGCTATTGCATATTAATGCTATCAACTATTAATCAATACTAGGATGGGAGTAGGCCAAGACATGTGCCACAAATTGGCATGTGAAAATTACCAAAATGCATCTTCGTTATGGCAATAGATGTAGAAATAGCATGTGTTTAACTGTGTGTACACATGGTGTACATGCGTGTAACTGTGTGTACACATGGTGTACATGTGCACATTCATGGAAGAAAAACATCATTACACAAAACTGCCAGAGAAACCCTTGATGTGGAATAAGGTTCCAGTCATGCCACCTGCCACTGAAAGCACCTTTAGGCTCAAACTATTCTACACTGAAACTTCTCAAGACTGGAATCACAGTACAGTTGCATTATCATTCATGATCTTTCTATCATGTAAGAAAATGGTAGAACGTGCCAAACCACCACAACAATGTACAAAATGTTTACAAACACAACTGGAACCAGGGGCTAAATCACTGTTAAATTGTCCACATGGTGTACAGGGTGTCAGACAATGCAGAATGGTTACTGCTGACTCAACCCCGAGCCTTCTAGTCTCAATACCACACACCCCCCTCCCTACAGCCAGTCATTTATTATAGTACTGTGAAAAAAAGTAGTACAGGTTGCATTTGCACCATAAACTGCCACATGAAACTGGAGCTAGAAAAAGAATTCCATTCACAGTTGGAACATTGCCAGCCACTGCTACTCTCTGACAGCACAACAGCAGAGATGAACGTATCAGCAGCCTGCATTCATGACTCAATCTTGAGAAATAAATGAACAGGAAATAAGTGTAAGTCTTGCAAGACTTATAACTGCTCACTGTAGTGAATGGACTGGACAGATTTGGCAAGAAGCCAACAGCTGCTGGTGACCATCTGGTGGGCATGTGAAGTCATGAGATTGGCCCTTGTCACTTGGGGCAGTCAGAATGAGGTCAGATGTAAGCCACTATACCAGGGCAGGGCACCTCTACATCAGAGGGGGGCTGGGTCAATTCACTAAAGCTGCTTCCTCCAACTGGCAAGTTTATTCCACTGCTAATCTGAGTCTTTGATGTCCAACTGAAATGAACAAAAAAGAGGAGGCACCTTTTATCCCTAGAGTTTGTATCACCTTAGTCCATCAGTAATTATCTGGTGGCAGGTTTTGTTTTGGCTTTTTTCTGATACAATTCAGACAATAATATCCCCATGATATTATTATTATTAAAGTGACAAACTGACATTTCTTTAGCAATAAAATGATAGCATGATACTCTTATACATTGTTACAATAAATATATTAACTAGTAGTTAACGTCTTTGAAAGGAACAGTGTGCTATAGTATTATTATGCGACACTCCTGGAGTTTATATTATGTGACCATGGCTATGTTTTGAAGTGCTATAAAGTTTCACAATGTGCCACGGCAGTGTTCTAAAGTAAAAAAACAATGTCCCTGGTTTATTTATGTAAACTTGACACAATCTCACTAGAATCAGCTGAAAATATGTTTGCAGAAAAGTACCCTGCCTCACTAAAAAAAACCAGTTAATTTATGTTAAATCATAATTTGCAACCAACATGTACTTAAACTGTTCATTGTTCAAGAATGATCTGTTCAAAGAAAATATTGTTTTCTTTGTGAAGACTATCAATTCAATGACACCAATACACTTGCTACTGGCAAACTCAACAGAACTGCCATTGAAGCAGGTAGGATACACTTTGAGATTAATCATACATGTTAAATCAATCTTGATAAATGTATTCTTTTCAAATAAGATGACATTTTGGTTAGTCATACTCATAGCTTAGCACTGGGGTAAAAGAAGTCAAGGTCACCTGTCCACACCATGATTATATACTAACCCAAGTTTCATACTGGGACATGAAATTTCAGAATGATACTAATAATCCTAAGTACATTGGTGCATTAACAACAAAACATGTTTATTGATGCACTTCTGCATCTTCTACTAGAAAGCAGTCCTTTATATAGTGTTTCTTCTGGATCATTAGCAGAGAAAGTTAGTTAGTCAATAAAAAAGAAGCCAACATACGTCTAAAGAAGAAAACCATGTGCAATCATCTGGCATGTACACAGCTGATATGTGAGGTGTCCAAAGACGCATAACCACGCTGTAAAGGGAGCAATAAACTGTTTTATTGCTATTCAATTTTGTTCTTTGTTGAATGTCTTTGTAAGTATAGAATACCGATTCCTTAGACTGGCCTTGACACAATTTATGCTAAATAAATATATGTAAATTTATATATACATATATATATATATATGTGATGTGCATTGCAATCTGCTTTATGTGCTCTCAGATGTGGCAACAATTTTAATGGGTGTAATAGCTATAACATTTATTTTGCTGTTTTCTAACATTTTGATAAACTACATTTATTCAAAGTAGGTGAATCATAAGATAAACATATGATAATATGATTCATGTCCGATTCTATAAGCACAATTCTTATATTTCCTGAATGTTCCTTCATCCATAGCTTTGGTTGATACCTCCTGTTCTAAGGATCTAGCAATCCCAATAATAATAAGATAACTTCTACTGCACCTAAATCCTTGGAAACCAAGCTCAAGAGACACATCAAAACAAAAGGATTGATCAATCTCAAAATCCCTAAGCAGTATTCCAGTTGTAAACAGATGGGTCAAGGCGCTAGGGAGCTAAGGTGGATAAGCAAGGGTAAGTTTTTAAATGTTGATATAATTTATTTTTATTTTCACTAACATTCTTTTTGTCAATGATATTGATCACACCTATTACAAAATACTTCTAAATCCTTAGAGATTGGTGTCTGTGTGTGCAAGTTATTACCACAATGTATCCCTTTCGATTGAGAAAAACAAAAAACGAGTTAATGCAGATAAATTGATACAAGATCTTTCACCTGGATAGTGTTGGCTCGAGTTGTTTCATTTCTGCAATCACACAAGAGTCTACTACCCATAAGGACAGCACGAAACAATGTCACTGACTAAAGTTGGCATTAGTTTTTATTTATGAATGTAACGGCATCAATGCTGCATCATTGTGTGAGTTCTACATCACTGGATATAGATGGCAATGTGGTGTCCCCTTACAGAGAACTGTCCTGACACTCGCACATGACGGCGAAGGTGCCAAGCCTTGGCAATAGCTACTGAATACAGCAGAAACTACAGCACCAACAGACATGTCTTTGGTGATGCTACACAGTGTTAAAAACTGTAAATATTGTCAATTCAATCTCTGATCAAGTTAAATGGGACAGTCCTGACATATGACTCTGTGACACTGACAACTATGATCAGCAGCTACAGTATGTACTATCATGAAATATAGAACACAAATGCTGGAGCCACACTGGTAAAAAGAGCTGTTTTACTCACTCTGTAGATGTGACTCAATTTGTTGTAATAAAACTTTATTTATACACCAACAAACTGACAGCTAATGCCCAATTCACAGGTGTTAATAAAATTGGTACTCACATTTAAGCAAATGTACAACTGCATACGGGAGAAAAATTATAAATTACCGGTCAGACAGTAAAAGTTAACAAAGCCATAAAATACATTTACGAAAAATGATGTATAATAAAATAGGGCACCTGGCGAGAACCACAGAAGAAGAAATTAAGCTGGCATGGAAGAACTGCCATGAACTGAGCTGGCCTGCCTAAGACCATACTAACTGGATGGAGGAAATTCATTGACATGAGAGCAAAGAGGATAGCATGTATTCAATTATTAATCTCACATTTCCATCAAAGTATGAACCAGATGAGGACAAACTATAACACAAGCTAGTGAGAGTGTTACCAGGTATGAGTCTTGTTAAATAAGTTTTTTGTTATTATGATTAAATTAATATGCTAACAAAAATAGTGTTTTATTTAATCCAACTGATACAGATATTGCATGTAATGTAAGGTACATAATGTAAACATTGAAAATCTCTTGTACATGCCATTCAAAATATCAAGTACAAGTCATAAGCATATATATATATATATATATGCCATTAATTAAAAAAAATGGGCCAAGAAGTCCTTTTGACTATATTGTGAGTTTATAATTATTAATTAAATGTTTTTGGTGAATCTTAGTTACATATCATTAAGGGTTATGATGGAAGTAAAATATTGATATGTTTAGTGGAGACTATAATTATGCATTTCAGTGAAGATACACATAAATAAAATATTCGAGTAGACCGTTTCGTGAAGATTGTATATATTAGTTAATGTGTTATTAAAAATACTGTAGAATTTTATCCAAATACGCTGCTATTTAGGCTGATTTCCAAGTGTAGTAGAAACCTTGCAGGAGAGTTGATGAGCTGCAATCTCGCGTGTAGCACAGTTAAAGGTTGTTTAAGAAAATATGCACCCTCCCACGGAATGGAAAGAAGAAAGAGATTAACTATGATAAAACTTTATTTGTTCACAAGGTACGTATTCATAGCATGCATTTTGACTTTAAACAGTAGCAATTAATGACATAATACTGATTGAATTGGAGCAAAGTAATAGCTGCAACATATATAGTAAAACATCTTAATAATATTCCTTATAATTTGGGCTAAATATGCTTTAACCTTTTCGAGTATACCTAAGTTATTTTATATATTATTTTATACCTAAGTTATTTTATTTTAATCCTAGATAATGTTGTTATATTGCATCAATAATTATGTACATTGCTGTTTTAAAGTTTCACAGGTTCTGCCTGTGCAGTAGATTCCCATTACACATTGTAATTACAGCCCACATGGAGGTATTCTGTTTGACACTGGGACAATGAGCCAATTCTAGTCCAATACACAGGTTTACAGCTGGCCACTCCACTCAGCCACCCCAGTTGTCAGGACAAAGTCCACTATCCAGTTATAAATGTAGATCAGTAGCTGCAGGAGGCTTACACTGTTACAGCAGTAGGGAAATATGAAAATTTGGCATTTGGGGGGCCCTGATGTGCTCTTAGAATGATTCAATAAAATACAGATTTCTTGGGTATAGTGGTACTACCACATGAAATGTCTATGCAAAATCATAGAAAAAATGTCTTGTGCATAGTGGCAGTACCCTAAGATATGTCTGACAAATTAGAAAAAAAGTTGCTGAACGGTTTCTGGGATATGGCAGCTAACGGTGTATGCACAGTGATGGCATAAGTCTGTTGGACCTTCGGCCCAAAGGACTAAAAACCTGTACACCTACAAGTATACATGTACATTTTGCAGAAGTTGATTACCTATCTGTCCAAATTTAAATTAGTTAAGTCATATAAATACCCATTTGTTTTATGACAGAATGCCTAGCATGTACAAACCAAACTACAAATACCAATGGGGCGATGCAGTATGCCCGTATAGTCATATGGGCACTTGTATCGAATCTAGACCCACCTCGCTTTTGCCATTGTAACTTCAGTTTTGCCTATCTTTGATACCTCAGTGTGTTAGTTCCATCATTCAACATAATAATCCCAGGCATATTTATATTACGAAAATATTGTCTTAGTGCACTTTTGAAGCCAAAATAGTGACCCAGTTTGCACTAGTCTGAGTCGCTACAGCCGTGCGTTACCACATTGCACGTATAAAATAAGCGATATAGCAGCGTATGTTGATGCAAACCGGGGCGCTATTTACACCTCAAAAGTGTGCTACGCCTCAATATTCTTAAACGTAAATATGCTTAGGATAGGGAGGTCGGAAGAAATCACGCAAACGCGTTTGCATTGGGACGCAATGTTAAATCGCCTATGTTAAAAAAATTGTAAGTCCCTTGATTTATAAAGACTGATCATATATTTTATATCAAAAGAAACATAAATATTTCTTCTTTGTGATAAAAATACCTGCTTTTGCGAACTCGTAATGCTTCATACAGATATTCGTGATGAAACAACGACACCCGCAGAAATTTCATTTCGTTGCGGGCGTAGCCATATTTAATCTCGCGGAAGGGTGGTGTTTTCATAAAATCATGTGCTCGCATTATTACCCGCCTTGCTATGTTTGACGGTATGGTTTAAATCGCAAAATGATACTCTTTCTTTTGGCGTGGTTCTTGTACGAATTGAAATAAAATTAAGAAAAATATGATATGTTGAACATTGACCATATTTAGAGAGGATCTAAGGTATGAACAACTTGCGGAAACTCTGGCAAACTACATCTTTGCTATTTAGTAATGTATAAACGTAATATTAATGCAAATTTGGCGGAGATACACCTTTGCCCATTTTTGCCCCAAGCTCGAACGTAGAGGTACCCCATGTCCGGCAACGAATTTCTTCTATTATCGCTCACATACCAGGCGTACATATTATTGCAATATTTTATTCTGAAGTTGTGTTTTAGCCATGCATTTGTTATTCGTATTTACATATGCACAGATATGCTATCATATATTAAATGGTGGATGTTATATGAATATTTAAAGTTTATTTTCATGATGTAATCATGCAAAAATATATGACAATTAATAACAACAAATAAATGACAACCCCATCCATAAATCAAACATCTGATGTACTTCTAATTACACTGCATTGATCTTGCTGTAACTAACTGCATGTATAAACATTGGCTTGGTGGTGGTTTTTTGGGTGGTTTTTTACTGTATCTTCCTAGAACTATTTGTATATGAATGTATAACGTGATTTAATTTTTCTTGGTGGTGGTACGGTGCAACATTTTGCTTCAGCGATGATGGGTATGCATGCTTTTTCAACATTTTATTTTCGAATGCTGCAAGGACATTCTTTCTAAGCAATTAAATGCGGTGCTTTATGAATAAAACAAGGTGCGTCAAACAGGTTGTTGAAATCCGTTCTAAACGACTTAGAAACGCCACAGTTTCTCGCTGGATGTAAAGCACTTGGACTTATCAGGAGCTGATCACCTGCCCCCTCTGATGCCTGATCGAAGACAAGAGTGTTCACATCTTGGACATGAACACTCACTACCAGCAACTCGTGTCATTCTGCCAGGAGTCATGCAGAAACATCAATGAGTTAATGAGTGGGACGACTACGCCTATCTTTGGAGACTCTACTCGCATCAAGAAGGACAAGGTGTTTGGAATGCTGACAAAATTTTCTGATGTAGATGCAGATGTGGAAGTGATTCTTCATATCCTACTTCCAGCCATCGCTGTTCTCTGCAAACGGATCTTTGTAGATACAACATTACATCAGATAATTCAAAGTTGCATAGCAATATGTATATATATATATTATATATATTGCTATGCAACTTTGAATTATCTGATGTGATGTATATATATATATATATACGTATATATATATATATATGTATATATATGTATGTATATATATATATATAATGTTGTACATGCATGCTGTGTAGCTGAATGCTTATTGTTGCGTGCAGTAGTTGGCTACCCTTTTCACTTTACTAAGTCCACACACACACGCACATATGCGGACACGCACACATATGTTTACATAATATAATGTACAAGGCCAAAGCAGAATGTTTACATCAATGCATGCAATATTTGGCTATGCTTATACTCTCACACACACTTTACTAACTTTGCTCCACATGATTTTGCTGGTATACCTGCCACTTCTAAAACATGTCAGATTATGTAGATATCCACATAATGGAAACCATTAAAGCATAACCTCCAACCGATGGGTAGCAGGCTTTCCAAGCTGGTTGAGTGTGGTGTATGACAATGAGCCATATATGCTGTGTACATGTATATATGCTGGATGACGATTTGAAAATGGGGGACCTGGAGATACTTTTGTAAGCTTTTCCGAAAGGTTGGTTGCTTAGTTAATTAACATAATTTTATGTAAAATTCCTTTTGTAAATTATATTTAAAGGAAATACATAAAATTTCAAGTCTTAGTTAAAAATGTTGTATTGTACAATATTATATTTTCACATTTCCTTCAAATAAAAAAAACTGTCACACAAATTTATTCAATGACCTTTATATAATTGTCCTTAACTTCACCAATTTTTTATCACAGAGTTAAAACCGGTATGGCTGTCTATCTCTTAAATAGACCTTTCCAATGGTGTATCACATTTGATTTGCCAATCTGATGAATATTGCATTTTCACCGACCTCCCTACTTAGGATAATGTTGAATGGTGGAACTTAGTCAACTTACATACTGAGGTATAAAAGTTAGGCAAAACTCAAGTTATAACGGCGAAATCGAGGTTGGTCCGGATTCGATACAAGTGCCGTCATATGGAAGTGGCATTTCAGTAGCTGTCAGTGCAGACTGCAGTTGCCAGTGACAGTTTTTGTGTCAAATTGACGTACGTTTTCGTTCATCACTGCGCAAATATTATACCGTTTTATTTCTGCTAAAGTAAAGGGTAACGCCACCGAGTAATATTACCTATGACAAAGAGCGTGTTTGTCCATGCAAATATTCTACACTGGCAATAAAATTAGCTCTGCTATCAACAGTCAGATAAGCGACCACAGCGGCTGCCATATTGGAAACCAAAATGGCGGTCAAAGCAAAACCCCTTAGACTACACAAAATGTCGACATTTCCTGTGAAACCAGGAAGACGCACATTGTATTTATAAATAATTTAGCGTATGAGTACAGCGAGTATGCGTTAATATTTCGTAGAATACTAGTGTCTCGATATGTTAACAGAAATGTGTGGATTTACCTGTAATTCGGCCCTCTCAACGTCCCACTGCGAACGTTCCATCTCGAAACGCGCCCATTCTGTTTGTAAAAAGTGCAGAATCCCTGGCATAGAATACTGTGGGCGATTTCCAAGTTCATCCTGTTGCCTATTTCCTCCAATACTCATACCTCCAATGTTTGACCTATACTGTCCACCGTTCTGTGATACAGAAAGTTCCTCCATCACGATTTTCTATTCATGGCACTCGTTTACGAAATTTCCGAAAGGCGGCGCTTGCATTTCTTTGACGTCATTACATTTTTACATTCCCAACGATGTCTTTAATGTTTTTAACTGGCTTTACAGATATGTAACTATTTATGCATAGTTTTAATATTCTAAAACACAATTGTAAATTATTTGACATTTTCCCATTTTTTTTATGTTTCATAGAACTCTTTAACGTTGAAGGGAGATTTACATTTCAGTGCATTTTCCGGGCACAAGAAGTAGAATGCTTTGGAACCAAAATTGTTTTGTAATGGAATTAAGCATGTTTTTATACGTTACTGGGAAGCAACAATACTTTTAGCATGTTTATAGCAGCATTTAATGCGTAGTGTGGCTTTTTGGAAATGACAAAGCACCATGATCAAATTTCTGCTGATTGTCAACAAACAAGGCCACCCACGAATTATTAAATATTTTGACAGTTTGCCTAACGGCAGAGATGAAACAGTGCGTGACCAGGAAGCCGAAGTTATAAAGAAATGCCTCACGGCATCGGACAGAGAGGTGGTAGCTTAATGTATCAAATAAAGTAATTTTACACATTCGTTGATTTTATGCATTGGAAAAAGCCCAATTAAATTGTCAATGGCATGCACAGACATAGTTGTCACATAAATAAGTAATATACATATAACTTTAGCTAACGTCTTATAAGATATCAGTTAGTTATTATTATATATTAACACAAATGACTGTTATGACACATACATATCACTTTATTCAGTCATTTATATTATAAAACAGATATTTGTGGACGTTTGTCTGTCTATATAGGATATCTGTTGGCTGAAATTTTGTAGGTGTGCAAGCGGGCCCTTTCAGATGGTTCATACATTTAGACATTTAACATTTTCGCCTGGGCTGTACCATGGGGTTCTTGAGAATTCAACATTTTGAAAGGCTGCACTTGAAGTTGCAATGGTGGAATTTAATGTGACTTTTTATGTCATTGAAAAGATAATGATGCATGCTAACTTGAAAGGTCTATGTCATCGGATATATGCAGAATTCTGAATAGTTTTCAGTTTTGCAGTTTGAAAATTTGGGGTTTTAAATTTTGGCAGGTTCAACATATTTTTATGTTTTGTTCTGTCATCGTAAACATAAATAAACATTTGGACATAAATTACAAATCCTATCAATTATAAAGGAGTGAATCGGTTGAATCTGGGGTACGTGAGCTGAGTTTTTTCCTCCAGGACCAGGGGTGTGTGTTTTAGATAAATGTTAGAGATTTCTAGGTGGACAAATTTTCACTGTTCAGAATTACGCGAACAATATTTGTTTACAAAATAGGATCAGATTTCAGTGTACCTTGCAGGGTGGGGACAACATCACTTGATATGTTCTGTCCTCTCCACGAGTCATCAACTTTACAATTTTGGTGGTCCTGCAGTCCACCAGGCTTCTAACTCCAGTGTCCTACACTGGTAGAGATGTTAATGATTTAAAATGTTATGCAATCTATCAGACGTAGGTTTAATGTTCTCAGCTGACTGGTGGTGGTAGAGGGGTTTACAGAGCCCAGGAGTCTATACATGCCAGAAACGTTCCTGTATTTGTTAGGTTTCTGGCTATAATTCTTAGACAGTGGTCAATAAATTGATGCAAAGTTTTCTGTGCTGGCCATTTCATCACTTCTATAGGTAGTTTAATCACAACTACAAAGGTGTGAAGAGAAACTGAAAAACCTCTCCGATGCAGTTGAATTTAACACAATCTTTGTTCCTAGTATTCTTAAAAAAGTACAAAAATAATAATATGTACCTGTAATTTCACTGTGACTGTACACACATGTAGGTGTTAGATTCATGTCTGTGCTATTACATATTTTACCCTATATTATACAATATGTGCACAGTTTTACGTCTATACTTGCAAGGTTTCACTGCTCTTCTTACAGTGTTCATTCTTCAACTACACAACATTTAAAATCATCTTCAGAACATATGGAAACATGTGTTTCATCCTAGCTGTCGATGATGAGGAGGTAAGTCTACCAAATTGACTTCAGAAATCTGTTGATTTGTACTGTTGATAACTGTACCACGAACTAGTGCCAGGTACTGTGCTATTTCAAAAGCACTTTGACATGTGATAACATTTTGCCTAATTAAGAAAGCACATCATTTTCTGATTTCACATCCAGTTTTTCAGATTCTTTGCAAGAATTTTCCCATCATTTTTTTTTCATTGTTAGATCAATAGTATTACATTTTTCAGAATCTGCAAAAAATATGCATTAGAATCGGAGCCATGTTATGACAATACACAAATTTATGTATGTTTTGTTTTAATACAGTGTATAGTTATATTACATATCTATGTCATGTTTGTGTGTTTTGTAGAATGAACTGGCCATGCTGGAATTCATCCATAACATTGTGGAGACATTTGATAAATACTTTGAAAAAGTGGTACGTGGTAAGCTTTACTTGGATGAAGATTGTATGTAGCTACCATTGTGTATATTCAATTCGATCAATACATTTTATTTTATATCTGTCAATTTTTTTGCAATATTATCCACAGTTAGATTTATTGTATATGCAAGCACGTGCATGTTTGTGTTAGATTTTAATGTGTTAATATATGTAATCTATGTTGTTTTTACATTTTTCAGTGTGAACTGGATGTATCCTTTTTATCTGGTCAGCAAACAGTTTTGAGAACAGTTACTGCTGTCAATCACTGACATTATACTGCAAGATTCAAATCTTTTAAGGGGTTGTATAATTTATCTCTGAAGTGGAAATTAATATATATTAGATTGCATTGATGTTGTTTAGTTTTGTTCAAGAATTTGGACTGATAAGATCATGGTGTAGACATTGATGTTTAAGGGGAACACCATGTGCTATTATTCCTAGCCATTCTTTCTATCAACGCTGCTTGATATTGTATACCGGAATACAATAATTGGAAGGTTCTTCAAGTATTCTTTAACTGAGTATCAGATCATGTTTAACCTGGATCGTGTACACATGATCCTCGATGAGATGATCCTAAACGGTAGGATCATAGAAAGTAGCAAGACCCGGATCCTTGCGCCAGTTCAACTCCTTGACCAAGTGTCCGGAAGATGAAAACTTTAAAGAATTGTGTTTTTTTACTAAATGTACATGTGTGTGAACGTAAATGAATGAAATTCTTTTACATTGTCATGTGTTTCGTCAAGTCTGCTTTACGACTCAATAATATTGGAAGTCACAAATCATAGTGTAGTGTATACTACTACCTGAAAGCTCACAGAGTGGTTATAAATTTGATCAACATAAATATGAGTTGTGCATATGTATCTTCTTTGTGTACCTCACTATTAAGGTCCCCTTTGGGACTGGACAAAAACGACCTGAATAGGGAAGTAACTGTATTAGCGGGACTAATATCCTACACTTTATTGTATGTGGAAATATTTTGGGACTGTTCTAGGGTGATCTTAATTGCAAGGTGGCTGTATTACTGAAGTGACCATAAAGTGTGGTTCCATCATACTTCACGGTAGACAACAATCTGACTAATTTAGCAAATAATCAATGAACAAAAAAATAAGTGACATGCTTTTCGTGTGAACAAGTAACTGATGTTGGATGAAATTCCCAAGTTGTGCAGAATAGTGCGTTTCAGGGCATGCGAGTAGATTTAGTTTCACCTTCTTTGCCAGGGAGCAGCACCGTGCCCGTTGTGTTTGCCAGCAGGAAGCCGTTTCACGTCTAGTGCCGTAGTTTTCAGTCACCGCTCAAAAGGAGGCCGTTTGTTCTTTTTTAATTTATTAGTAATATAAATGTCTTAAGACTATATTTGAAATTATCATCTGATTTCGTGCTGAAGGTGCAGGCGTAACATACTGACAAAACACAGGTGTGGGGAAAAGGCTTTTAATATTGTCACGCTGCCTCCGTACCAATTATAAGAAACTGTTTTATCAGCATTTAAATTTAATCTACTCTCAGTCATCCAAACGAAAATGTCATTAAGACAATTTCTGAGCTGATCTAAGAGCAATTAGTATTAAGCGTAGATAAAGAATTGTAAATATGGGTATCATCTTTTATCTGCTGTTCAGGGGCGGACCCAGAGAGGGCAGTCTAGGGGAGCACAAAAACATCCACTAGCGGCCGAACCAAATGTCGCCGAGATAAGTTCAGCTTCTCCGCTGACTCTGCTCGACTGATGATATCGGGTGCTGTTAATTGAAA
This sequence comes from Paraescarpia echinospica, assembly GCA_020002185.1. Taxonomy (NCBI): domain Eukaryota; kingdom Metazoa; phylum Annelida; class Polychaeta; order Sabellida; family Siboglinidae; genus Paraescarpia; species Paraescarpia echinospica. Next base: position 63,828,701 of record CM034538.1, on the reverse strand, counting down.
ATGTTTCGTCGCTGCGCGGCCGTACCTTCATCTTAATTTTTCGCGCTGTCTCGGCTTGAACTCGACTATTGAAATCGGAAGACGGGGGGAGGGTGTACTGTTGAAACATTTTCGCCGCCGTATCTTCAGCTCTTCTTCAGCTTCTCCGCTCCGCTCGACAATGACATCGGAACACGGAGGGGGGGTGCTGGGGGAAAATGTTCGCCGCCGCATCGCCGTAACTTCAGCTTATTGTAACCTGAACGAGGGCTAGAGGGGCACGGTCACGTGGGCACATTGAAAAAAGGTGTACGGGCACACTACATTCCAAAGGTCTAGCACGAGTTAATCAGGCTGAGTTAACTGCAATACTGTTTGATGTTCAACGATGTCCCTCGTTCCCACGTTCAACACAATGCAATCTTTCTCTTTCAAATTACTATGCTCGCTAATTCCGGGTAGAGGAACTGATTGAATGGAGAATGTCTCACCATTCAATGTCCTGAAAAAAATGCAAATAATCCGTTCGTGCGTTAATGCATCGTCAGTTGATAGACCAATGGCCTAAACCTCAAAGGAAACAATTGGACACAAAGGCAACTTGACTTCGGCGTCTTCAAGGAGAAGAAGATACACTTACAGCGATCCAACGTTACCGTACAAATACATAGGAATGCCTATGTTACGGACTTACTAAACACAATTTGGCAGGGCAGTATACCTTCAAAATACTCATGGTGGGTTCTTTCTCGTTTCAGCTGTATCAGCCCTCCATTAGTTTTCGAAAGTGGACGCTGCATGTCTCATTTGCCGCTCCCAAGCGACGCGATATGCCGCCTGAGCTTGCCACCGGTGATGATCGACTGATCTTTCTTGCTGTGAGACTTCGTCAATGAGTCCTTGTGTCGCTTCCGTGGAGCCCCTCTGTCGCATTTCCCAGCTGAAAGCTCTTCATACAGGACCATCTTCAGCAAGCGGTTTCCCTCCATTCTTGAGACATAACCTGCCCAGCGTTGCTGTATCTGTGGAGCGTAGTCTCCATGCTGATGGTCTTTGCAGACACCTCTACGTCGCTGTTGCTAATAAAGCAACTTCGGTGGATGTGGAGGATAGTGCGGAGACATCGCTGTGGAAATGTCCAAGGATGCGCACATGGCGACGGTAAGTCACCCATGATTCCGCACCATATAGGAGGGTGGTCAGGACGACGGAGTTATCTAGACGCACGTATCAGTTCCACCACTGCGATAAACACCAGTGGGCTCAGGGCGCCTCCCTGTCTCAAGTCAAAGTTCACTTTTAATTATTCTGAAATTCCGGGTTCACACACAACTTTGCCCTTCGTTTCTTTATACGTCCCTGCGACCATCATGACCTCTCCGTTTGGGACACCCATCCGTATCAGTGCTGCCATTGCCATCTCTCTCAGTACTATGTCACGTAAGCTTTTTCCAGGTCCACAAATCCCACAGCCATACACTAACTCGTGTCCCTCCATGTTTCGACCAGCTGCCTCAGAGCGAATATCAGCTATGTGTCCAGCACCGTGTATTTGGCGTATTTGTCACACGTTGGTGAGTGGCGAACGAGGAGAGAAGACGCTATACTGTCGCCCATTTGACACATACGACGGTGAATATAATTTCTTACATGTGGTGCCGCCAACACCAGGACCATTAGTTCAAATTTTAAAAATATTCGTTAGATATGAGTTTTTGAGAGATTGAACTAATTTCATCTGAACAACAGCATGTTTCTATGACTATGCCCGTAACGACACGTTGTCGTCATTCCGTATATAGACAACAATACACAACATCTAATACGTTAACTATGAAGCACTGTTGCAGTATCTGTAGCGAAAAATACTGCCGCACTGACCCTTAATGCGTATGTCCCGGCCGAAGTACAGTTTTTCGCGGGGAGACGGCAGGGCTTGTTATAATGTTTGCAAGGGGCAAAAAATACTGCCGCACCTACCCTGGATTCTGGCTGGCACCTGGCCGGGTCCTGTTGATTTGTTTGTTTTTAAGTCATGAAGTAATTTGGCGACTCCTTTTGTTGTGATGGTGATGTGTTTTATACTAGTAATCTAATGATATGTGTGTGTATACAATGATGAATTTTACATGTATGTATGTATATATATAATTATGTCGTTATATTTTGCACATTCTCATGACATTATAAGAATAAAATTATTTTATTCGTGTGAAAGTCACACAATATTATAACGTACACTATGCACACTAAAATGTGTGTAGTTCTTTATATGGTTGGTTTTATGCTAGTATAATAAAAAAAAAAAACTAGACATAGTTACTCTTACACTACCCAGTGGCGCACCCAGGGGGGTTGGTTGGAAAATCCGTCACTATTGAGTGATCCATACGGCAACGTACAGTAGGGATGTTAACAGGGTTGCCCGAAAACCCTCAAAATTTCTGCACTGTTATATGATCAAAATGATGGTAATGTACGTGAGTACACGGAAGGGTGACGGTAATACCCATAGCCCCCCGCCCTACCCCCCCCCCTCCCCCTATCTTCCGATGTCACAGTCGAGCCAACCGAGACAGCCACAAGGTGAAGGAAGATGTGAAGATATGCGGCGGAGTGGCGGCGAAAATGTGTCAGTGGTGTGGAAGCTCCGGTAGCCCCCCCTCAATATGGATGTCGTTCCCGCACCACTGGTAATACCCGTTTGAAAACATCCCAACATGTCAATCCTGGGTACGCCCCTGCTACCCAAGTATGCAATCCACATACACTACATTAATTCATGTATATTTAATGCATACCATACTTATGTTTTCAAATAATTTACATTTTAGTCATTATATAATGCATGTGCACTGTGATCATGTAATATAATTGGGGTATGTTTAATACACAATGTACACACGTTTTATAATAATAACGTTTATTGCTGCATAATGCTCAGTACAGTACAATGCAGTGACAACAATATATATAAAATATACATTGTGCAACAAATTAAATTAAACAAAACATTTGCTTGTATTCCTTATTCAAGTGTTCAAGTTGTAAGTAAATCATAATTCGTGCAAAAGAACATAATAATTATACCATTATGATATTCTAACAATTTAATTAATGGTACCATAAAGTGTACCATAAAAAATACATATTTGATGCACATGTGTTAGTGACAAATGAACAATACAGATATAACAAAGGTGCACCATAACATAACAATTCCATTTAAAGTAGGAACAGAAACTATAATCTATGCTACTGATTATGCAAAAGTAGACATTTGGCTCTTTTTTGAAGATATGTAAACTTGCACAACATTGTAGAAAATTGTTCATGATGAAAGAATTCCAGATTGTAGGACCTACATAGGCCAAAGATAATTGTCTGCGATTTGTCTTGCAATATGGTATTTTATATACTACTTCCTGTCTTGTACTATATTTATGTGTGGATATTTGCAAAACAAATACATCATTAAATATATCCGGCAACATACCATTGTTATGTTTGAACATTAAAATACAGCGTAAATATTGATTTAACTGATAAATATTCATTATCCAATAATATATAAATAAAGGCTATGTGTGATCAAAAAATCCTACATGACTAATTATGCACAAAATTATTTTTTAAAGTATATATATCTTAGTTAGGTATATATTCGGGGCCCTTCCCCAAACAATATTACAGTAGGTAATATATGAGTAGATAAACATATAATATAGATTTAGCAATAAGCTTTTATCTGATTTGTTTGTCACCTTTTTAATGCCAATATTCTTAGATATTTTATATATATATATATTTAATGTGAGCGCTCCAGTTCAATGTGTTATTTATAAGTAAACCCAACAATTTTATTTGATTTACAGTGTCAACTTTTATGCCGTCTATGCAAATATTATTATCCCTCTCTCTTATTCTCTTCGTATTACTAAAGGTCATTGAGTGAGATTTATGTATATTTAAATAAAGTTTATTAATTTTAAGCCATAGGGATAGTCTTTTTATTTCAGAGTTCAGAGCATTTTACATTTCATGTATATTTTTGCCTTGTATAAAGATGCTCGTGTCATCAGCAAACATAATGGTAAACGTTGTGTCAGATAAAGTAGTTGAATCATTTATGTAGATAAGGAAAAGTAAAGGTCCCCAAATTTAACCCTGCAGAACACCACATGTTATATTGTTAAGGGCAGATTTTGTTCCATTAAATTTCACTCGTTGTCTGTTACTTAAGTAGTTATGAATCCATTGGAGTATGTTTCCTCTAATTCCATAATGTGCTAATTTTCTCAATAAGATGTTATGATTAACAGTATCAAACGCTTTAGCGAAATCCAGAAATACCCCAATTACGTGGTCTTTGTTGTCAATTGCCTTATTTATGTTATCTATTAGCACTGAAATAGCCACATCCTTGGAATATCCTTTTCTAAATCCAAATTGAAAATTAGACAGGATTTTGTGTCTTGTTATATAATTTATTAATCTATTATATATTAATCTGTCAAAAAATACAGGCAAGATAGAAATCGGTCTGAATTGATGATTAATATTGTATCGCCATTTTTTTTAATGGGGACTATATCAGCTATTTTTAGCTGATCGGGAACATATCCTTAATCAAATGGTAAGTTTACAATGTAGCATAATGGTTCAAATAGGTTGGAGAAGACCTGCTTAAGAATTATAGGTTTTATTCCATCCCATCCACTTTTCAAATGTTTTATTAAATAAATGGGATTGCCATTATGCACCATTACTGAGACTCGTTCACTTTATGAACTGAGCAAAGTGCAGCCCAATTACCATGTGACATGTACATATTTAATTAAAGCTAAGTATGCACGTGTTCATTTATGAATGTCTGCATGGGTATACGGATGTAAGCAAAAGCCCAGTGCAGTCGAGCTCAGCAGTAAACATGCCAAATGGGTAGGCCTACGTGAGTGAACGAATATATCATCATTATTGCAGGATTATATAAAATTATGTTATAAATCTACAAGAACACATTTATTATTTTTTGCTAAAATATTTTAACTAACTTTAAATAAATCTCAATTATTTTATCACCAAATATGTGATTTGGCAGTTTGTAGATTAGTTGTGCTGAATACAATCCTTCTTCCAAATGTCTCGGATGAACAACATTCTAATAATTTTACGCCCACCCCATCGCAAATATTCATAATTAAGCTTGAAGACAGCACTTAGATTAATAATGCATTATATATATAAATATATATAGTTGGCACAGGTTGCTTTGGGAGATACAGCTTTTGAACGACCCAAATATCATATTTTGAATAAAACTACATCAATATATAGGCCCTACATGATATGACAACATTTACATTTAATGGATTTCGCGACTGTTCTAATCAGTATCAGTCAAAATTTAACGCTAATTAATATAATCTGGATGAAACTACGTATGCGTAGGACCCTGGCTACTTGTTCATAAAATTAGTCTGTGTATATGCAATAGCCCCTTGCTAACATATAACAAGCCTTGACGTCTCTCCGCGAAAAACTGTACTTCGGGACATGCGCATTGAGGGTCGGTGCGGCAATATTTTGCAGCGGCAGGATTTTTCGCTACAGTATCTCCTCCCAGACGCTGATGTCCACTCGCCTCTTCCTGTGTTCACTCGCTGCGTTTATCTACCATGCATTTTGCGATGTATTATACCAAAGAAAGATAGTTATTTAGTCCTACTTGTGTGTTTGCAATATGATGCTTCTCTACGGGGTTTGCCTCAAATAACTGATTGATCATCACTCAACTGTAAGATCAAAATACTGTAATGGTAATAATTGGTGCCCTCGGTCTGTTGTTCCAGGGGTGAACGTATGCCAGTAATTGATAACTAATACGTTAGCTTACACCAAGGTACAACAATTATCTACATTACATTAGTTTGAAACTCGTTCCCACGACATTTTTTTATTTCTGCTGCAGCTGTCGCCATTTACGGCATTGCATGCAACAAATAATGTCTTGTTGAATCGAACACAATGTCAATGGCCACACAATTTGTCCACAGGCCAACGGGCGCAAAGTAAAAGCGAAAGAGGCGAGTGGAATTAGTCACCAGGGAGGATATATAATTAAAGTGCTTAATATTTAGAGTATTAATATATATAATAAGAATTTACAATAATACGCGAGTTTACTGGCAGGTTTCTGCGACACATAAACAACACTATAGCGTGAAGTGTTATTTACAAGTTATCATCATTGTATTGGTCAAACGAATCTTACCCTGTGTGACGGAAAACACGCTTTTTAAGCTCAGTAATATGTTTTATAAAAAAAACAAAATATCCCATGCTAACTTCGTTAGAACTAGTAGTTGACTGAACGGATGTACATTTAGCAACTAAAAGCAGGTATTAACAGCGAGTGTCAATAGCGTTCATACATTGTATAGCGTATGCGTACAAAACGCCAATATGGCGAATTCAGTGGCGCGTGCGTGTGGGCGTGCGCCCATCACGTGTTCATGCACATACTGTACCATCTTTTATGCATTGCGTCCTACCTTAAATATATATAGTTTAATGCCTTCCTTGCGAACATTTCCCCACAAAGACTCATCAATACAACAGGAAGACGAAATCCCAACACCGATGTAATTATAGGACTATTATATATACCCCGAGATGTTCTCAGACTATTATATATACCCCGAGATGTTCTCAGACTATTATATATACCCCGAGATATTCTCAGACTATTATATTACATGAAAGAACGCTCCAAGAAGTGTTTCTTGGAGCTCAATTTGTGACGACTTCGTGGCGTTAACAATGGTGTCAACTACAGCACGCCAAAAGTGCAACCAAAGCCGCTAATCAAATAACACGTTTAAATGTCAGTCTGGATTACACCCAATTAGTGGTCGTTGGGTGCACCAAGTCTGAAGTTCTGAAAATAGAAATCCAGAGCAACACCTCTGTCAGCAACACAGCTCATCAAATCGTTCGAGTGAACATCGGCGGATTGTTTGCACAAGTTTTCATGTTGTTTTATTTATTAGTGGTAGACTCTCGTCGTGTCACAATAACACTTGCCACATATCTATGCGAGGACTATCTGCTTGTCAGTAAATAACCGCAATGACAGTAGTATATGTGTCGATTGGTGCATGCTACTTACAGCGAGCATAACCATTTTGTATACAGTCAACATGCATCAGCCCGACATATAGATCGTTCACGTTGTACCCAGCTCAGGCACAGCTTCGCAGACATCTTCTGTGATATCCCTGGTCCGCCGCTACAACTATAACGACGATACCCTAGTGCAGACATGCGAGCAACACTTACTGCCGCATTCTGTTCACGTCGTTCGCTAGGTTTCCACCGAGCCTGTCGTCGCCGTAGGGACGGTCGCCGCCGTGGGATCGTAGCTTCACACCGTCATGTCCACCGATCCTCGCTACCTTCGACCCATTTAACTTCAGCACGGCTCCGGTCGATTTATGATAGCTGATCTTCGGCGCAAGCGTCGTAGTTTTCGAAATGGTGCGAGATCGAAAGTGAGGCGACAAGACGTCATTTTGACGGCGAAGCAGCGCGTTGATCGGCAGGCGCGTGGCACTAGGCGAGATGAACTTCCCCTGTCTCCTATTTAACAACGGATGTCGATATTTCTCCGTGTAGTCAGTCCGGGTGCGGCCACGTTTGCCAGCTTGAGCAATTTGTATGTCACGGTTGTCTTTGGCGCCTAGCCGTCGGGAATTGTTACGGTGTCGGAATCCGACTTGAAGTCGCGGCTTTATACCTCGCTCGCCGAGCGGAGGGACTCGATTGTTGGAGGAAAGGGGTGTCAGCACGGGTTGGTCCTTTCCTGTCCCTTCGTGTCGACCCTTCTTCTTGCGACGCATTAGTGTGGTGGAGTTGCCCGCCCGTCGCATGCCTAGTCCAAGGTGGATTTGGTGTTGTTTCTCTGGTCCTGGTTGGAGAAGATGTTGTTTTCTCTCCGGTCCAAGGTGGAACAAATGTTGTTTTCTCTCTGGTCCTGGGTGGAACAGGTGTTGTTTCCTCTCTGGTCGTAGGTGGAGCAGGTGTTGTTTCTTCTGTGGTCCTGGGTGGAGCTGATGTTGGGTTTCGCCGGGCCCTTGCTGCTTACGGTGCTTGTGTTTGCTGTGATGATGTTTCTGGGGCAATATCCCTCGTCCGGCTCTGGCGATGCTCTGACGATAGCGAACTTTGCCCCAGTGGCTGTAGCGGAGCACAAACACGGCGCAGACCATCATGATCAGCATCGCCGTGTACAAGCGCGCCTTTGCGTGCTTGCGCATGACGTCACTTCCGCTCGTTTGCTCCAATCACTTATTTGTCCAGAGCGCGCGATGAGGTGTCGTCCAGATCGTCTGCTGACCACACGTCATCGTCTGAAACAACATAGAGTGATGTATTCATCTTTACTTACAAAAAACAATGCACAATGGTGGAAACGCTGAAGAAATTGTCAACAATTATCATGACAGTTGGCACTATGTGCGTTCAAACAGAACGTCGCAATTTATTAAACACGATACTCCAGGCCGCTATGATGTATTGGTGACAACGAGATGCATTGTAACACAATCTGCACCACGGAGCAGAGAAAGAGATAAATAAAGCCTTGGACAAGTTCACTAGTTGTCCAGACACCTCCTGCCACGTTGGCCGGGCGTGTGGCGCATATCAGGATTCGTTGTCGAAATAAAGCGAAATTACATCCTCCTGCAAATGATGAGGACATTTCTAACAGAAAATAACACTAAATACTAGAGAAACTGTCCATTAAGTTGGTAGAATAAGTTTAGCCGATTTATTTACTGAACTATGACACTGAAACATACTTCAGCGTTTCGAATGCCGTTGGACTTTTAATTTCATAATTGTGTTATAAAGAAAATCGATTTATACAATAAATACTGCCCAGTCATTTCTGCCCATTAGTTCGTATTATAAGGCCCATATCACCACATGTCAATATGCCATGCCGCAAATAAGGCTTTTCCGTAATAATTCCCCTTTGCGAGAGGCCACCGTTCTTACTTGCCTTTGCACCTCTCGTAATACAAGACTATTAGTTCACAATGCGTACGACTTGGGGTCTATAAGCTGTTTTTTTTAGAGATACGCCGCTGAGAATACTAGCTATTACAAACGTGAACCTAACAATACGCTACAATTCAATGTTTATATTATGGATTTATTATATTCACTTTTTAAAGGGACGATTACATAATTTGTGTTTCTGTTGGAGGTATAATTTAAATAATTCATGCTGCGTTAAACATTCAAACTCTTAACAATAAACCGCTGGTAATATACATGAAAAACTGTTTTCACCGAATCGGAAGATCAACATAAAATGCAGACACCTAAGGAAATATTGATAGATGCAACTTACAAAAACAAGTACAATTGCGATAAGACGTAGTCGAGAGTCTAAGAATATATATACTGCCGATATCATTAATCTTACGACAGAAGTTATAAAAGGAAACACCAATGCGTCAAAGTTCAGTAAGCCTACAATCTATTTGTGAAAGTCGTAAATCAAGACTATGAGACTTGGAAATGTATGACGTAATGTATTAAATTAGACAGATTCAAGACGACTCCTAGGTCCATCTTATTGAGCCAGAGTTTTGATTGGACTTCAGGATGTCCACCCATGCCCACATGGGGCACCCGGTCCCCCCTACTAAACAAAATTCGAAATGATCGAATAACATAATTTTCACCTGGATATCATTTTACTCATTTTTAATAATGTTGGACTTGGATTTCACGAAATATGCGTTTGGGCGCAAAGATATTATTTCACGAGGAGTAGGCGTATTTTTCTATTGTTTACAACATTTGCATGCTAACAATATATGATAACTGACGGTAAGCATCACCTCCGGCATACGATCGTAACAAACGGGGATCTGTCTGGATTACAAGTGGCTGTATATACGCAGGCATATAAATCAAACACGTACATACAATGTATGGGATTATTGGGTAACACAAGCAACGTAAAACGTAAGGATGTTTATGCGCAGAGAACGCCCAGGACAAACATAAGACGTTGTCAACCTAACAGGAAAATACTGGGCAAGAATTAATAAAAAAGCTGCTGCGTAGCATCGCCGTACATCGATTTGTGTCTGTGCGCGTTTGTGTGCGTGCGTGCGCGCGCGCGTGTGTGCGTGCGCACGTACGTGTATGTGTGCGGGTGTTTGCGTACGTGTTCATACAATTGAAAATTGTGTTTCATTAAACAGTATTCAGTGGGTTTTTTTAAAGTGTTGTTACCAGATTTTAAAATTAAGGTAAAATAAAAGGCACCGCTGTAAAGAATGCATTCACCATGGGAACACACATAATTATAGCCTAAACGATTTGTTAACTTTCCAGCAATTCTCGACTTAGTACAACACTCATCTACGCTTTAAGATGAATACAAAATAACCAGTCGACAATCACGATTCTGATACTTCCTGTTTATATCGTTCACCTAATCATTAAAAAAAACATTTGCATAGCTCTTTCTATCGGAAGTTTGTAGTTACAAGGGTCTGCACAAATGTGCGGTTTTCTATTAAATGTTGTTAAGTCTACGATAAGTATTCATAGAAATTGTGATCAGGTCACGTGATTGTTTCCGGTAAAATGCAGCTGGTTCGTTTTCAGATCTTATAATTAAAAAATCAACACAACACGAACCCATTTGGATAAACTCTACTAAGATGTGCATTCCTCAATCACTTACTACAGTTACAATCAACTAGACCTACGTGTTGGCAAGTAAAATGTTTAATACTGTTCGTTTTTTACTTGTATTTAAAATAATATGCATTTGGAAGATATGTGGAAATTAGATTTAACATGCTAGCGTAGTTGCAACAATTGTGCATCAATATGTAGACGTTGATTTTGAACTAAATTCCTTAGCATACCAAACCGTTCTCGTATAACTTTGCAACCAACCAGAACAACGGGCTGTTTGGTGGTGTGCGCTGACGTCGGGGACGAATTTGTCGTAACGCAAGGCATCCGTGGACCGCTGACAACATGATTCACGTACACCTGGTTGGTGTTTCCTTTAATGTCTTCTACGCTGTGACAGTTCGATTTTTCATCGTGATGCGGCACACTGCTCGTCGATTAAGGTTACGTGTCGTGATATATTTTCATAAACGAGTGGCTGAGAACATTATAATAAATTGAACAATACACCTAAAAAATCCACGACCTAGGCTTGTATTTGAATGCCGCGTTACTTTCTAAAGATCTTTTGTTGACGCACTGTTGACATCTAGCAACTTTTACAACATCGCAGCACGTCCTATAGCTATTTCTACACGCGTATATTACAGGCCGCGCAGCTGGAGTAATATATACGCTATATGTTATTAGTTATATGTTATCCCTCCCCGGACTATCTTTCAATTTTATGTTTTTAACATAATGTAGATAGATGGGCCTGTTATTCAAACTGTTTGCAGTTAACTAGAAGGTTAAGAATGTATTCTAGTCGTATACGCATATTAACTGATATATTGTTTTATATTACTACAACACACACACGCACGCACCCACGCACACACACACACACACGCATAAGACTATATTACTAACATAATATGTCAGACATTGCTGATGACTGTACACGTGAACGCATGCACACACGCACACACGCGCACACACGCACACCTCTACATTACTCGCATAATATCTTAGTCGTTGCTGATGAATGTACACGTACGTATACGTGCACAATTTCAATGTTGACTGGGCGTTCACTAAAGGCCAAACTAACCCAATATGGATTTTCGCCTGCAAAATAAACAGTTCCGGCTTTGGGCGATAAACCAACGACACACGGTGTCATATCACACATACCTACTAGCAAACAAAACAAATTATTGATCGTGCGATGTGCTCGTATATGTCTCCGTCAAACGTGGCCTTGCATGTCTCGCAGTTGTTTGCGACGGAAAAGTCGAGTGAGAGAGCTCGACAGCGACAAACGTTGACCGTAGCTAGCTCTACAGACCATGCGAGCCGTGACAGCCTTGTGTGCGCCACATACACACGTCTATTTCACTGACGTCAAACCTACCTGGTTCACTGCTTCGGGGTGTGCCGGGGCATGCTCTGTTGGCAACCTCGGTCGGCCGCGCACCTGTAGTTCTGTAGCTGTAGCCTGCAACGTCGTAGTTTGTCGGATTGTGCTTAATCGGCTCACACGTTTACATTAACTATAGACGTACAGTGCAGTGTCGCCCTTTCATCGGTCCGAGGTCGCGTAAACAAACAATGCTGCCTCCCCGACTGGCCTTTTTGTCCTGTGGCCCAGCGAAGCATGACGGCTGCTCACTGCGCCACCTGTTCGTGCACTTGTGAACCTGGCCAATTGCTTGGATATCGGGGTCAAAGAATGGCGCTTTGCTGGAAATGGCAATTTATATGTCATTAATTCACTAATGAAGTGCCTGCTATAATGTGTGATTTATGTACGTTTTATGTGTGGTTGTAGTACTGTGATAATTAATGTATCCTGTACATCGCGGTTTTCATAGGCCTATGTCAGAATCGAAATGTTGCGCTTGACCTCCGTCAAACTTTACCTTTGCCACCAATGTTGATAACGGTTATCCACATGAATCACATTACCAGTGCTGCATGATATCTCATTAATCAAAAATTCCCGCATAGGCTACAGTTATCACTTTAGAAACTTTGCCTTATATTTTTTTCGTAAAGAAACACTTCGAATGGTGGCCAGCATTTTAACAAAATATATGACGGAATGCACAGACGCAAGTTGAGTTCGGCATCCATTTTTTATGGCTTGACAGACCTTTTGCTAGGTAACAGGTCACGTGATGGATGAGTGAACTGATTGATTTAGTACGTCGCGGTTTGCCTATAATGTCACAGTCAAAATTATGCGAATGACTTCCGCCAAGCCTTGCCTTTGCAACAATCTAACTATACTCGAGCTATTTAGTACATGCATGTTATTGTTTGTACATATGTGCGTGCGTGTGTGCGTGCGTACCACGAATGAAAGCGGTTGTTTCTGGGTATACGTTTGACGTGCGGTGAAACCATAACATTTACATGAACGCGTTATGGTGTTTATGTAACGATGTTGAGTGTTTCGTAACATTTTGGTAAATATTGCTATAAAGACTGTGACGAATGAACTACCAGCGAATTGAACCACCAAGTTACCCCGTCCGGGGGCATTTCGCTAGTGTTAAAGGGACATAGTATAGTCTGTTCGTCTATCCGGAATTAGAGGGCGTAGTAATTTCTAACTGGAAGGCTGCTGTGTTGGCCGTGGGAAAGTGAGCATCGCTGAACATCAAAGGCTATAGCAGTTAACTCAGCCCGACTCGGCCATATTGCCAATAAAGCTTGTTTTGAAACTAGATGCTTTATTTACTATTTGAATATGCACCCAAGGTCGTGCCTTCACATTGCGACCGTTGTTACGGGCTTATTAAGGGGCTTTGTAAATAAAAAAAAATTCCAATAATCCAAAAAAATTGATGTGGGTGGTGGGTGAAGAGTCCATCTGGAATAAAAAAAGAAAAATGTGGACAAATTCTGCTCTTTATATACACTTTCAGTTGTACCTGTAAACGTGTAGTTAGTTTTTGATTTAATAAACTGTTACAATTCACTGACGTGTAATATGTTCTAATCATTCTTTTAAATATAAATAATTGGGAACCTGTCTGTATATACCCCCGGTAATTATTGTTAGCAACTCCGTCACTTGAAGTCATTCAATGTCAGTGTATCACTACAATTTGTAGGCCTCTTTCCAATTTGTGTTTGGATGGGGGTTGGTGGGTGGCATCGATCCTATCCAAATTTGTTTGATTATTGGATTTTTTTATTTATAAAGGCCCTAAACACAATTTGACTTTGTGGTTTTGGAAGCCATTTTGGATCGCTCAAAATCTAAAGTCCCACGTGACGTAGGTGGTGGGGGAGGGCTAGAACCAATACGAAACGATATTTCTGGGGAATTAACAAAATGAGCATTGGATGGGCTGAGCCGGAGCTTCAGCACCACTCCGCGGCTGTCGCGGTCATAACATCTGAAGACGGGACGGGGGTTGCTGCTGAAGATTTGACTCCTTTATAGTAAATTATGTAATAACACCTCTATAATGTATGTTAAACATTCAAACACATAGGGCATATATCAGGAATATTCCCAACTCGCATAAGTCATCGGGCCAATGAAGTACCAGTGAAACTTATGCTGTAGCCATCTTCGACCAACTCATGTCTTGCTAGCTGGGTTTCGGGAATATTCAGTCTACACAAATATACTCGGCTATTTTCGTGGGTCCTGGCCTTCGTGGGCCCTAGACACGTGCTTATCGGTTGATCCGCCACTGAGCGGTAGACAATTTCATAGTTGGTCAATCTTCTACTGTCAGGCCACGTCAACCTTTTCTGATGGACCGTCATAAAGAGTTGACCGTCACAAAGAGTCAACTGTTGCGAATTCATCTGAGCATACCCAGAACAATGCTTGTCCTGTCCTTTCGTTCGTCAAGCTATATAGACTAGCTTACACTCACCAACGAAGCGATAAACCAAGAGCAAAAATTGTCACCATTATACCGTATTTTGAATTTAATCTCAGTCCCAATGACCATTTAACTTCTGCTGTCGCTACTTACGCCATTGAATGCAGCAGATAACGTTTTAAACACATTGAACTCCACCGTTGCGCCACACGGGGAATGACCAACAACTAAATTTGCCTACTGAAAATGTTTAAAATTCTACGCAAATGTATAAATTCTAAACCTTTTTGGTGTCTCTAATGGTTGTCTTCTGTGGTAATATAATATGCATGTCCGTGGTTCCACGATATTCGTCGTGACTGACTCACTACCGAACATTTCAGGAAGTGTCGATGTTCGGTTCTTCATGCTTGGCTAACGAACAATTGATAAATCCGTTTTATTTTTATTATTAAATAGCATCTCAGATGTAGTCAAAAATAAGATTCCAATAAAGCAATATTAATTACATTACATAGAACAGTGTACAAAACATGTAATTATCACAGGATCTTTTGTACAAAGCTAATAACTATGCATGTATGTTTGCTGTGGAAACGTCAAAGGCTCTTAGATGCAACATATAAATTATTTATATGTTTGGAAAATACTTGCCGTTTATATGTCGTTATGTTTGTACCACAGTTTTACGTGTAATATGGCTCAACATTATGTTATATTGAAGTGCATCAACAGTAAACAAAACAAACATGTTTTTTAAATTGATCGCTATCAGGAATATTTCTTCAAACTGATAGCTAATAATAAACGTTCTTTAAAGCTTCGTCGCTTTATCTTACCATTTGTTTTAATGAACATCGTCCAATGATTGCAGAGCGGATATATAAATCCACTGCATCCTGTGCGAACAACGTTGAAACAGTGCATGTGCAAAATCAGCCACTGAATGACATGAAATAATTGAAACATACACTTAGCCGTCTTCGGCTGCAACTTTACCCTGTACCACAGCACTTGTTCTGCATTGATTATAGGATACCACCTTGTTGGCGCACGGTCTCGTTGCAACACGTGGGGAGCTGCAGTCAAGCAGACATGTAAAGTGGGCGCGTGTGCCAGTTCCATTAAAACACAAACATTTTCAAACAGTGCAGTTGAAAACCTGTGGAATTAGCACGACTTGCATAGCACGGCAATAAGACAATGGCGGGTGTCAAGAAAGACAACATTGCTACAGTGAGTGTCAAGAAAGATAGAAACACCGTGACAGGTGTGTCTAAAGGTAATGAGACGACGGCGGGTGTCAAGAAAGACAACAAGACGAAGGCGGATACCAAGTTAGGCAATAAAACTGTGGCGGACGTTAAAAAAGACAATAAAATCACCGCAGGTATCAACAAAAGTAATAAAGTGACCGCTGGTGTCAAGAAAGGCAATACAATGACGCGGGTGTTAAGAAATACAACAATATGACGACGAGTGTAAAAAAATCAATACAATTACGGTGGGCATGTCAAGAAGGGCAATAAGATGACGACGAATGGAACACACACACAAGTGTCGAAGATGTCTAACTAGCTACATTTAAACTCTTACGAAAAACAAACAATCCACCTCGCCGACACGTCTGCATGTCTCAATTGTTTGCATACTTAGGCCATCTACGTTTCTGATCCGCAGCCGCATCGAAAGGATTTTTGATCCTATCAGTGCCTGATGTCTTTTTAACAAGCTGATCGTCTGGTCTTCTTTTCTGACCGCCTATCGCGCCGGTATCCTTCTGTTTCTGGTAACCGTTTTCACCTCTAATATTGCCCGACACGTATTTATCACCAAGTTTTTTTAAGACACCTGCGTTGTCGCCAGATGTTCGTCTGCCTTCGCCCATTCCGCCAGCCTTTCTCACAGAATCGTCTTTTGTCATCACTTCCTGTTTCTGTCTTTCGGTACGGAATGGTTCCTTACGTTCGCGTCCTTCATACCGAGACACCTGTCCACGTCCTTCCCTCTGTTCGCGTCCTTCCCTCTGGGGCGTCTGATCGCGGTCTCTCCCCTGGACTCCAGCACCTGGTCGGTTACGACGTGTTCCTGTCGAGCCAACGCGCTGTTTCTCGTCGCCGAATGGGCTTACCGATTGGGACCCATCTGGCCCTCTCTTGCTGTCACGACTTCGCGGTATCATATGTGTGTCTGTCGAATCCCCCCTTTGACCTAGCTGGCGTTGTGTCCCACCGCGGGATTGTTCTTGTATCCGAGACCAGTCTGACAATCCGTTCTTTCCACGAGCTTGAGGGTCCCCATTTGTGTCTACTGAATCGCCCCGTTGACCCATTAGACGTTGCCTTCCACCGCGGAATTGGCCTTTTGGTTGGGATCCACCTGGTCCTACGTCCTTGCCAAGAATTCGAGGATTTTTTTTGGTGTCGGTTGCATCACCCTGTTCATCTATGGGGCGCTGTTTCCAGTTACGAAATTCACCTTGTGTCCGAGGTCCGTCTTGTGTCTTGTCCGTGCTGCGAGTCTGCTGCAGAGCAGCCGCCTTGTCTTCTTCCGTCCACATTTGACGACGTCCGTCCTTACGTCGCAGGCCCTCGCGTTCCATGTGAACACTTCCGAGAGATGCCAACCGGCCGCCGACCCCGGGAGAAGGCTTCATTCTCTGTCGCCCATCATACAACCCACTGCCGTTGTATCGCTTAATTGCAACACTCTCCCCCACTGTATTTCCGGCCGATTTGTCGACACCGAAACGGTTCCCTTGCAGTTTCTCTTCGCCCACCTTTTTAGGGAAATGCGCAATGTTATTGTTAGTGATTTGAGGCGCTTTGCCGAAGGATGATTGTCGGTTACGCCCGTCGCTACCGTCAGTTCTGGGTGCGTCGAAGAGACTTCCGCCGGTCTTAGGTTTTACAAAACGTGACGTATTCACCCATTGTCCAAGCGGCGCTTGACCAGCGGGGTATTTCTTCAGTGCAGCAATCTTCCACCAGTCACGTCCCACAGACCCCGGCACCTTAGGCATCATTTTCCGGCCGTCTCCGTCAGCAATCGACTTAACACTCTCGTCACCACCGCGCAAACTGAATTGGCCTCTTCTATCCGCATTATAGCCCAATCTATCTTGTGTGTTTCTGCCTTGTGGTTTACCGAATCCTTGTTGTTTTTCTGCTCTGTAGGACGGGTTCATCTCGCGTGGACCGTTCTTGCCGAAGTGCCGCTGGATCGGTACGAAGCCGCTTTGTCGCTGGTGCTTCCGGTCAAATAACACCTGTCTTTTTGGCGCTCGCAGTCGCCGGCCGTTGAAGTGAATGATGATGACAGTCAGAATGAGCGCAGCTGTCACGCCGACGAACAAGTTCCTCTTCGTCGTTGACCTCATCGTCATCGATGTTGTCGTCAACTACGCGGCACAACTCTTCCAACGGAGTGCTCTCCGACGGTCGTTCGTCCAGTCAAGCAGAGAAGACTCCGCACGTTGGTAATCTGAATCAAATCAAGCGCAATAAAGTGTTAATAGAATGATTGATCTGACTGAAGGAATAAATTAATTAATGTAACAACAGGAGGATGAATAGATCCCAATAAACGCGTTCAAGGAGGATTAGCACCAGTTGGCCGTGTGTAGAGTCGAATAAAGATCTCACGATTAAAACAACTGAAAAGAAGACCAGAATATAAGTCAAAGAAACGAAGATGGACCTCAATTTGACGCGTGCCCACCCTAATTAGAAAGGAAGAAGATGACCATTGTTTGACGCTCCGTTAGCATAGACACCAGAAGGGAGAGTGGATGGCACAGACTACCCGGCGAGGGACAGTAGTAAATAGACAACCAAGTCACAAAACTTAAGCCACCCTGGTGGTCAGAGATAGGACACACTGGAAAAGATGCACTGAAACGTTATACTATATGTTACGAGGTATAAAAAAGGACAGGCAAGATAAGGAGTACTTCAGTATATATTATAATGCTGTTTGTTTGACAAGAACGTTCTCTTTATCGTCACATCGAGCAGCTGCTTCAGATCGCGAAAACAAGACCTGAATGGCAACCTAAGAAATTGTATAATCAGGTGTAACAGCTGCTTGTGCAAGCTGACGTCGCGAAAACAATGTCCATGTTGCGGGCCATTCACGTGACTTCAAATCCGTTTGCAGATCTCGGAGAGTGTATCAACGATGGTCTCTCCTCCAGCTTTAATTAATTATGACGTTGTTAAGCCAGCTGCTTTAAAACTGTTTTGAGCGACATGATAGCTGATTGCACTTCTCTATCGAGAATTGTCAGCGTCGTTGTTTGTGTGACGACGGTTAAGGAGGTGAGGATTTCAATTGGACTTAGGTCTTAGGTAGGATACTTCAAATAGCCCAATCATGGGCTAACGCAGGAGTTTGTGGTGTTTGTGAACATGCGCTGTGGGTTGCTTAAATTAATAAATTATTTAAAGACAGTTAAAGTGATTGGGTGTGCTCAATGGAAGGTTCATGGTGGTTATTTGAAAAAAAGGTAAGTTTTTATATAGCACAGGATCCAGTCTACAGGACTGCTCAAAGCGCTTTACACATTACTTCCTGGCAGACTTGTTCAATCGAACACCATCTCGACTTCTCTGGGAAGCATTCAGCCACGCTGCAATCAATGCGCGAATATTATATTCATTCGTACACAAATATCCACCACTGTCTATAGCCAGGTACTCATTCATACAGCTGAATGAACTGAAGCAAGGTAGAGTAGACGAACTTACCCCAGGTTCGACACCATCGCACAGGATTCGAACCCGGGTTCTCTCAGTCGAGAGTCCGAAGCTCTTACCGCTGCGCTATTGCGCTTCACGCGAAAAGCAATGGGTCTTTCCATTTCAGTTATCTGTGTTGGGATCATGTTCCATACACGGATTGCTCTTGGGTAGGAGAAAACAACTGCATTAATGCGGCACCTAGGGGCTACATAGTGGCCACGGTTTCTTGACTGTGTTAGCAGGCCTGGTGGGGATTGATCTTAATAATGTTATTTAAAATTTTATAAAATGTCATGGCTTGTTTGATAATGCGTCGTCGATCAAGAATTGGTCGTCCAAGGGTGGTTACTATGTCTACTGAGTTGGTTTGGTGTCTATGATAATTTTTAACAAATCTGGCAGCATAGTGTATTTTCAATGTGCTTAATTTGGGTGGCAGTGTGCGGGTTCCATGGGAGATGCATACTCGAGTTTTTATCGGATTAGCATGTTATAAGCTATTTCTTTGACTTCGGGTTTGCATGGGCCAAGGGTTCTTTTAATCATGAGGATTTGGAAACTATGTCGGTGATGTGACTTGCCCATGTTAATTTTGAATGTAATTTTATTTTGAGATACGGATGGCTGGATACTGTAGCGAGTGGCATGCTGAAGAGTGAATATGAGTGTAGTCTGGGTTTAGTTTTGTTTGTTATTGGGAGGTGAACACATTTAGAAATGTGCCATTTGTCAGACAATGTTTCGAGTTGGATCAGGTCAGTTTGAAGAATTTCATGGTCAGTTTCGGAGGTGATCTTACGATATACAATGCTGGGCCCGTATTCTCGAACGATTTACGAATTTCTTAGCGCCATTTTTACATAAAAATGACGTCAAAGGAGCGTAAGTTACGATTTTTTCGCAAGTGCTATTCTCGAAACATTTACTATACGAACATTCGCAAATATGGCGTATATTTCATCGCAAAGTTACGCCAACGCAAGAGGTCGCGTAACTTTTTCTTAACTTTTGTGGTATTGCTTTCAGATGGAGATTTCTCAGTTATTTGCTGTTACAACGTCGCAAAAACACATCAGTAAATTGTGTGTGATTCAATGATACTGGTGTGTGTTTGTCAATTTTTATAGACGGCTGAAATTGCATAAATACCGTCTTTGAAAGCGGCGCCGCGCCTACACTGCTAGCCAATGCAAAATTCCACAATAAAAAGTAAACAAGCGGGACCAGCCAACAAACGGGACCGATTAGTAATTCACCGCAGTAATTTATAGATTCACTGCGTGCTATACAATTACAATTTGGGTAGGCACGTTTAACTACACTTGAAACCACAATTTCTATTTCAGAACACAACAGTATTGCAGACATGAAAATCTATATATCAATGTAAAAAGGACACTATTTCTTTGTATAAACATATTTAATTTATTATTTATCATGGCCATGGAACACAGATTTTGCCAAATGTATTTAATGTTTCATATGTACATTATGTTAATGTTCTACATCTACATAAAAATTAAAAGGTAAGTTAGCATGGCTGCCACTTTCAGATATATATGCTGCTTGAGAAATGCTATATTAAGTGCATCAATATTACGACAACTCGTGATAGATTGCCTCATTTATTCAAACATTGACAATACCATCCAAAACAAATATGTAACTATTATAATGTAAATGATAATTATGTATATAAAATTACATATGTATATATATATAGATACTACGATGATATGTTTGAATACACCTACTTTTGTGTCTACAAAATAACATAACAGTTGTAAATATAATGTGTGAGTACACCTGTATTGTTGAAATAAGTTTAATCTTGAAATAGTGCATATACACTAAACCTCAGATATAACAGTATATACACACATGCCAACATAGCAGTCAGTTATGGAGAAATAAACTGTGTCTGTTTCTATTTTCTAGGTAGTCATAAATGGAAAATACTGTTGACTATGACAATTACGGGCTGATATAAAACATTACTGTAAATTTTTGGCACATCCTATTTTCCAGGTGCCAATAATCCAATTTCTTTTCTCACCAAACCGACTTACCAACAGAAGACATAACACTTATCTTGACCTTGTAGTTGTTTTACAAAATGTAACAACTGAATCAGTATAAAGAAGATTGCTAACATACTGCTTTTACCAGTAGATCTTAGTATACCAGGTCATTAATTTTTATATAGTCTCCAAAGCGATTGATCTGCATCATAGAAATCCTTTATATAATTTATTTTGAAAAATAAATACCACTGTTAACAATTTATGCAAACAATGGATATTAATTAAAAGTATTATAATAATTCCAGATGTCATAGGAAAATAAAAAAACTTGTCGGTATAATGAGGTGTTCGCAGACAAATTAGTATTTAAGGTATTAGATGTATAATTGATGTAATGTGAATTTATGGTGGTCTTCCTGGTGTTCATAGTACAGTATGTTCGAGTTTCAATGTATCCTTGAGACATTGCAAAGAGAAGAAATGTGCCACATCCACGCAGAGCATTGCAGAATATAATGTTAATACAATCGAATGTTGATATCACTGCAGCACCAATACATGGAGCAGCACAGGCTACGCATGATTTGTAGATTGTTTAGGCACTAGATTTTTCTTTTCTGCAGCTACATTGTCTTCTTGGTGCTGCACCATGTCCAGTTGTATCTTTTTGCATCTTTTAATTTGAAGATGCAGCAGTCATTCCAGTCCATAAATTTTCTTTCTGAAAACACATGTAGCACGTCATAAATATGTTGTTTCATTTTTAAATACAACTGTATTAGACACACCATATTTTACTGTACTACCTAAAACATATATAATAAACGTACACATTATATACATAGTTGTACTCTTTAGTGTCCATACAATACACGTACAAAGTAGATACTACCCAGTATTTATAAAATGTTATAACATGTAAAAAAAACTAGGCTGTACCAGACAACAACACCACTGATAGAGTACACTATTGTGTATATTTCATCATACCATAACCACATATTGTAATTTACGTTTCATTCCCACTAGTTTTCAGCCTTTGGGTGTGGTATCATGGTTATTTGGTAGATGATGCTGGATGTGTGCTGTAAGTACAGAAAATGTCATTGTAGTTGTTTTGTAGCAATAGTGTGTATTGCATTGATTTGTTATGTCATTATGCATTGGGTACATGAAATACTGATCTTTGGTAATCTTTATTCCTCACTACCTTAGCCCTATACATAGACACATCAACTCACATAGTCCATATTCAGGGGCGGATCCAGAGTAGGTAGTCTATGGGGGCACAAATTTGAACAATAGTGGTAGGAGTGCATGTATAAATGTCAACAAGTTTTATCCTATGATGCTTTGTGCTTAAATATGCATTGGCACAAAATAATAAATCCACAAAGAGCTTATACATTTACCGAAAAATCTCCACTTTAATTTCAATAGTATTTAAGCTTAATACACCAATGTAGCACGTAATTAGTTAACAAATACACGCCCTAGGCCAAGTACTAGGGGCGTGCTAAATTAATATTTAACACAACTGCACAGCCACAAGTCACTACTATGTTAAACCATCTACTCACTACATTACAAGTTACAACAAACTACAAATCCTGATCTGGAACTGGAAGACATATGCCTCCTTGGTCATGCCCCTTGTTTTCGGTTACGTCTTACGAAGTTACAACTTTGAAGTTTGAGTTTGATTGACTTAGTCAAGTTAGTGACAGACTAGCGCCATGCCATGCCCAGGCCATGGTCATGGAATGTGCGCTAGTAGAGCGACAGAAACACCGAGTGATCAAACTAAGTCTCACCTTACCGGCGCATTGTCTGAATAGTAATCGACATCATACACATACGCAGGTGGTGTCTTCTAACTGTACTATGTAACAGTGTAGTGAGGACACGTAGACGAAGCGTCAAATTCCTAATTCTGTAATGTAAACATTGACTGGCTTGGCTTGGCCTTGGCGGTAATTCTTCCCCTTGGCTTGGGCCGGCCTTGCTTGCGTTTTGTGTCTGTCATTTCCATTCAAATGCTTCGCTGGCCCATTAATTAGTACCTATGCATCAACATATCTCAATGGCAATGCTACATTATGTTTTGCTTATTAGCTATATTGCTTAGTCACCAGGTTCCGTTGAACAGTTGTGTACTTTATTCTTTTTCATGCACAGCCAGGAACACACGAGCAGCGTTAAAACATAGCAAAACATCAGTGACCGTATCCGTTGCAACGCAAGCAAACCCTCGCGAGATTTTCGTACGCAAGTTCCGAATTTCTTAGCTGCGAAAATTCGTAAGCGTTTCGAGAATACGAACTTGCGAAATTTTGCAGCTAAGAAATATTCCGCCATATTTACGCAACTTCTTACATACGAAATCTATTTCTTCGAGAATACGGGCCCTGGGCCCGTATTCTCGAACGACTTACGAATTTCTTAGCGCCATTTTTACATAAAAATGACGTCAAAATACCGTAAGTTACGATTTTGTCGCAAGTGCTATTCTCGAAACATTTACGATACGAACATTCACAAATATGGCGTTTAGTTCATCGTAAAGTTACGCCAACGTAAGAGGTCGCGTAACTTTTGTGGTACCGAGTTCAGATGGAGATTTCTCCGTTATTTGCTGTTACAATGCCGCCAAAACGCATTAGTAAATTGTGTGCGATTCAATGACACTGATGTATTTGTCAATTTTTATTGACCGCTGTAATTGCACAAATACCGTCTTTGAAAGCGGCGCCGCGCCTACACTACTAGCCAATGCAAAATTCCACAATAAAAAGTAAACAAGCGGGACCAGCCAACAAACGGGACCGATTAGTAATTCACTGCAGTAATTTATAGATTGTCTGCGTGCTATACAATTACGATTTATGTAGGCACGTTTAACTACACTTGAAACCACAATTTCTACTTCAAAATACCACAGTACTGCAGGGATTAATTCCATGCCATGAAAATCTATATATTAATGTAAAACAAATGTCTAAAAAGGACACTATTTATTTATATTATTATAAACATATTTCATTTTATCATTTATTATTGTTCATGGCCATGGGACACAGATTTTGCCAAATGTAGTTAATGTGTCATATGTACATTATGTTGTTCCACCACATCTGCATAAAAATTAATGGGTAAGTAAGCTTGGGTGCCACTTTCAGATATATATGCTGCTTGAGAAATGCTATATTAAGTGCATCAGTATTATAACAACCTGTGATAGTTTGCATAATTTATTCAAGCATTGACAATACCACCCAAAACAAATATGTAACTATTATAATGTAAATGATAATTATATAGAAATTATATATATAATTAAATATATATATATATACGTATATACTATTATGATATGGTGTTTGAATACACCTACTTTTGTCTACAAAATTTGTGTGAGTACACCTGTATTGTTGAAATAAGTTTGTAGAAATAGTGCATATACAGCAAACCTCAGATATAACAAATTCACTTACAACGAATTTTGCTTATATTAAATAAATGAATTGATGTCTATTTGATTTTAATATATAGCAAATTTCAGATATGACAAATTTCGGATTTAATTAATAAATTGACCGGTCGCAAGTGATTTTTTATATCCATTAAACTGCATTATTTCAATATGATCAAGTTTTAGGATACTTATATACACACATACCAACACTGCAGTCATAAATATGGAGAAATAAATTGTGTCTGTTTCTATTTTATAAGTACACTAGTCATAAATGGAAAATATTGTTGACTATGACAACTATGGGCTGATATAAAACAATTATTATTGTACATTTTTGGCACATCCTATTTTCCAGGAGTCACTAATCCAATTTCTTTTATCACCAAACCGACTTACCAACAGAAGACATAATATTTATTTTGACCTCGTAGTTGTTTTACAAAATGTAACAACTGAATCAGTAGAAAGAAGATTGCTAACATACTGCTAAAAGCAGTAGATCTTAAAATACCAAGTCATTTATTTTATATAGTTTCCAAAGCAATTGATCAGCATAATAGAAATCCTTTATATAATTTATTATAAAAAATAAAAACCACTTAACAATTTATGCAAACAATGGATATTAATTAAAAGTATTATAATAATTCCAGATGTCATAGGAAAACAAGAAACGTGTCTGTATAATGAGGTGTTGGTACACGAATTAGTATTCAAGATGTATAATTGATGCAAAGTGAATTTATGGTGGTCTTCCTGGTGTTCATAGTACGTTCGGGTTTCAATGTATCCTTGAGACATTGCAAAGAGAAGAAATGTGTCACATCCACGCAGAGCATTGCAGAACATGATGTTAATGGAATCAAATGTTGATGTCACTGAAGCACCAGTACATGGAGCAGCACAGGCTATACATGATTCGCAGATTGTTTAGCCACTTTATATTTTTCTTTTCCGCAGCTACACTGTCTTCTTGGTGCTGCACCATGTCCAGTTGTATCTTTTTGCATCTTTTAATTTCAAGATGCAGCAGTCATTCCAATCCATCAATTGTCTTTCTGAAAAACACATATGTAGCACGCCATAAATATGGTATGTTTCAGGCAAAGTAGATACTACTACAAAAAAAATAATTGCACCCCACTGAGGTTCCCAAAAACCCTACCGTAAATCCATGACCATGTTCGTGTCAAGTTACCCAAACGAGTAGGCTAGTGGAGGTACATTCCAAAGGTCTAGGGGGCATGTGCCCCAAAGGCCCCCCTTGATCCACCTAAGATATTTCTGGAGTAGCCCATTTTGTGGCTCGAACTTTCTGCATTAAAAGAATAAATAACTAAAACATACTTTTTTCCATGCAACTGCACGAGGCACGCCTGTGTTATACTTTTCTCTGTTTATCTAGAATCATTCAACACAAAATAATAAATCCACAAAACGCTTATACATTTACCGAAAAATCTCCATTTTAATTTCAATATTCACATAGTAGCTTTTTAGGCTTAATACGCCAATGTAGCACATAAGTTAAAAAATACAGGTCCTAGGCCAAGTGCTAGGGGCCTGCTATATGAATATTTAATACAACTGTCACAAGTCACTACTATATTAAACCATCTACTTACTACATTACAAGTTACAACAAACCATAAATCCTGATCTGGGACTGGAAGACATATGCCTTCTTGGTCATGACCCTTGCTTCCGGTTACGTCTTACAAAGTTGCAACTTTGAGTTTGATTAGTCTAGAGTACACTGATTTAGTGACAGACTAGCGTCATGGTCATGGAATGATTGATGGTTAGCCGAGCGATAGAAACACCGGGTGATCAAACTAAGTCTTACCTTCGGCGCATCGTCTGAATAGTAATCGACACCATACACATACGCAGGTGGTGTCTTCTAACTGTACTATGTAACAGTGTAAACACTGTAGTCAGGATACGTAGACGAAGCACCAAATTCCTAATTTAAGTAATTATGTAACTTGTGTAAGTGTAATGTAAACATTGACTGGCTTGGCAGCTGGCATCCTTCCCCTTGCTTGCGTTTTGTTTCTGTCATTTCCGTTCAAATGCTTCGCTGGCGTTAAGCCCATTGTTACATATGCATCAACATATCTCAATGGCAGTGCTACATTATGTTTTGCATAGTAGCTATATTGATTAGTCACCGGGTTCTCTTTAACGCGCGATAGTGTAGTGGTTAGCACATCCGCCTGACATGCCGGCGACCCGAGTTCAATACCCGGACCGGGCAGGTATGGTATATTTGGTGTAAAAACCTGGCTCTCAACATTGGGGACTATGTATCCCTCGTGACTCGGAGATCACGTTAATGTCGGTCCAATCTCAATTTGGGACGTAAAAGAACCACTGAGGTCGAGGACGACAAGCACCCTGGTAGCGACCACCCTCAGTGCCAGCATAGAAAGGTCGGCTTGGCGATAATGTTCTGAAAAAGGCTGACTAGTTGAATGAGACCTCAGAAGATCATAACATTGTAACCACAATAATGCAGACTAGTCAGTTAATAGAACGTTGCCGAGTGCTGGAAACAACTAGAACTATTCTTTTTCATTCACCGCCAGGAACACGTGAACAGCGTTAAAACGGTAAAACATAGTAAAATATCAGTGACCCTATCCGTTGCAACGCAAGCAAACCCTCGCGAGATTTTCGTACGTATGTTGCGAATTTCTTAGTTGCGAAAATTCGTAAGCGTTTCGAGAATACCAACTTGCGAAATTTCGCACCTAAGAAATAATCCGCCATATTTGCGCAACTTTTTACGTACGAAATCTGTTTCTTCGAGAATACGGGCCCTGCGATCCACACATTGTTGATATCATTACGTACAGAAACACATGATTTCACGTACGGAAACTCGTGATTTCACATGCGTTCGAAACACCTGTTTTCATATTGAAATTTGGTCACAGAATATCGTGAATTAACGTACGGAAAACACGTGAATTGAACTAGTTGAAACATGTGAATTCACCTTCAGAACATGTGAAATCACGTGTCGTTGATAGCTGGGCATGCACGTGTTGCAAATAAAATACTATCACAAACAACACAGCGCGGCCGCCTATCCCGGCCTTGAGGCTTGATACAGTGCGCATTAGTTTCAACTTCGGCAGAATACAGGCAGACAGACAAACATAGCCAGAGCTTCCTTGTCGTCCTGTCAACAGCGCAGTACAGAGAGTACAATTAAACGAGGTCACACGTCCGCCCCGATCAAAACATCTACCTGTATTAATGTGTGTACCTGAAATCAAGACGTCATTTACAAATCGTTTCGGCGCCTAGGGTACGCACTTCGACCAACCTGTGATACGGTGTCAGAAAAACGTGCTAAAGTGCGACATTTATGCGAGGGCGAGGTATGACGGTCGATCAGGACGTGGCGTTGCCTGTCAGCATGCTAGAGTGTGTGTCGTGGTGTCTCCCCTCCCCCCGGTGCTGCGCGGTCGTTCATGTCCCTGAGCACCCGACTGTGACGCCCCGGCTGTCGCACAATCGCCACCGCCGCGTTATGTAAACACTGGCTACTAGGCATCGCTGTTCACTTCCGGTGTCATGGTCGCTGTAGGGGCAACGGGGGCAAGACATGCAACGACAAAGCTGGATGTGTTTGTACAATAGGGTGTGCACTAATAAGGGGGAATTCATAGTTGTTGACGGGAAGGAAGGAATATATACGCATATCGTTCGTCATACCACTGCGTTTTAAAAATGCTACTTGGCAACAAACCTTGTTACTACAAGTACCACTATATATACTGCTACTGCTATTGCTACTTAGGCCTGCTGCTGCTACTACTACTATTACTAGATCTCGAAGCTCCGAAAACAACTGGGACAACAGTAAGTCTAAGTGCATCAAACAATAATATACCATGTCTGCAAACAGTTTTCAGACAGAAAAGACGGGGAAGAAAGGAAAACGTGAAAAATATCGATATCATGACTGGTCAGGTCTGAGTGTGGACAATGTATTTGCGAACTGTATACCTGCCAAGTGTTTTGTTTCGTCGCGCTGTCTTGGATCTTGACATCGGAAGGCGGTGGTGGGGAGGAGAGAGAAAAAATCGGGTGATGTTCTGAAACACCCCTATGATATAGTTATTTTCTGCATATATATATATACATAGTTAGATGAGTGGAGAAAATGATCTCGAAGAGAAAAACTTTCTAAAGAAAAACAGATCGTGGAATGAAACAATATGGAATTAACGAGTCGAAGTCCAGGCTGAAACTAGATAATATTTCAGAAACCATAGAGGAGTCCAGCCGCCTATCTCCGTGCACATTAGAAGTAACTACTGAGAATAGTCTACCTTCAATTGCAATAGTATTGTGATAACTACATTAGACATAGGCCCTAGTTTTATGTTGCTATTGCACAGGCGTCGGAACCGGGGGTGGTGGTGGTGGGGAATGAATCCACAATGTGTTTTGTATGTGGGACTGGTGATATGCCTAGCACCAATATTTTGGCAAGCGGGGTGCAGTTGGAGGTTTTTGGTGAGCCTCAATGGGGTATAGTAACGAAATGTGTGCAACACTACTCCCGCGACACCGCAAAAATATCCAACACTACTCTGCATGGACCTTCCCAGAGAAGTCGAGATGGTGTTCGATTGAACAGGTCTGCCAGGGAGTAAAGTGTAAAGCGCAGTCATGAGGACTGGATACTGCACTATTTAAGAACTTACCTTAACTTTATTTTACTTTACTCCCCAGCACCGCGAAACCAATGACACCCCCAAATTCAACAACGCCGCTATGTGACTGTCAGTTGGAGGGTTTTGGTGATCTTCAACCCCAAACATTCACAACGTTTCGACGCCTAGGCCCTAGGCGTTTCTGCCACAACATTGCTCTCACAAATAGCGACGGTTAAATATGATTATATTTGTTCGTTTTAACAGATTCTATAACTCATAAATGAATGTCCTCGCTCATCTATCAGAAGTAAATATGTATACTTAATTTTCTATATTTTTGCTTGTTATGCTGTAGACGAAATGTGAAATGTCAGTCACTCAAACAGTGCAGGACTCTCATCACGTGACGTGGATTGTTTCTGCGTAACCACCATTTGTACGCGTCTTGAGGGTGTGGAATCTGGGGTAAGACCACATTAAGGATTCGTCCGCCATTACCCACCGAAAGAGTGCCCTTGAAAATACCGTTTGTGTGAATTTTTTTTGAGCACTTTGGCATGGCACATGTCAGTCCAGTGAATACTAAATGTACCCCGGTACTACTACATTAGATCTTTCACGAGGTAGCAATAAACATAAGCTAGTCGCTCGCGTATTCGCACAGTGGCTATTTTGCAGAACGCACCAATATTTCAAAATCCGTCACCTGATTGGGGCGAAATTGAGGGGTGTCAGGTTTGGGTGAATTTTTCTGAAAACTGAGGTATGAGAATTTTACGAGTTTTCCATAGCACTTGTGTCAATGGAGGTTAAATATGCTGTGAAATTTTCAAGAAAATTGTTTGTCAAATTTAGCAGGAAATGAAGGAAACGTTATAATGGCCGCCTATGTAAAATTTAAATGTGGTCTTACCCCATCTCCTGCTCCCAACGAACGAAGATCTGCCAAGTCACCCGAGGACACACGACCGACCCTTGTCCAACGTCATTCTCGTTCCGAGAAGCTGCGGCTTAGTCTGGGGTAAGACCACATTTAAATTTTACATAGGCGGCCATTATAACGTTTCCTTCATTTCCTGCTAAATTTGACAAACAATTTTCTTGAAAATTTCACAGCATATTTAACCTCCATTGACACAAGTGCTATGGAAAACTCGTAAAATTCTCATACCTCAGTTTTCAGAAAAATTCACCCAAACCTGACACCCCTCAATTTCGCCCCAATCAGGTGACGGATTTTGAAATATTGGTGCGTTCTGCAAAATAGCCACTGTGCGAATACGCGAGCGACTAGCTTATGTTTATTGCTACCTCGTGAAAGATCTAATGTAGTAGTACCGGGGTACATTTAGTATTCACTGGACTGACATGTGCCATGCCAAAGTGCTCAAAAAAAATTCACACAAACGGTATTTTCAAGGGCACTCTTTCGGTGGGTAATGGCGGACGAATCCTTAATGTGGTCTTACCCCAGATTCCACACCCTCAAGACGCGTACAAATGGTGGTTACGCAGAAACAATCCACGTCACGTGATGAGAGTCCTGCACTGTTTGAGTGACTGACATTTCACATTTCGTCTACAGCATAACAAGCAAAAATATAGAAAATTAAGTATACATATTTACTTCTGATAGATGAGCGAGGACATTAATTTATGAGTTATAGAATCTGTTAAAACGAACAAATATAATCATATTTAACCGTCGCTATTTGTGAGAGCAATGTTGTGGCAGAAACGCCTAGGGCCTAGGCGTCGAAAAGTTGTGAATGTTTGGGGTTGAAGATCACCAAAACCCTCCAACTGACAGTCACATAGCGGCGTTGTTGAATTTGGGGGTGTCGTTGGTTTCGCGGTGCTGGGGAGTAAAGTAAAATAAAGTTAAGGTAAGTTCTTAAATAGCGCAGTATCCAGTCCTCATGACTGCGCTTTACACTTTACTCCCTGGCAGACCTGTTCAATCGAACACCATCTCGACTTCTCTGGGAAGGTCCATGCAGAGTAGTGTTGGATATTTTTGCGGTGTCGCGGGAGTAGTGTTGCACACATTTCGTTACTATACCCCATTGAGGCTCACCAAAAACCTCCAACTGCACCCCGCTTGCCAAAATATTGGTGCTAGGCATATCACCAGTCCCACATACAAAACACATTGTGGATTCATTCCCCACCACCACC
>CM034538.1:63702838-63796057 GCA_020002185.1 Paraescarpia echinospica | reverse complement strand
TCAATCATTATATATCATTAATGCTAATAATATCAATACTAACGCGTGACCTAGTTGGTATCACTTCTCCCCTTCTCGTGCTGACTTACTGTTACATGCTTATCTGCCCCCTCTCTCGCCCTCGGCCTAGGTTGACCTCTTGTCTCGTTGCCTAACAACGCAGTGTCTGGTAACATCACTACTGTATTCCAACCAACTATACCTCATACAGACGAGGTGGGTCAATGTATATGTTTTCTATAGCCCTCCTGTATATATGTTTTAACGTATCTGTTTATATATTTCTAAATAAGACGATATGCGCGAATACCACATGATGACATTTTATGCTGTCCTCCTCCAGCTCCTCGCCACCCGTCCAGTCGTCGAACCACCAAGTCCTTTTAATGATCCACCTCCCCCTGCGCCCATCGATACTGGAAATAAACAGGCGTACTGGTCTTGGGGTTGTGATTCAGACGATGATGGGTTCTATTGTGATGATGATATAAATTAAATAGTATTCAAGTTTAAAAATGTATTGTTTTGTTGGTTTATACACGATAGTGCATAGGAATCCCTCGTTACTCCTTCATCACCCTTAATCACCCCCATGACCCAATTCTCAGCAGGAGGCATTACCTCCAATACACTCAACCAGGTGGCACTACATTCACTCACATGACTACACACATAAACACTTTAACCAGGCGCCATCTTAGAATTTGTGCATGGGTGCCCTGCCCCCCAGCTGCTCATCGAGATGGCCCTACATACTACTCTCGATTGATGCTAATCTTCAGCGTTTTAACAAGATTTAACAAGATTGCCATCCAGAGAATTAACTCTAGATGGCAGGTGGACAAGGAAGCCCTTTGGCTTATCGAGAGTCCAACCCTTTTATCTACATATATCCAGCCCTTCTGAGGTATGTGTCGATTTTATTTTTAAACATATTCACACTACTAGCACCCACACAATCATCAGATAATCTGTTCCATTCATTCACAGTCCTTTGTGAAAATGAGAACTTTCTCACGTCTAATCTACACTGCTCCTTTACTAATGTAACTTCATGTCCTCTAGTCTTTCTATCTTTCTTAACTGAAAAAAACATATTTCTATCAATATTTTCATAACCATTCAATATTTTAAACACTTCTATCTGATCTCCTCTCAATCTCCTGGTCTCTAGTGTTGTTAAACCACATTCTTTTAGGCGTTTTTCATAACTAAGATCCCTCAGTTTTGGTATCATTTTAGTCGCTCTCCTCTGTACTCTTTCTAGCATATCTATGTCCTTCTTGCGGTATGGCCTCCACGCTTGTATGCAATATTCTAAATGAGGCCTAACTATTGTTTTGTACAGCGGTATTATTAGTTCTTTTTCTTATATGCTATATTTCGCCTAATCAATCCAAGGATTTGATTTCCTTTTGAAGCTGCAATTCCACACTGCTCTGAAACCTTCATGTCAGCACTAATTGTCAGCCCTAAGTCTTTTTCTTTTACAGTAGTATTTAGTACAGTTCCCCCCATTGTATATTCTACATATTCGTTCCCATGTCCTGTGTGAAGACATTTACATTTCCTAAAATTGAACAACATTTGCCACTTTTCAGACCATTTGATCAACCTGTCAAGATCATCTTGTAAATGCTGTCTATCCCATCACTTTTAATCCTTCTAAACACTTTTGTATCATCTGCAAATTTCCACACCTTGCTAGCTATATCATCGTCCAAATCGTTTATATATATTAAGAATAATATAGGTCCCAGTACTGATCCATGTGGAACCCCAATCAAAACTGATTTCCAGTTAGAAGCCTCCCCATCAACAACTACCCGTTGTCTTCTGTCAATCAGCCATTTTTCTATCCAGTTAATTATACCATTTCCTATGCCATGGGCTTTTAGTTTAAGCAGTAATCTCTGATGTGGCACTTTGTCGAAAGCTTTTTGAAAATCTAAGTAGATGATATCTACTGGTGATCCATCATCTA
Organism: Paraescarpia echinospica; assembly: GCA_020002185.1. NCBI lineage: Eukaryota > Metazoa > Annelida > Polychaeta > Sabellida > Siboglinidae > Paraescarpia > Paraescarpia echinospica. The sequence goes on along the minus strand of CM034538.1, from coordinate 63,794,073 downwards.
CCCACTTAGTGATATCTTCCAAAAAACATAACATATTTGTTAAGCATGACCTCGCTTTTAGAAACCCATGTTGAGATGGGTTTATCAAGTTATGTTTAACAAGAAAATCCACCATGTGATCTTTAATTAGTCTTTCTAATAATTTACAAATCACCGATGTTAAACTAACTGGTCTATAATTATTTGACTTGTTTCTCGAACCTTTTTTAAATAACGGTATAATGTTTGCTTCTTTCCATTCTAAAGGAACCACTCCCTCTTCTAATGACAAGTTGAAAACTGTTGCAAGCGGTATGCTAATTTGTTCTACAATTTCCACTAGTAGTTTGGGTGGAATACCATCCACTCCAGGTGATTTATTTTCCTTCATAGCCCTAATTTTCTTAGCTACCATTTCTGGGGTTACAATTAACTGTCTTAAATAGTCTGATTCTGCCCCCTTGAACTTAGCCTCTGGTACTGGCAGTGAACTAGTGTCTTCTCTGGTAAACACTGAACTAAAATACTCATTAGGTCTTCTGCCATTAAGAATCCTTCTGATATTATATTTCCAGCACTATCTTCTAGAGGACCGACCTTATCCTGAACTTTCTGTTTGCTTCGAACATACGCATAAAAACTCTTGCTGTCATGTTTTATATTACAAGCTAATTTATGTTCATAGCTTCTCTTTGAATTTCTAATTTCAGCTGTAGCTTGGTTTAGTGCTTCTTTATAAATGTTGTAGTCTTCGTCATTTCCAGTACGTCTATATGACTTCCACATCATTTGTTTATACTTAATTTTTCTAATGGCTTCTTTCGATAAGTATTTCTTTCTGGTCCGTTTCCCTTGTTTTTTGAAGGGAACAAATTTATCTACGATGCACTCTATTTCATTCTTTAAGATATTCCAGCATTCTGTTGCTGTCTTATTCTTCAGTGTATTATTCCAGTCTATCTTTGCTAAATATTTCCTCATTTCCTTATATCTTCCTTTGTGGAAATTTCTCCTGAACTGCTTTTTATTATTTCTTTCTGATTTTACTTTGATGGTAAAATGTATCTGGTTGTGATCACTACTTCCCAGAGGCTCACATAATTTAACATTGTCAACTAATTCATTCTGTGAGGACAAAACTAAGTCTAACACATTCTCTCCCCTGGTTGGTTCTAGCACATGTTGAGAAAGGAAACTATCTTGTACTAAAACTAAAAACTTGTGGTCCTCACTACCCATACCCTGTAGAGATTTCCATTTTATATGCCCATGGTTAAAATCCCCCATAATAACACATTCCCGTTTGCTCACTTCCCTTATAGCGTTTTGTATTTTTTCATTCTCTTCTATGCTTATGTTTGGACTTCGATAAACTAATCCAACCGTTAACGTTGAGTTTCCTGTAACTATGTTACACCAAACAGCTTCTTCGCAATCTGCTTCTCTGTCTAATTTTATTTCATAAGCCTGGATAGATTCTTTAATATATAAAATAACTCCACCTCCCCTTCTTCCTATTCTATCTTTCCTAAACATTACATATCCTGTCAGTCCCAATTCGGCATCTGATATATCGGTGGTTAGGGTGATGATTCGGTTATACCTATTATGTGAGGGTCAATATCTTCTACCATAATGTTTAGTTCATTTCTTTTGTTTACTATACTCCTTACATTTAAACAAACACATTTATACCCAGCTTCAGAACAGTTTTCCAGACTGTTCTTTGCTGAATTATTGTTTGCTGCCTTTATCTGCCTTGTTTTGAACGATACGCTGAGAATCAGGGATGGGAACGTGAGAATTATGTCATTTTTCTTAACGCATTGTTAACCGGACATGCGCTGGCAGTTTATTCCCATTCTCCGGATTCTGTTGCCAACGATTACGACAAGGTAAAGCAAGCGTTGTTAGAATGGTACCGATTTTCTTAAGAAGTTATACTCCTGTACGCAAACGTTTTACTCCTGTCGACCGAAACAGTTCCGCAGTATTTTGCTCGAATGAAGCACTATTTGACTCAGTGGATGTCTTTGTCAAAAATTGATGAGTCTTTCGATGATTTAAAAGAAGTCATTCTGAGAGAACAATTCTTGTTTATGTGTCCTAGGGAATTGTCCGTATTCCTGAAGGAACACAAGCAGGAAGGAAAAGAGGAGTTGATAGATATGTTCACTGATGCCCATTCTTACTCCAGTAAGAGGAAAAATCGTAAAGACCGAATTTGATCAATTCCCGTTCCGGCACCTTACCCGGAGCATAGTTTTGAGGAGGGCAAGTACGTTACACCCAACCATGCTCCACGCCCCGCTCCTTTGTAATCGGCCGGGTCACATCGCGCCAAATTGTACCGAGAGGGTACTGAATAGATACCCTTCGCCGCACAAGGGTAAGCCAGTGGTAAACAATTGTGCAATTGTCTTGGGTAAGAATTCCCCTAGCCACCAATGTCCCGTGGGTAAAACCTACGTCATGTTGCATTGTGGATGTAAGATTGCATTGTAGATGTAAGATCCCTGTTGTTGCTAGTGCTTGTGCACAACCTAATGAAAATGCAACTTACCTTAGATGAAAGGGTCGCTGGGGAATTACCATGTCAGAGTGTTAAGAGACAGCGGATCCAACGGCGTCATAGTTCGACGCAGTCTAGTGAGAGATGAACAATTAACCGGGAATACCCAAGCGCTAATGTCCATAAACAAATCGTTGATTGAACTCCCTACCGCGCATATTGTTGTGAAGACGCCTATCTTCACAGGAAAAATAGAAGCGTTATGCTTAGATACTCCCATTTATGACTTAGTCGTAGGAAACATTGGTGACCTTTATGTACCACGTTCTAGTAGCTGTCGGAAGCAGCTAACGCCAAACAAGAGATGTCCTACCTTCTCCAATGATGCTAAGACATGTATGGACGGCAATACAGTACCGCGAGTTACCGTAGGAACCCGCGCTAATCAGAGGAGGAAGAAAACTCAAAGTATGAGGTTGGTGGTTCCCACTGATTCCAGCATGAATGCCAAGGAGCATTTCAGAGACACGCGAGGAAAGCGTGCAGGATATGATGGATTGCGCGAGGTAAACGTAAGAGTTCCGCAATTGAATTTCGAGGTATACCCAAGAAAGAGGTGTCACGTTCCGCGAGGGAATTGCAAAGGATGCGTGAGTATTAAGGGAGGGAATCGCGAGAAGGGTACAAAGAGTTCCGCAAATGAATTGCGAGGTATGCACGAGAGAGTGTTATGTTCCGCGAGGTAGTCGCGAGGTAAGAATATGCTGAGTAGCGCGAGACTGCGCAAGGATGCGCCGAGATGCGCAAAGACACAGATGTGTCCCAGGGAATGCCACATGTAAAAGGGTTCTGGGGACCGTTTCACTAAGATATTAAGCTTTTAGGGAAAATCCAGCCTAGAACAGAATCTGACGGAAAAATCAAGGAGTATTTTCAAAATGCGTTTCACTAACGTGATCCTTAAATTAATCTTTACACAAAGAGCGATATTTCGATAATGATAATCGATAATCTACACAGTTGGCACAATTTGGCAAGAGATTGAACAGTTGGCAAAGTGTTTGAAAATTCGGCCCAACAACCACTTGTCAACAACATATGACTTTTTGTTCACTGTGCGAAGAATTGAAACGAAATCTTGCAGAAGCCGCCGACATATCACAGGGGACACTATTTCCGCGTCACACACGGTGCAATATTTTGACAGGAGCGTCGTTGTTTACAATTTTCAGTTTATAAGTGCATAGAGAGCGCCAACAACTTAAACCGAAATTGTGCCGTCGAGTATAGTAATATGAAGGGCCGTAGTGCGCAGGTTAAGTTAAATACAGCTTAAACTTTGCTCAAAATTGATTAACAAATGTTACAACAACCTTGACCTTCGCAAAGCCGTAAACCGCCACGCAAACGTCAACCGGTCACGACACTAATGTCGTGTAAACAAATCATGCTTTAGCAAACTTTCAATTCTTCGCACAGTGAACAAAATGTTAAATGTTGTTGACAAGTGGTTGTGGCCCGAGATTTAAAAAAATATTGAAAACTGTTCAGTCTCTTGCCGAATTGTGCCAACTGTGTAGATTATCGAATATCAGGATGGAAATATCGCTCTTTTGCCTTAACTTAAGAGTAATTTAACGATCACGTTAGTGAAACGCATTTTGAAAATACTCATTGATTTTTCCATCAGATTCTGTTCCAGGATGGAATTTCCTTAATAGCTTAATATCTTAGTGAAACGGTCCCCCTGATGAATGGAGAAATTCCCAAATATCACTCAAATATCACTCGCTTGAACTGAAGGGATGAGTTGTTGTCTGTTTTGCTTTTCTCGTTAAGATCCTTACAAACAAAGGAATGGTTAGACTGGGTATTAGCTCTAACAAGTTGAACACTTGAGATAAGCAAATATAATGTTGTGTAGATATGATGAGGCAGTGTCATAGTATCGATAATGATGATGATGAAGTTAATGACGATGAATTAGGTAGTAGCTACAGCTATTAAAGAATCACTTGCATGTGAGGCAGGACGATCGAAGCAGACCGATCTCACGTCCGAGGGCGAAACAACTTTACGAGGTAAGTTGGAGCGATGACGCGAACAATTCATTAAACCTGTATGGCCGAAGTTTTTGTTGTACAGTGTGGTCAACGTTCCCTGAAGTTTCTAAACACAGCGAAGTTGACAAACAACCGCATAATAATTTCCTCACTTGCCCGCACTCCATATCCAACTTTAGGCTTAACCCGAAAACCAACGCTAACAACGGTATACGTTATCGTTGCTGAACTAGGCATGCGCACAACGATCCGCAAAGTAGAAATCGCACTGAATACTGTAACTGCTACAAAATATTCACAAAATCGACTTTATGCAACAATTGCCTCATTTGTTCGCACGTCAAGTCCAACCTTAACACAAAACCAACACTAACAACAGTATCAGTTACCACTGTTGAACTGGGCACACGCGCATCGATCCACAAAGTCCAAATCGCCTCTGAATGGTGCACTCCCGGTGGCGGCCGAACCAAATGGTGTAGTCAAAATTGTGTTGCTACCGCGCCACCGTATCTTCAGCCGCTCCGCTGTCTCGGCTGGACTGATGATATTGGAAGAGGGGGAAAAGAGGGTGCTGCTGAAATGTTTTCCCCGCCGCGTCGCCGTAACTTCAGCTTATTATTATTAATCTGAAAGGGGCACATTTCAAACGGTCTAGGGGCACGGTCGCGTGGGCCAATTATAAAAGGTCTGCGGACAAGCCGAATTCATAACGTCTGGATCCGCCTGTGGTCCAATGAGCGGATCAACACTGATATACACTGCCTGCTCGGCGTCTCTCACACGTCCGACCGGGAAGAAACTCCGGCCGTTGGGAACAAGATCCAGTGGGTTAGAGATAGAGACCACCACTCCGTGAGTCCATGACAGGTTACACATTTACCCCCTGTGTAGGATCTTTTACTTCCCCTGGCACAGACACCAGATAGAAGGGTTCAACGGCTTTTAGTTTCTCTTCCGAAAGACACGTGAAGTGAACGAAATTGCCAAAGTTTCGAGGCGGAATCGAACCACCTCAATCGACAGCTCTATCGTGCGACAACCGCTCCCCACTACAAAAAATGGAACAAGCATACTTAGCGTCCATGATACTATGGTAGTAATAAAAGCTTTATTTAATGATGGTGACCATGTCACGTTATATCGTGATTTTCAATGGGCCATCTCACACTACATTCTTACATCAACATTTACACAGCTTTTATAAAATATACATTTCACAACAATACAAAATATAAATAATAATAAATTAACTAAATAAATAAAAATAAATTTATTAAATAATATATTATTAATATGACACTACAAATAAAACAACATTATGAATAAATTTATCACTTCTAGAAAGATTGAAGTCAATAATAATAGTAAATAAGATCAAGATGAATGAATTAAAACAATTCACAATTTAAAAGTAAACAGTCATTCAGGCATATCAATTGAGAAATGCAAGTAGTTGTATACATCCTTCTTGAGAAATTTAATTAAAAAGAAGGTTTTAACGGTCTACACTATTGGCATTTTGTATAGATTCCGGGATAGCGTCCCATAGTTTCGCACCCCTATAAGCAAATGTGCGCTGGCCTATGGCCAGGTTGTACTTCTGAACATGAATGTTTGTGCAGCCGCGGGTGTGATGATCATGTACACTACTGTTTAATATAAATAGGTCTATAAGGTAAGTCGGGGCTTGTCCGTGCATGATATTATACATTACTATGGCAGTGAAGTAACGTATGCGAACATCGATTGGCAACCATCCTAGTGAGCTATTGTGATACTATCGTGATAGTCATAAGACATTTGCGATAGTATCGCAATTGTTAACATTGTTAGCTGATAAAGACCGGGGCCCTGTGTAATGACGTTCAACTGTTTCCTTCCCATGTTTTATGTTTTGTAAATTGTTATATATAAACAATGAAGATGATGATTATTTATTACGACATGTCACGTAGTAGTAACAACAAGCGTAGTTTACTTTCAGCCAGTGGCGTATCTGGGATGCCGGAAAGTGGAGGGGCAAATGTAAACATTTACAACAAATATTACGAAAGGCCAATTTTCTCGTAAAGACGTTGCTGCTCTCAGCATAACATTAGCGAAGATTCAAACTCGAAATTACACATATAACTAATGTCCCGTTTCAATGGCTTTTGGAAATACGCATGCCCACCAAACTGATGTAGTTTCCAATCACAACTACAGTATAACAAACATTATTACAACACGTTCAAATTAGGACATTATTTAGAAAAGTTGTTATAACAGCTACCAGTAGTTCGTCTCGGAACAAACGTATGAAACTTTGCTACAACCGTATTTGTCATACACTACTTGGTGGAGTTTTGCTTGCCAAGTATTCTACTTCGCGTATACTCCACATTACCAGCAAACAATTTAGCATGATCGTGTTAGAGGTCTACCGCTTTGACCAGAAAATCAATTGCAGCACAAAGACAAGGTCTGGACCAATCAAAGCCAAAGATGGATCTCTACTATCGAAAGGAGAGGACAAACTAGAGCAATGGGCAGAACACTTTAGAGAGGTTCTCAATAGACCTGCGCCTCACAAACCAGCACAGACTATCAACCCTCAGACCGTGCTCCCAATAAACACAGAGGAGTTCTCGAAGGATGAAGTGAGGAAGGCCATTGCTACTCTCAAAACAAACAAGTTACCTGGCATGGACGGAATCACAACTGAAATGATCAAAGCGGGTGGTGAAACAATTGTACAATGGATGTGCGGACTATGCAACCAGATCTGGGACTCGGGCATATTTCGTTAAGACTGGAGAGATGGTGCTGTTGTCCGTATCCCCAAGAAAGGATTCCTAGCTGGATGTGACAACTGGAGAGGTGTGACACTGCTGTCGATACCAGGAACAGTGTACTGCCACATGATACTGAACCGAATGCGAGGTGTGGTAGATGAAGAACTGCATGAGAAACAAGCAGGCTTTAGGCCAAAACGCTCTTGTGCTGAGCAGATATTCACACTTAGACGCATCATTGAGAAATGTCAAGAGTACCAGTTACCCCTCGCAATCAGTTTCATAGACTTCACCAAAGCGTTTGACAGCATCCACAGACCCTCCATTTGGAAAATATTAACCACGTATGGAATCCCACGAAAGATTGTATCAGCAGTCGAGAAGATTTATGAAAACTCAAGATGTTGTGTAAAAACAGAAGATGGCTACAGCGACTGGTTCCATGTGATGACTGGTGTCAGACAAGGCTGCATTCTTCCCCCCCTTCTCTTTGCCGTGGCCATCGATTGTGTCATGCGACAAGCAACCACAGGCAATGAGGGGGTTGTCTGGGTTAAGGAGGAGCGTTTATCAGACCTGGATTTTGCTGATGACATTGCTGCTTTATCAGCCTACAACGTCTCGTGGATTTAGTCGGCAGATACGCTAATGGCTTAGGACTTGCCATCAGTGAAAAGAAAACAAAAAACATGCTGACAGGGGAGTGTCAACCACCCCCAAATGTTTTGATCAACCAGAAAAAAGTAGAACCAGTCGAAAACTTCACTTACCTTGGCAGCTCCATCAATAACCAAGGAGTCATCGATCATGAACTAAACTGCAGAGTGGGGAAAGTGTCAGCAGCCTTCAACCAGTTGAGGAAAATTTGGAACAACAAGAAATCTACCTTGAAATCTAAACTCCGTTTTTACAACTCAAACGTTATACCAACCCTCCTTTATGGATGTGAAACATGGCAGCTAAAAACAAGCTAGGAAAACAAAATTGATCCATTCGACACTAAATGACAGTGACAGATTTTGAGCATACAATGGAGAGACCATGTGACGAACACAGATGTCCGGATACGACTAGGATAACCTCTGCCATCATCTACTGTCTGCAGAAAACGAATCGGCTGTCTCGGCCATGTCACAGGGCTCCCAACTACTAGACCTGCCCAACAAGCGCTGTGGTGGATACCAGCTGGCCAGAGAAAGAGGGGACGACCAAGAATGAACTGGAGCCAAACAATCGACCGCGACTTTTGGTCTACAAAAGCTGGAGCGACGTCAGAACACTGGCAAGCGACAGATCTGGATGGCGTGCTTTGACAGCCTCATGGGTCACTAGACGCGGTAGCCGCTAAGTCTAAGTAAATAAGTGTTAGAGACGAAAACAGCAGTGTACAGGATTACTTAACAAAGGTCATCGTTTGCATATTTACCAATAATACCATTTTTGAATGAGTCAGACTGTTGAATGTACGACGGGTCAACTAGTTCCCTTATTCTTAGTCACAATTACTAACGTTTCCCGGCTTGACTGCACCACTTTCGCTTTACCAGGCGTTAGTCATACGGTTAGCCGGAAGAATAGTCAGACTGCGGATGATGTGGGCAGGTGACTATAACTATATTTACTAGTTCACACCCACACTTGGCGCCACCACTTGTTTACGGTGACGCTATCTCGATATGTGTTCGTGCGTGCGTGCGTGCGTGCGTGCGTGCGTGTGTATATTATATTGATATTCTCAAATAGTATGTACCACCTTACAGTTGTTATATATTACTAACATGAATTTAAAAATTCTACCGATAAGACAGGTATGAGACGTTTGTGTGTGTGTGTATGCGTGTGTGTTTGTGTTCGCGCGCGCGCGCGATCACCATTCAACTATCTCAAGTAGGAGTAGGTTTTCTGAAATGCACAGTATATCGCAATTATAATACTATTAATAATATATATTTTACACAGCGCCACATCCAGTGTAGTTCACTGCGGTTTACAGAGATACGCTATTTAGAGAATCTGTTAAACATATGTATAATGAAAAACAATATTTGTTAATAATAGAATTATGTATAATATATTGTTATGAATTAGTAATAATAATTAAGAAACTAAAAATAACATGCACCATAGTAAAAACTGGTAGATAATTGATATAAAAACATCATACAAAATAAGTAAATAGCTCTGACAAAGTATCACTGTTTCTTTATAAATCGCCAATTGATACATAACAAGCCAATGATCAAAGAATGCGAATGAACGTATAAAATGCAAGTGGACCTCGGCGTATTAATACATAGATGCGAATGGAGGCGGGCCGACTTCCACTAAGAGTAGAGGCCGCAGGGAAAGGAGCAGGCCTCGACGTAGAACGAGAAACCGCAACTGCAGTGGCGTGCGTATAACCATTTGTGGGAAAAGGTGCAGGAAGGTGAAAAGTCTGTCAAAGCAGCCGTGAGTAAGTGTGGATATGAACTCCATAAAAAATGCTACACCACGATAATTATTCGGCCTCACCCGTTGAACAAGTCACATATCGCAAAACCAGCGACATGGTTACATTACGGTAATAGTCCAGATATCTTCGTCGATGTGCTGTTGGATTTTTCTAAGGCATTTCATAAAGTGCCTTAGCCATCTAGAAGCCAACGTACACCACCATCACTGATTGTGGCGACATGCATATGGACTAGAAAACAGTTTTCTGAACAACCATGAACAAGTTTTGGTTTTCGTCTACTAGTGTCACCTGAGGCGATCCACAGGGTTCAGTTCTCCTACCCATCCTCTTCCTGTGGTACAGTGATGAATTTCCACGGCAAGCATCTTTCGAAGACTGGCACATGCACAGGCAAGTGCACGCACGAACGCACGCACGCACACACACTAACACACACACATGAACACACGCACGCACACGTACACACACGCACACACACACACGTACACACACGCACACACACACAGACACACACACACACACACACGCACACACACGCACAGACACACACACACATGCACACACAATCATTTAGCATACACAGCTGATTGGTGTAAGGCAGAATAAGACCTACATTGTGACAACAATTACATGTGCACACATGTATGACTGCGTCACCTGTTGACTGACCCTCATGCCTCCTCAGGGTCACGTGGAAGAGCTGTGGGGTCTCACCTGTCACCATAGTCGGCACCAGTTTGTCACTTGCGGCTACGACACCAACCTGTATGTGTAGGACACCCTCACACACATCGCCATCTGGTGTGTCGACATGACGGTAGGGGGCGTCACTTCGCTCATTCATACACAGCGTGGATTTTTGGATTTTTCCTGTGTAAAATGCTAGTATTAATGTTTTAATAACGCATCAGAATGGTGAATGCGACCAGATTTATGGTACATGTAAACGTTGTGTTAATATTATTCTTACTTCATATGTCATTTATTATAGTTTTAGTTTTTCAGTAATTTAGATTACCTAAGGCTGTAGAATTGTTTGAACAATTACAGATTTATTGTCTTTAAGGAATTATAAAATTATCACGGGGTATAATAGGATACTACAGAAGATCCCTTAAATGTATATGTATCATTTTATTTGTTATTATTTTTGTATTGTTATTTTTCTTGTAATTCTTGCAAAATTCACACACACACACACACACAACACTCGCACATGCACACGCACACGCGCGCACACACACACGAACGCACGAACACACTAATAATCCCCGATGTGGCGCCCAGAAAACATCCATATATCTCTATTTTGCATATTCGAATTAACAAACATTGTGAAGTATATTAAATGCTGTGATATTACTAGTGCAAAAGAATAAACACGTTCCCTATGCAGTAGATAACACATATTGTTCGTTTGTGGACGTAGCGCTTCTCTTTAATGTTCTACTTTCAAATCAAAATAAAAACATTTTTGTTTCCAACACAACACCAGTACCTTACATAAGTATTATATAATCAATGTATCTCGTCACACATACACATATTTATATATTGTATTTTGACAATTCACATGACTCGTTTTTACAAATAAAATATTAGCCATAAAATAAAACATCCCAATTCTCAGGAAAGTAATAGTAGCATACAAATTTAATAGTAAAACAAACAGTGAAATGACTTTTTAGCAACCATCGGGCTTTGTAAATTATCGATGTTGGCGTTGCTAATATGGATTTAACCTCTTGACTACCAGCTTTCCATTATAGTTTGTCATCGTTTATTACTCCAAGGAATTTGGTTTGATACAGCAGGGTGTTATGTGGACCGCGAATGTCAGTTGAGTTTGAAGTGAATGTTGGCCTGTGACAGGGAAGCGCCCTGAGCCCACTGTGATTTATCACAGTGGCGGAGCTGATAAGCAGAAAGACTGGTACGAGAGATATCCTCCGGTAGGTAATGTATGCAGACGATCTGGCAGTGGTAGCGGACGGGGAAGCAGATCTCCAAGAACAACTGACAGAGTTGAAGGATATGTTCAGCAGAAATGGAATGAAAGTTAGTTTTGAGAAGACGGAGGTACTATGGGTAGGGCAGCAAAATAAAGAGCTGGAAATACACCTGGAGGAGAAGAAACTAAAACTCTGCAGTTTGTGTTTCACTGTCAGACCCAGCTGTCACATGACACGACTGCCTTTCTTTCGTTTTGTACGTGTGACTCACACATGGAAAGATACGTGTATTTGCATATGCTGCCACCAGACAACTAAACTGCGGGAATGTTTACGCTTGTAACATTGCCGTGCAGGTAATATTTCGTGGTGTTTGGTTACCGCCTTCACACGACTTAGGGATCGACTCAGAACATTGATGTTCGATATCAGACGAAATTCCTTTCGTTTTGATAGGGGGGATCATAGGCAGTTTCGTCTGGCGTCGGACATCGACATTAAGCTTCGGACCGATAGTAGTAATATTGATATCATCATATCAATCATATCAATGTTTACAAACTTTTGTCTGAGACAAAGGGGTGTAGGCTGAGGCAAGATGAAAGTAATTTCGTCTGATATGGGACATCGACAAGTGGTCCATCCCAGGTTCTTGTGCCTTGTCGGGGCGGGATGGCTTGCATGTTCTGTCGATCCCCAGGCGGGAGTTTTGTGCTCCTGGCAGCTTCAACCAAGCCGGACAAATCATAAGGGGAGGGGAGAGATACAAAAGCACCCTTCGTCGTCAGAGTCGTCAGTGTCAGTGCCTGTCGGCGTGATGACGTGCGTAGGAGGCGGCGACGTGTGGGTGAATGGAGCGACCGTGCATGTTGGCTTGGTCGGCGTCGTTGATGCGTCGGATGTAGGCAGTTGGATCGGTCTATGAAATAAAACCACAATACATTTTAAACAAAGGAAGAGAACCATGCATTGTTTAAATGAGAACCACAATGGTAAAATAAAATGATGCATTACAAGGTTGTGAAATAAAATGAGACACAATGATAAAATGATGCATTGTTTAAATGATGACATAAAATGAGACATGGTACTTAAACGGTAAAATGCATGCATGCACGCGTACTTAATTGTAGTAAAAATAAAATGAGAGATATGCACGTACTTACAATTGTTTAAATGGTAAAATAAAATGCATGCATGCAGGCGTATGAAATATAAAAAAACAATACATTTTAAACAAAGGATGAGAACCATGCATTGTTTAAATGAGAACCACAATGGTACAATAAAATGATGCATTACAAGGTTGTGAAATAAAATGAGACACAATGATAAAATAAAATGATGCATTGTTTAAATGATGACATAAAATGAGACATGGTATTTAAACGGTAAAATGCATGCATGCATGCGTACTTAATTGTAGTAAAAATAAAATGAGAGATATACTTACAATTGTTTAAATGGTAAAATAAAATGCACGCATGCAGGCGTAGTTACAACAACTGTTTAAACAGTAAAATAAAATACATGCATGCATGCGTACTATTTAAACGGTAAAATACATGCATGCATGTTGCGTACTTACAACAGCTGTAGTAAAATGAGAGACGTGCATGCATGTACGCGTACTTACAATTGTTTAAAAGGTAAAATAAAATGCATGCATGACGCGTAGTTACAACAACTGTTTAAATGTGTTGGATCTTACCGTTGCGTTGTCGTGGATGTGGCCATGTTAGATGAAAATTGTGGAGCGATGTATAGGCGTCGAGTGCGCGTGACTGTAAAAGTGTGTATGAAATGTGCGCCCCGTCAAACAGCGGTGGCGGCGGCGGCGCATGACACTACGGCTTATCTTGATTGGAATGTGAACGGAGAACAAAGGATTTTTACAAACAATAAACGAAACGTTAAAAGCATGAAATTAAACGTTGTATACGATCACTGGGGGGTCAGGAAACACGAGATGCATCGATATTAGAGAAATTTGCTGTAAAAGTCACATTTGACAATGGATGCACTGACGTGAACGCTAACTTTGTTTCCTAAAACAAATTCCTCGGTAGACTAGGCAGAATGCGTTAAGTGCACATGCACGTAAATGTGACATCTGTTGCGCGTGACTTAACGCGATTGGAATGTGAACGGAGAACAAAGGATTTTTACAAACAATAAACGAAACGTTAAAAGCATGAAATTAAACGATGTATACGATCACTGTGGAGTCAGGAAACGGGAGATGCATCGATATTAGAGAAATTTTATGTAAAGAGTGATTTAACGGTGAATGTACTGACGTGACCGGAAACTTTTTTCCGAAAACAAAATGCCTGGGATGAATGAAGTATGCACGCTGATAATTGAATAAGATAACGGTATGAGTGTGAAGTGCGCATGCGCGTTATGTTGTAGACAATGACATTTCAAAAACAATAAACGAAACGTTAAAAGCACGAAACTAAACATTGTATAGGTTCGCTGTGGAGTCAGGAAACGTGAGGTGCATCGATATTAGAGAAACTCGATGTAAAGAGAGATTTAACGGTGAATGTACTGACGTGACCGGAAACGTTTTTCCGAAAACAAAATGTCTGAAATGTACGAGGCACGCACGCTGATAATTGAGTAAGATGACATATTGGTGTGAAGTGCGCATGCGCGTTATTTGGAAAAGTATAAAATGGTTGAGAAAATGCTATATTGTATGACGCTGAAGTTCTAACGTGTATTCTTTCTACAACAGCAGAGCAGCAAGCAGCAGACGTTCTTCCGCGATAGACAACATGGCGGATGAAAGTCAACAACAACCAAAAAAGACGAAGGCACCGCGCAAGCAGTCACTGAAGGCGGCCAGCAGCGGTCAACAGCAACCTTCGCCGCTGATTGCAGCCGTGTCAACGGGGGCGTCATGACCCGTTAAGCGCCCCGTCGCGCTCATTGCGGCCCCGTTGACTGTCGGGCGAAAGCGAAGCGCTGAAGAGGCGTCCTTGGAGCCCGTCGAGACGGCTGAGCGGCCCCCAGTCCTGTCGCGGAGCAGTTCTATGGAGCGTGAATGCGAATCGTCGGCGTCGACACGCGCCACAGTGGTGAGTCTGAGGCATCTGAAGTGTGCTGTCAACGGTGTGTATAAACTTCTGTCTCCCGTTATGATCGACGCCGTGTCGTACAAAGAGGTCGGCACCTATTTGGGATGTTCCCGTTGTCGCCGGAAATTGCAGACAAGCAAAGGCGGGGAACTGATATGTCGAACGCACGGTGAAGTGTCGATACCGAAATATTTCTTCGCGTTGCGTGTGATGGTGAAGGACGGCGAGGAGGAGGAAGACGAGCTTTGGCTTACGTTGTTTGACAGCCAAATGTCTAATCTCGTCGAGTACACGGCCGAGTACTTGACGGAATTGAACGAGGAGGATCTCCGCGATACCGTGCTCGAGTTAGCCGGCACTAAAGTGGAGATTAGTGTGCGGAAGACGAGTTGGAACGGGGAGCCCTCGTATACAGTCCGCACACTAAAAAGATACGTCGTCGTCATCGTCGACGACAACGACGATGACTAATGTGTTGTCTTGTGTTGTTTGTAGGAGGAAGATTGGCCGATACTGGTAGATTTATTGACGCACGCGAACGAGCGACAACGAATGAGAGAGCGTCGTGGTCGGGAAATAAGCGAGGAGAGCTTTCAACTATTAGCCGAGACGGCCGAACAATACATAAGAGCGTTTTGGCTAGCTTACGAAGCAAGCTTATTTTGTAGTAGTTTGATATATAACTAACAGTTGTGCTTATATGCTTTAGGAAGTGCGCCGCGTACTGGAAAACATGCTTGCAAACAACGAAAGGATTCGCGCTCAGTACGACGAGGTTGCCTCGTTCGTAAGAACGTTGTTGGAACGCGGAGTGCAGGGGTCAATAAAGAGGGAGGAAGAGATCAAGAACGAGGAGGCGGACTAATAATAATAATAATAATGTGTTTGTAGGAGGTTTTGATGCAACACACCAGGCGTGAATGTATGAGCAACTTCCTACACGCGTTCCTGACGGTGATTCGTAAAGAGTAGAACTGCTTTGTGCTGTAGGGTGGTGGAGTGCGTGACGCCCACGTATTGGACGCGATCATCGAGGAGGCGCTGGGCGGATCGAACCGAACGCGTCCCGCTCCACCGACGTATAACGAAAGCCTAGGGACGATGGGACCGACGTGCTCTCCGTACTGAAGCGTATCGGAGGAGCTGGGGACGTGCCAACGGCAAATTGTCGTGCCGAGCCGGAGTCAGTTGGTCGGGCGTTATGAACGGCTGGCGATGGACCTCGTCGCCGAGAGTCTCGGCGAAATGATTCTGGAGAAGGCGCGGGATCATTGCGGGGTATGTGAGCCGAATGAAGGCTGTCCATATGTACACATGCCCGGCTATCGTGCGGGACGGCCAAATCGTGTATACATGCAACGTTTCGACAATCCGGGCTGTATTGTGACGCGCTATTTCAACGGCGTCATCGAAACGTTCCTGCGTCGATCGCTCATCCCCTGTTTCACGAGACTCGTGCATATTCTACACGAAACTACGGTGTCGACTTCTTCCGGTGGTCAGCAGCCGCAAACGGGCCGTGCGGGAGAGTTGTATTTGGTGCAGTTTGTGTCCAACTGGTTGTTGGGAACAAATTGGCGCGATTATATGAATCGCGTGCAACTCGAGTCGGCCGTGCACACGTACGTGCAACGCCGGAGCGGACTGGAATGAAGAAGCACGAACGAACACTAGAATAGAGAACATTTTGCTAATATTTGCTTGCTATTGAAACAAAGGCTTCAACGACGCTGTGTTTGAATGTTGTAAGAGTACC
This sequence comes from Paraescarpia echinospica, assembly GCA_020002185.1. Classification (NCBI taxonomy): domain Eukaryota; kingdom Metazoa; phylum Annelida; class Polychaeta; order Sabellida; family Siboglinidae; genus Paraescarpia; species Paraescarpia echinospica. The sequence goes on along the minus strand of CM034538.1, from coordinate 63,777,487 downwards.
GAATAAAACGTTGAAAATGTACTTTCCGTTTCCGAGTTACCCACAACATTACCGCTAGTCACCACCGCACACACATTCCCCACCATACCTTAGTTATAAAAATGACATTAGTTAGAAAAATTACCGCTAGTCACCACCGCACCTTCCATCCTAACCGTACCTTAGTTATAAAAATGTCCGCTAGTTCGCGCAACCACCATTCCGAGTTACCACATTCCTCCCGCTAGGGTGTACTTACCACCACCACCACCGTCGCCACCACTGTTATAAATAGCGGTGCTCGAAAAAATATCATTAGAGAGAATGCCACCATCACCACCTACTAGATGGCAATGTCCGAAATACGGGCGCTATTTCGTGAAACAGTCGACGTTAGAACGACACGTAAAGAGTTCGAAAAGTTGCGGCGACGAAGCGCTATGCGTAAAACGTCGAGAGTGTCCAAAATGTGGCACGATGTTCACCGCGCGTCACGCTATGCTACAACATCTGAAGCTGCGGTGTGGCCGTCAGACGTCGCCAGCTCCTGGTAGTAGTAGTAACGAATCAGCGGTGGTGGCGGAGGCGGCAGCCGCTAGGGCGCCTTCACCCGACGATCTACTGCGTGTCGTGGACGAGCACCGGCGTAGCATAGAGACGTCGGTAGCGAGCGGTGCCGTACAGTCGCGTTACAACTATCGTATGACCGCCTGTACGAGTACGCGGGTGCTCGAACCACGTCTGAGGGAAATATTTCGCGAACAAAAGAATGCGTTTAAAATTAACGTAAGCTATGGTTTTGTATTACGCCACAAGGTGTCGGGTCGGTACCGATATTTTCATTCTTCGTGTAACTGTTGCGGTCGCCTCCTCGAAACACCCGCCCTAGTCACCGATAACCGTTCGATCGAACGATTCCTCGACGCCGTGCGCACGACCGACGTACTGCAGTACGCCATCGCGCAGCGCCCCGATTCGGGGTGGATCGTCGAGCTCGTAACGAACGCCACCTACTTCGTGAACGTCATCTTCAATCATCCTATCGGCTGCGTTGGCGTGGTGACGCTTCCCGCCTACGTGCGACTCAACAGGGCCATCGTGTCGTTGACGAAAGATCATCGAGGCATCGACACAACGGATCGGCTTTCATTTTTTCGATAAGCAGTCCCGTCTTCCCTTTGAACGTTTTCGGCATACTGGCTATGATTTCGCGCTCTACCACCTCCGTCGATGGTGGCGCCACCGCCGCCGCCGCCGCCGCCGGCACCGCAGGTGTCTCGCCGCCGCTGTTGACCACCGACACGCGTACCGGTTGCGCCGCTCGAGCCGCCTCTATCGTATTGTACCGACTCAGCAGTTGATTGTACGACGCTACCTGTTCGCGTTCCGATAAATCCGAACGTTCTAGAATGTCCTTCATGTCGCTGTCAAGGCTACTCAGCACACGTGATCGGGGCGTGCTCGACGACTGATCGACACGTGCCAGAAGGCTTTCCACCAATCGTGGATCGACCAACGCCATCTTCTTCGCGTACTGCATCAATCACCCGCTGCCGAACACCTGTCTGAGCAGCGGCAGGAGAACGGTACTCGCTAACGGCGCTAGCAGGGCCGTCAGAAAACCACCCGCACCCTTTTGCAAGATGACACGCTTCTGCTTAAGCGTAACGTGTTTGTCGACGAGTTTACGCAGGTGATTCCGGTATTTCGCCAACACGCGTTTCTGTTTCGGCGACAACTTCACGTTCCCTTTCAGAATGTTGTACGCGCAATCGCACAGACTACAAATGAGACCGGTGTCCGCGTGGGCGAGTAGGGCTTTTCGCAGAGCGATGTTCCGCCTATGTCTCTCCAACAGCTGCAGGGCAACAATGTGTCTCTTTATTTGATTCGTCGTTGCCGCCACGTTCGGTCGTCTCTTCGCTGCCACCGCGACTAATAAACGTACGCCCCGTCGTCCCTCTCTTCTTATAGGCCGCCGACGCCATCACCACCACCACCGCCGCCACCCTTCCGTACGTACACGTACTGAAGGCGATCGTCCGGAAATATGCACGTACGCAGGCGCATGTCCTCTTCCGTTTCCTGTTTCAGATCCACGAATAGATAGCCGTACGCCGACGACGTCGCGTCTTTGAAAGCCTCTATCATGTAGTTGACCTTTCCCGGGTACATCTGTTTCGCTAGGTGACCTACTTGACCGGCGTCTCGAGGGCTCTTGAATAGCACTATGTATTGAGCGTTCAGGCTGATTGTACGGTTTTCTTTCCCTTTCGGAAACATGTTCTGTCGCAATTGTACGACCGACGTATTACAATGATGACTTTTTTAGTAAATAGTACCGTCACCCGGCTATCGGTCTCCTCCATGAGGTCGTCGAGTACTAGAAGCGTTCTCGCTTTACCGTCTAAACGTTTCGGATCCGGCAGGCCGTCTACGAACTCTATTTTCGAAGACATAGACGCGTAGCCGCTCTGCCACTGTCCGTAACACCACAGGATTTTCTCCGGCGGCGGATCGATCATAGTGTCGTGACGTATCAAACGCTCGACGAACGTCGTCTTACCGCATCCCGTAGGACCGGCTACTATACACGTAAAAGGATGCTTCAACGACGGTCCGTTCATTTTTCACGACTGAACGACGAACACTTTTTTACGCGTCTTTATAACCATCGCGCAACTTCATCAACAGTTTACCGAGCATGTTCTTCCCCACATCGCCCGCGATTCCGCTACCCCAGTAACCCTCCCTACTCGCTACCCATTCCACCAATTCGGCGTCCCCGGTCGCCAACAGTGCAGCCTTCAAATCGCTCGATCCATCAAACTTCCTCCTCAACAACATCTTCATACATCTCACCCTAACGTCGGTCCATTTGGTTTCCGTTCTCTTTAGTCGAATGTCGTAACCGCGTCGTTTCGCTGCATAAGAGCTTCGCGAACTTTTGATTTCTTCGGCACATTCCACGTCGTCGTAGAATATCGCTTTCCTATACTGATAGGCGTGCTCGACGGATCGAAAGCCCCGACCGAACGCCGACACTCAACACATATACATATTCGACAAGAACGACCGCGATCCACCAAACCTTATAGGCGACGACATCATACCGACTACCGATCACCCGCTACCGCCACCGCTTATATACTCTCACCACCGCTAGACTAAAAAGTTGCGACTAGGGTCTCGACCCCTAGGCGAACGCTCTCCTAAGGCCAATGCAGTGGTTTTACCCCGGTTATACCGCCGCTAGGTGGCATCTAAAAAAGGTCGACGAACGGATTCGGACCGGGAATCTTTCGATCCCTAGTCGAATACTCTCCCAGGAGAGCTAATCCGTCGTCGACGTTTATACAATGGTTTTATCGTGGTTATATATTAGCGCAATAAACGCATTATTGCTTACGTCAGCACGCACTAGGTACGTCGTTGATCGCTAGGGGGCGAACTAAAATACTCTCTGCACTCACCGCTATGTGGCATCTCTAGTGTAGGGGTAATCAATTATCCAATTAGTATCAAATTACAACGCTCATCAATCACGTTTTTTATAAGTAGGTTTCCGAAACTAATTAGTGTCAAAAAAAGCCTTTGATCTTTTTTTATAAGTAGATTGTCGAAAACGTTTAGTGGTCATTACATTTTTTTATAAGTAGGCGTTTGAGGCCGTACATGTCCTCTATACTACTCCTGCACATGCAGCCATCTTGTATAAACACCGCCATATTACAACCATCAGCTTACTTTCAGCCACTGGCGTATCTAGGACCGAAAATACGCATTTCTACAACAAGACACCATCTATAGATGTGAAGACAACATTGTCCAATATTTGTGTTTTAGGTAAAACATATATTAAACTCATTGCATTTATTATACAGTCCCTAATGGTGTTTTTTATTATCTCGTATCGTATTCTACTTCTTGTGAGCTTGGCGCTAACGTTACGCAACCCAGATTGATCACTGTTGATGTACATGCGCCACTCTATTGAATGCAAGGTCAGCCAAGCGAATCGCTTATTCTGAGTCATCCGATTAATAATCCTTCCTCTGTAGAATACTGACGTGTTCTATTTATGTCTGTTCTCCCGACTTGATGGCACTAGTTTCGTTTTATTAGTTTCGCTTCGTTGTGAATCACACAGCGAGAGATATTACGCCGTAGCCGGGTTATGTAGGCGGGTTACTATAAACTATAATAGTAAAAAGAAACCAGCCTCACCGGTTTGTGAAGTGAACTACACGTCATACATCGCAAATCCAGCGGCATGTATACTCAAGCGTCATATCACGCAATCGCGAATAACAAATACAGACAATGACTTATGAGCAACAATTGACGCTGAAACGAAACGTTAACGAACATACATTTTGCAATTAAATGTGTTCTTACATCGTGCGATATGTTGTCCTTAGGAATGCTCAAAAGGCTTCACTTCACTCCTTGGTCTGTTCAATGGAATACTATCTCGATTTATATAGGAAGCATTCAACCACACAACAATTACTGCGCGAAACTAGTCGTACACTGAGAGCCCGAAGCTCTAAAAACTTCATTACCGCGCTCTACATACGACATGACCTCGATGTATCGCATAGGCGTCGGAATGGGAGGTTTCGGGGCTGGGCTCCCGCCCAATATTTGGAGTACAGCTAAGCCCCCCAAATTTTGTGAATGTAGTTGGTGTTGCAACACAAATCTATAAACAGCCAAAGTGTCCAACTGTGCCACCATCGAACCGCGAAAAATCTCCAACACTAGCCCCATTGAACCGCGAAGAGGCTCCGGCTCCCCGCTCCCCGCTCCCCGCTTCCCTCTCCCCCACACTCACCGTGCTCCGACGCCAATATATCGCCTTAATTACAAGGAATTACAGGCCTGTTGAACCCAACATTGACTTAGAATATTGCATCAAATTCAGTTTTCTCTTGAATGAAGGCGGAACTTCAGGCATAACTCACCTTGCACCGTTAGTTGATGAAATCACAGCTACAAATGCAGCCAAAGTTGATTAACTGAATGCGGCGTAAAACGATGCATTCTCGCAATAAATCTACTACAGTTAAACTAAAAAATAACTCGACTCATGTAACCGGATTTCGAGTGCCTTATTTTGTATTAACGACTAAAAATGTAAAAAGGAAAGGTAAGTTCTTATATAGCGCAGTATCTAGTCCTTAGAACTGCTTTATGCACTTTCCTGGCAGACCTGTTCAATTGAACACCATCTCGACATATATGGGAAGCATTCAGCGACGCTGTAATTAAGGCGCGAAGACTATTTGCACACAAATATCCACCAATGTCTATAGCCATATATTCATTCATTAGCTCAGTGAACTGGAGCAACGTAGAGTGAACGAACTATCCCAAGGTTCGACACAGCAGCATAGGATTCGAACCCGGGTTCTCTCGAATGAGAGTCCAACGCTCTAGCCACTGCATCACTGCACTCCTCACTAGAGAAAACGAAAGTAATACATCTTAAAGATCGCATCACCACTGCCTAAACTGCTCGATGGAATTTTCCAAATTTACTTAATATAACATATACCAAAGTATCAGAACTAAAATTTAATGTATTTCTGAAATATGCAAACATAAAACAACATGTCTAAGATATGCAAATTACAAATTATATATATATATATATAAAATAACAAACATGAGAGATATCTGTAAAAATTGCAAATTAAACTCTATAAATTATGCAAAACTACCAAATTTTTAAAATGGTTCTTAAAACTATACACAAAATGTCACAATTCATTAAAAACTCAAATATATGGAAAACAAATATGTTTTCCATTAATATTCCTGGCTTTCAATATTTCCGGGAGGATGTTTATCCCAACGGAAATGTCTGTCACGGTTGCTTTGAGGGTTGACTTATGTTGACATTTCTCCAGGGTCCAGTGGGCAAGTCTACGTTCAATGCGAGTATAAATTACACTATTATTAGATATACGATACGACATGATATAACAAATATTGTTTTTCATTACAATGTATTATGTTTAACATATTCTCTAAATAGCGTATCTTTGTAAACCGCAGTGAACTACACGGGATGTGGCGCTGTGTAAAATATATTTTATTAATAGTATTATAATTGCGATATACTGTGCGTTTCAGAAAGCCTACTCCTACTTGAGATAGTTGAATGGTGATACACATACGCACGCACACACACACACGCGCGCGCGCACGCACACACACACACACTGTGATTTATGACACAATTTGTCAAGGTGGTACATCATACTTGAGAATATCAATATAATATACACACGCAAGCACGCACACATATCGAGATAGCGTCACCGTAAACAAGTGGTGGCTCCAAGTGTGGGTGTGAACTAGTAAATATAGTTGTAGTGACCTGCCCACATCAAGGAATAGTAAAAAGCAGTATAGGAGAAATTTCCACCAAGGAAGGTTATAAGGACATGAGGAAATATTTAGCAAAGATAGACTGGAATAACACACTGCAAAATAAGACAGCAACAGAATGCTGGAATATATTAAAGAGTGAAATTAAGTGCATAGTCGACAAATTTGTACCCTTCAAAAAACAAGGGAAACGGTCCAAAAAGAAACACTTATCGAAAGAAGCCATTAGAAAAATTAAGTATAAACAAATGATGTGGAAGTCATATAGATGTACTGGAAATGATGAAGACTACAACAGTTATAAAGAAGCACTTAACCAAGCTACAGCTGAAATTAGAAATTCAAAGAGAAGCTATGAACAACAATTAGCTAGTAATATAAAACATGACAGCAAGAGTTTTTATGCATATGTTCGAAGCAAACAGAAAGTTCAAGATAAGGTCGGTCCTCTAGAAGATAGTGCTGGAAATATAATATCAGAGGGATTCTTAATGGCAGAAGACCTGAATGAGTACTTTAGTTCAGTGTTTACCAGGGAAGATATTAGTTCACTGCCAGTACCAGAGGCTAAGTTCAAGGGGCAGATTCAGACTATTTAGGACAGTTAATTGTAACCCCGGAAATGGTAGCTAAGAAAATAAGGGCTATGAAGGATAATAAATCACCTGGAGTGGATGGGATTCCGCCCAAACTACTATTGGAAATTGTAGAACAAATTAGCGTACCGCTTGCAACAGTTTTCAATTTGTCATTAGAAGAGGGAGTGGTTCCTTTAGAATGGAAAGAGGCAAACATTATACCGTTATTTAAAAAAGGTCCGAGAAACAAGTCAGAGAACTATAGACCAGTGAGTTTAACATCAGTGATTTGCAAATTATTAGAAAGATTAATTAAAGATCACATGGTGGATTTTCTTGTTAAACAAAACTTGATCAACCCATCTCAACATGGTTTTTTAAAGCGAGGTCATGCTTAATAAATATGTTATGTTTTTTGGAAAACATCACTAAGTGGGTAGACGAGGGATCACCAGTAGATATCGTCTACTTAGATTTTCAAAAAGCTTTCGACAAAGTACCACATCAAAGATTACTGCTGAAACTAAAGGCCCATGGCCTAGGAAATGGTATAATAAACTGGATAGAACAATGGCTGATTGACAGAAGACAACGTGTAGTAGTTGATGGGGAGGCTTCAAACTGGAAATCGGTATTGAGTGGGGTACCACAGGGATCAGTATTAGGACCTACATTATTGTTAATATATATCAACGATTTGGATGATGAAATAACAAGCGAGGTGTTGAAATTTGCGGATGATACAAAAGTGTTTAGAAGGATTAAAAGTGATGGAGATAGACAGCATTTACAAGATGATCTTGACAGGTTGATCAAATGGTCTGAAAAGTGGCAAATGCTGTTCAATTTTGGGAAATGTAAATGCCTCCACACAGGACATGGGAACGAAGAGGTAGAATATACAATGGGGGGTACTGTACTAAGTACTACTGTAAAAGAAAAGGACTTAGGGTTAACCATTAGTGCTGATATGAAGGTTTCAGAGCAGTGCGGAATTGCAGCTTCAAAGGGAAATCAAATCCTTGGATTAATTAGGCGAAACATAACGTATAAGAAAAAGAGCTAATAATACCGCTGTACAAGACAATAGTTAGGCCTCATTTAGAATATTGTATTCAAGCGTGGAGGCCTTGTCGCAGGAAGGACATAGATTTGCTGGAAAGAGTACAGAGGAGAGCAACTAAAATGATACCAAAACTGAGGGATCTTAGTTACGAAATACGCCTAAACAAATGCGGTTTAACAACACTAGAGACCAGGAGATTGAGAGGAGATCAGATAGAAGTGTTTAAAATATTGAATGGTTATGAAAATATTGATAGAAATAAAAAAAATTCAATTAAGAAAGATAGAAGGACTAGAGGACATAAAGTTACATTAGCAAAGGAGCAGAGTAGATTAGATATAAGGAAGTTTTCATTTTCACAAAGGACTGTAAATGAATGGAACAGATTATCTGCTGATTGTGTGGGTGCTAGTAGCGTGAATATGTTTAAAAATAAAATCGACACATACTTCAGACGGGCGGGATACACATAGATAAAAGGGTCGGACTCTCGATAAGCCAAAGGGCTTCCTTGTCCACCTGCCACCTAGAGCTAATTCTCTGGGTGGCAATCTTGTTAAATCTTGTTAAATCTAAATCCACAGTCTGACTATTCTTCCGGCTAACCGTATGACTAACGCCTGGTAAAGCGAAAGTGGTGCAGTCAAGCCGGGAAACGTTAGTAATTGTGACTAAGTATGAGGGAACTAGTTGACCCGTCGTACATTCAACAGTCTGACTCATTAAAAAATGGCATTATTGGAAAATATGCAAACTTTGAGCTTTGTTAAGTAATCCTGTACACTGCTGTTGTCGTCTCTAACACTTATTTACTTAGACTTAGCTGCTCCCGCGTCTAGTGACGCATGAGGCAGTCAAAGCACGCCATCCAGATCTGTCGCTTGCTAGTGTTCTGATGTCGCTCCTACTTTATATAGTTATATCAATAACTATAACAACATAGTATTATGATTGCGATATACTGTACGTTTCAGAAAGCCTACTCCTACGTGAGATAGTTGAATGGTGATACACACACACGCACGCACGCACGCACGCACACACACACACACACACACACACACACACACACACATTAACACAGACGTACACACAATGTCACATGCACAAAAACGCACGCACGCACGCACACACACATTAACACACACACACTCGCATTACACAGATGTACACATAATGTTGCATGCACACACACACACACACACACACACACACACACACACACACACACACACACACACACACACACACACACACACACACACACACACACACACTAACACACTAACACACACGCACACAGTATGTGACATGCACGCGCGCGCACACGCACACAGACGTACACACCATATCACATGAACACAAACCCACACGCACACACATGCGCACGCACTCACATACTCGCGCACAAAATATGTTAGAATGGTGCTAAGTCCGCTTGTGTATTTCCCAACAAAGGCATTTGCAAATGCGCACACCGTTAAATTATTGCATATCCACAGACAAGGCTATAGATATCTCCGTCTCGCTACTCGACTGCAGTAGTTATACGTGTCGATGTGATTCACACAGTTTGATGGAGAGATTAGTCAGTGGCTGGATTATGTGAGCGGGCGATTACAAATAATAATGGTAAAAAATCGACATCACTCTAGTGGCGTGTACCCTCTTTAATTGTCAAACCACGCAATCTTTATTAAAATAATTTATGAGGAAGAACTGACGCTGAAACGAAATGTTCAAGATCGTTTTGCGAATGCAGTTAAAAGGTAGTTTTGATGTCGGACGATATCCAGACTTTGTGATGGTTCAGTATTCAGCCATAATGATTATTCGTATACACATTATACACCATTATACACCATTATAAACACAGACACACACTAATATGTAAACAGCTGAGTGAACAGGAGCTACATTCAATGAATGAACTTGACCAAGGTACGAAACGGCAGCTATAGGATTCGAACGCGGAATCTCGCAAATCAGAGCCCGAAGCTACATCGTGTTTGTTGTAACACCAGCATGCCAACTGGTGTTATCAGACTGTCGCCGTTGTTTGTAGTATCTGAAAAGAAATACAGATATACCATGACCATTATTAAAATACGTGTGTGTGTGTTTGTTTGTTTGTGTGTTTGTTTGTGGTATGCGTGTGCGCGTGTATGTGGTGTGTGTGCACGGTGTATGCGGTTGGTGTGTGTATATGTGTGCGTGCGTGTGTGTGTGCGTGCGTGCGTGTATGTTAAGCGTAGTGATGTGACTGTGTCATGTTATGAGTAGTTCCATATTAATAAAAAATATGTTACACTATATAACCAATGTATAGTGTCTAAACACCACACCAAAACTGTTCCAGCACAAATCCCACCTGGAATAAACACACGTGGCCCAACGTTGGCCCATTGTTGGCCAATAATAGTGCATTATAAACCTACGTTGGCTCAACACAAAAACCACGGACACAGAATAAGCTTACGTTGGCCCAACGTTGGCCCGACGTCAGTGTATTATAAACACACATTGGGCCAACGTGGGGCCGATGAGCAAATTAAACTACGTTGGCCCAACGTTGGTCTGCTATCTGGGTTGAGTGAAATAAAGCAGACGTAACTATAGTCAATTAAATAAATTAACACACGCGCGCGCGCACGCACATACACATACACGGTGGCGAAAAAATTCAACAGCATCCCCCATCTTCCGATATCATGATCATACAGCGCGACAGCGGAGTCGTGCAGAAGGCACTCGATCAGACCACTGAATAAGAATTTGGTTCCGCCGCCAGTGGAGATTTTTTTGGTGAGGCTCAATGGATGCAGTTGGAGGTTTTGGGGTCCCCCTAGATTATCCTCTCTGGATCCGCCTCGGCGACGCCTCCGCCCCAGCGCAAGTACATATTCACATATGCACACACACGCAAATTACTTATTAAAAGGATGTATCTATTTCTCTAGAGTATTAACTGTGTCATTGTCAATGTCGCATACTTCCTCCATACTACGGATTTGCGCCGATTGGTGTGCTTCAGGCTGTGACACTAGGTGGTTGTGGTTAGCGGATTACCCGGCAGATGTCGCGAATGTCGAGTTAGCGTGCAAGCGGGCGATAAATGATCGCTTGAAAAAGGAGATGGCTTTTGCTTTCAACTTCAAAGTGCATGCTGCAACAGATAGCTGTAGTGACGTAAAAAGTATGACATGTAATTCTGGGTAAAGTAATCAACATTAATGAGGATGTCAATGTCAGACACTATGTCTAAACTGTTACTGGCTGCATGACATCACGTCCACGATACGCCCGGCTAGACCGGGTGTCGAGCAAACCGGTGAACCATGATCCGTTTGCGCTCGCGTGAGCCGAGCTGTCCGTCCTGCTTCTGTTGTATCTTATCATGTTGTTCTGATTAGTATCTTTATTGCATTCATACTCAAATTCCCAATACATCTGGACCATACCCAATTCCAAATGGTTTGCTTCCCCAATTCCAAATGGTCTGCTAACATATGACAGGTCTTGTTGGACTGATACGAGACCAATTATGAGACTGGCAGTAGCTTTCACCAGAGACTCCCGTAACAAGTACTACACCAAACTGGCTTATGCAATCCCTACATTGGGACACAAAACATGTTATCTTTTCCTACTACTCCTCTGTGGGGACATCCAGACAAACCCCGGCCCCTGAGGATTTTGCTAAAAGCCTGTTGTTTCAAATCACCGAGCAATCTGCTGCGACCAGTACAACCAATGGGTGCACATTATTTGTTGTGATATAAGTCCAGATCAATATCGTCTCCTCTGTAACAGTTCCTGTTCCTGGCACTTCATGAAATGTGACCATCCTAACTACAGTCATTCCTTCTTCCAAGACCATTTATTGGAATGTTCTTGCAACCGATATAACACCCTTAGTGACACAGACCAAAATAATCAAAACATTGACCCCCCCCCACACACACACATCTCAAACAAACACAAGTCGTACATCCCAAACCTGGGATCCAACCTTTGGACCGAACCCTCAAAATTCATCAACCCCTGAACATCGTAAGAACACCAAAAGAAACACACTTAGCGGAATTGTGATCAACACCAACAGCGTCAAGAGCATCGCAACGACAACCCAATTAAAAACAACTAGTCAGTCAAATAATCCTAACATCATATTCCTAGTCGAAACCAAAATAGATGAAAACTACCCTACCTATTCGTTCCTACCACCTAGCTATAACGCCATCCGAAAGGACATAAACGCCCATGGTGGTGGAGTTCTTATAGCCTTCCGCGATGACATTGTAGCAGAACCACTTGCAAAACTAAACTGAAGCTGTGAAATAGTGTGGACAAAAATCCATTTCGCACAAAACTAATCCATATACTTAGCATCCCACTACCGACCCCCAGTGCCAGATGACATTTGAACATTAAACCACCACAGCCTTCAGCCAGTACTGAAGTCAAACCAAGCAGGAATTCAATGCCGGATTTTGCCGTATGGAATGACGTCTTTGAAGCTGAGATTCTTTGGACATTTAAAACTCGCTGATCATGAGTAGTCATGTAGATCAAACAAAAATGTTGCCAGTTTTTTCCAATTTATGTTGAATGACCAAGTGTGTGGTTTATTAACTAGTGTAGGATAAGTGTTAAGTATATCAAAAAGGTTAGTTCCCTAGGGGTTGCTTCCATTGCTTTATAACAATAGCATACAGAAGCCTGGTGAAGTAAGACCATGAAAAGTTGACGTATATATAATAGTGTATGTACCTGGGTAATCCCATTTTTGGGCCTTAAAAATTAAATTTCTGAGATGAAAAGGCCCTAAAAAGGCCTTAAATTTGGTTGCTGAAAATCTGTATGAACCCTGGCCCCCTCAAACTCCAAAGGACTACAGGGCCTCTTGGCCCATTTTTATATTACTTGCAACAATTTCGACTTGCATATTCTTCTTGGGAACTCGGTAAATGTATCAAGAATTATTATATTACTTGCAACTATTTCGACATGTGTTACGATCATACTTTATTTTGCTAATGGCTTGTGATGTAGTAGAAGTTGCGATGTTTACTTTTTGTATTTGATTAAAAACAGGCTTTGCCGGGCCCTATGCGAACATGTTTAACAAGATGCCATGGAGCATGGAATGCGTATCAAGTATTGAGTTTTAGACATTTTGGGCACTCTGAAGCCTCCATTCTTACTGCTCATGTCAAAAGCGTGGCATAATAGTCACCATCATTATGAATACTCAAGGTGTGCCGAATTCCAAAGATCTTGGGGGTAGGTGCCTGCTAGACACCCCTTGATCTGTGTATGTGTTAACAGTTTAGACCAGCTAGGTAAAAGACTGAAGCAGCTGTCATTGATGCCAGCCTATGTATAATTAATGTAAAACAAGGCAGAATTCTTCTCATAGAAAATCATTCTTTCCTGGTGAGAAACAACATGAAAAACAATAAAACAACATTGCAACTTGACATATATCACTGACATTTGATTGTGTTCACTTATTTGTAGTAAAGAGGCAGAAGACATCTGAGGCAAGACCCACCAATGGCAAGGTAGAGGAGGTAGAAGCCAGAGAGATCTTCATTCAGCCTCTGTTGGTGAGGTTTCTGTTTAGCAACTAGCAGGTTTAATCATATTCCCAGGTTGCATTTCTCTGCGTTGGATCTATGGGATCCACGGATCTATGTGTTAGATCACTCGAAATATGATCTTTGACAGAACTACATAGATAATGTAAAGCTTTTTTCTAAACCACGTAATGTATGTATAAGGATGTTTGCGGGGCAAGATGACATCATGGTCGTTCATTAATCCAAATTGTATACACAGTATGAAAATGAGCTGCTTTTTGATGAGTCAAGCTACTCAATTCTTCTGATTGCTGTATTTGAGTGTAACATCCACCTTATTCATTTTTGAAAGTGGAAAGGGCAGAAATAGAGACCTAGAATAGATCTACGTTTTGTATAACTTTATTATCATTTTTTTGTGTTCACCGGGGATTTTACATCCAATTTGTATTTACTATAATTTAGTCAGTATTTTTATTGTGGTTTTTGATATGTGTATGCTTTATGCATATTTGTATCTGTGATTCTATGTGAGTTGAAATAAAAGCATTCAATTTGGTAATATTTTGATTACAAAGTTATTTGGTTTCAGGAGATTAATGACGACAAATGTGAGAGTCTCGAAGTGTTTGACGGCTCGGTCACTACGTGCATCAAACATGTCACAGGTCACCAGGTGGAGACACAGTTACAGCAGTCAGTGTTGCCATCTGGTGACAAATCTGATATCATTGGTGCTCTAGAAAACAATCTTGACGTCTTGCCAAATGTCTACGAAGGTAATCATTTTATCTACAAATAACACCAATGCCCCATTTCATATGAGCTCCAACTGGGGTCAAGGTGATCGATATGCTCAAACTAATTTTAAATTAATTTGTTTATAAAGATATGTTTTTAGATGATGGCGAAATGAAACACTACTTCCTGCTAATTTAGTGCTGACGAGTTGAGAATTCCACAGAGTTGGTGCTGCAACTGTGAAAGCTTAAGTTTCAGCGTTTTGTCTTAACTCAAAGAACAAAAAACATTTCACAGGGATCGGCTGTTAATTTTATGAGATCCTACTGCGCTCCACAACATTATTTAGGAAGACTGTTTGTCACTCTCAATAATTTTTCAACTGTCAAGGACTGATTATTCTGCGTCCCATACAGGAGGTCTCAAGATTTGGGAGTGTTCTATCGATCTGACACACTACTTGTTCAAACTGCCCCGTTCGCATGTGGAAAGCAAGAAAGTACTAGAGGCAAGTAGTGTCATAGATATAGCATCCCGTCATGAGTGTTTAAGATACGTTCTGTTTGACATATCATGTGGTGTACCCTCTAGAAATGAAACCAAACTGATAATGTGCATATGTTAAACATCATCACATTGTTATTGAATAAGATTATAATTATTACCATATATTATGGAGAAAAAAAATATATAAGTGGAGTACTGCAGTACAAGCTTTTAATTTTGAGGAACTATTTCAGTAAATGTTGGTTTACTTATCTCATGTAAAAATATTGTTGATATTCAGTATTGAATAATTAGTATCACATCATTTACATTGATAGATACATACCAGTGATTTATTTAGTTAACTGATTAGATATTTGTAAGTACAGTGAATACATGACAACAAAGAAGAGGTGTCCTTTCTCTTAGATGTTGCCCCTATTAGAATCTCTAACCTGTCTTGTGGCATCCTGGTATGTGTTTACTTCAAAGCTGCTGCATAATCTGCCATAATTAACGTGATCCCTTTAATTTTAGAAGCGTCAATCAATTAATCACACTAATTATTGTAACGTACTACCTGGTATACTTGGACACAACAGAAACAGTAACATTATTACCCAGCATGCAGCACCAGCATTTCTTTTTAAATATGGAATTGTCATTTCTCAGCTGGGCTGTGGGGCTGGTCTCCCTGGAATAGCTGCCAACCTACTTGGGGCCAGTCACATTCACTTTCAGGATTATGTAAGTAACCTCTTGGTGGGTGGTCCTTTTGTATCCCAGAGAAGTCGAGATGGTGTTCGAATGAACAGGTCTTTCAGGGGAGTGAAGTGTAATGCGCTTCAAACAGGACTGGAAACCGTGCTATATAAGAACATACCTTTTAGCCATTTTATTATATAAAGGTTGATTTTCAAGTACATTTACTAGAATAGTTTTTGAATAAATTTACTGGACTAATTACTGTACTTGATTTCTTTTTCTTTATTTTTACTGAGTTTTAAACTGTGTTCTGTTCATGTACTTGTTACTACCGCTTATTAGTAAGATATTTAGTAATTTAGTTAAGCATACACCAAACATTCTGATTTGCTTGTGCCTGTGTGATATATAGTCCTTAAATGTTTGCTTTATTTGTTTCTCTCAATTTTTTACATATTTCTTTGCAAATTTGTGGGTGATATCAAGCGCATGTAAGATGCTTAGTATTGAGCAGACTTTTGTGAATTTTTTGGTGTTTTAGCGACACTGCTCGGGTTTCAGAATGAAGAAGTTCTGAAGCTGGTGACATGTCAGAACATCTTGTTAAACACACCGGACTCTAGTGACATGACACAGAGATGTCGCTTCTTTTGCGGGGATTGGGGCGGGGTGGAACGGGTCCTCCAGCGGGACATAGCAGGGGAAGAGGGAGACAGGTAAGTTGCTTTTGTTGTCTTCCCTTGTGTGGCTGAATACTCACATGAGTCATGGCTCACATGAATGTTTGTGGTGGTGTGGACATGGCAACTGTTGGTGTGTCACTGAATGTGAATATAACGTTATAAATAGAGTCGGGCTGTCACAGTGCTGACTTACTGGATACAATACATATTTGTTTAGTTTCGGGAGGACTACGATTGTATAATAATAAAATATAACTTTTATGACTATTTTTGTATTGCAAGTACATTTGTTTTATTTGTTTTAATATGCTGCTACACTCCAAATTAATTTCCCTCCTAAGGGACAATAACATTTTGTGACTGATTGATTGTGAATACCATTTTGATATATTTCAAATGGAAAAATTGTGATAAGGTCCATATTCCTTTGAATTATAACATAAGTTTAGAATCAAATAACAAACTTATATAGTGAGCAGTCAAAGAGACAACCTGGACCTGTTAAATAATAATTTGATGATGACTCCACAGGCACTATATTAAAATAACAAATTACACAAATGAACTAGCATTTCGTAGTGAATACTAGCTAGGTCTGATTTTTCATAAAATTGCGATTAGTCTTTTAAACATGGTTGGTATATTCTCTTTTAATCGCTAGTTTCCTTGTACATACACTTGCCAACACACACTTGCTATTTTGGATTGCAGCATTGGTAAATCTTGTCTGGTTAAGTACCACTTACAGCATGTTCAAAAAGAATGCCATTCTTAACATTGTAGATATGACATCATTCTGACGTCAGAGACTATATACAGCAAGGACTCATATCTCAAACTGCACCAGATCATGAGAGCGCTACTGAAACCTTCGGGTGTCATGTATCCTTTCCCTCTTTTATTTCACCCTGTCAATTCCCATGTGTTTAGTTCATAATTATTGTGATCTTTACAACAGCACATCTCAATTATTAACTTATTTTATGGCACTAGCAGAAAAGTTAGTATGAAATCCATCATTGGAATATGAAAATTTCATTTGTTTTGCTCTTATAAAAACATATTATATATCTGGATATATTGGCCTATTCTCCTGACCTTTTTAACAGTTCATCAATGAAGCTGACGTAATCAACCAATATGTTCTGTGCGATAACATGTTTAGTGAAAAGTAAACTGATGTCAAATTTAAGTATGAAAATGTAATGTTTATGCTACTGGGCCACAATCCAAATGTCTTCCATGATCAGTATGCATGCTCTTTAACCATTATTTTATGTAAGTAATTAATAATATCTATTGAGCCTTTATATATTCCTGTTTTAATCCTGTATTATATTAAATTTACATTGCCTAACTGGTTGAGTTTGCTCTGGGTGTTACACTCTTTTATTTCTCTCCAAGATATCTGGCGGCCAAGACATACTACTTTGGCGTCGGTGGTGGCACCAGAAGTTTTGAAGAGTTGCTGAGACAAGAAGGTGTCTTCTCTTCGGAGGTAGTTCAGGAGTTTGCAGATGGTTAGTTAGTAGTTACACATATTTTGTGATGATCACTTCAAGTAGATGACAGATCTGTTAGGGATCGTCTCAGAATGTCGATGCTTGATATCAGACAAAATTACTTTCGTTTGGGGAGGGGTGTCAGAAGCAGTTTCATCTGGCATCGAACAACAATATTTTATGCTTCGGACTGGTACTGTTGATATATTGATATCATCATATTAACTTTTTACAAACGTTCGTCTGAGGAGAAGGGGTGGGAGGCTAAGGCTAGATGAAAGTAATTTAATCTGATATCGGAAGTTGATGTTCCGAGATGAATCCTTGGCCACCTTAAATAACACAAGATAACTTTAGTCTAACAAATAGCCAGTAGTAAAATGTCCACACCATTGAACAATAATTTCAAAATTTGTGTTTATTGTTGAGTACTGTTTTTGTCTTTCTTGTATTTAGCAAAGTGGCAGTCATCCAAAAAGTAATTTACATGTGACATGACTTAAAGGCATAAACGGGCCTCTGTCATATGACAAAATAAGACATGATTGATCCCGGCATGATTCTGCAAATGTGCAGTTTAAGAAGCTTGTTTATTTATTTTGTGTAATGTAAGGAATTTATTTAAAGTGTGGGTGTTGCCCAGTGTTTTATCCCATGTTTTAATTATGGTCTAGTTAAAGCTGCCTCTTTGAAAATATTGATTTATTTTCACAATATAATTTACATTGTTCACTTAGAATAATTAAATGTACATAAATTTGATTTAAGGTAGCTGCACCGGGAATCATGTCAGTTGATTTCTTAATTTTTGTTCTTCATAAAACATTAGTAGGTGTCAGTATGAACATGTGTACTGTTAAAAAAACCAAGGCACTATCACCATATGTCAACAATCAGTCCTTTAAAAACTAGTATTTTTAGTGGAAAGTCCCTTTTCAGATTCTTGGAAACTGACGATGTTTCCATAGTGACGATCATGTGTGCATCAGCCCAGTTCAAACATAAATTAATTCACCATGAATGCAGATCACATAGTCGGGTTATTCTCATGCCACTATGCTGTTGTATTATAATTACCTCAATGCATCACGCTGTCAAATCACCAAATACTGGTGGTAGTTTTGTTTATTCTCCGATAATGCCTGACCACAGCCGCCATTTGCAATGACACGTGACTGACCACAGTAGGTGTCAATCAATCTTGTCTACCACAACAAGTTCAACACATTGCCCTTTGTAACACAATATCATGAGACAACTTGGCGGGAAAACCTTGGGGGGAAATCTCAGTAATAGAAGTTTGTGTCAAATTGTGTTGAAACGAGCCACATGCCAGTAAAAAGTCACATTTCTAAGCAAAAACAAGCATCTGGTGACACCCTTACAATTGTAACAACCAGGAAGTATTAGTTAATGTAACTTTTTATAGAAAAAAACTACAATACTTACAAAGCCATAATTTGGCATATGAACTCAACTTGTGTTTACCAAAAATTGCACGGGATGGTTTTATGTTTGGTGAAGGGGTCATCCCAAAAATGCAGTACGGATTTTTGCTGTCTTTCAACATTGTAACAAAATGTTTATGAAGCTGTATCAAACTTAATATGCATTTGTTTACAACAAAAAAACGTTTGAATGTCAATAACATGCTTGTACTTACAACCATACAAATTTTTCTTTTGGGGAGTTTCTCAAAATGAAATAAAATGCCATTTTAAGGTGATTTTTGACATATTTTTTAATTGTCTTTAAACACATTTAAATATCTCTAAAAAAATCAGTTCTTTTTGGTCTGGAGTATTGTTTAGTATCTGAGGCAAACTCTGAGAAAAAATGGTTAGCTTATCTTCAAAACTTATATTAGAAATGATTAATTCAAAAGAAGCATGTAATAACCGATGCAGACACCTTATTTATTACAGTCACAGATTGGTTCATGGCTTGCCTTGATTATTATCGCCACTGAACATATTTTGATTACAGCACTTATATTGTAATACATTACAATGATTGTAATTACAGTTTTTACAGAATGTCTCATGTTATCATTCCCAGAAGCTTGTTGCCACTACACATTATTGTTACAGGTGTGCAAAGAGAAATTCTGCAGCTGCGATTTAAAGACAATGGGACAAGTTGACATAAGAACCCTTCCCCGTATGATGCTTTATGTATGCCATGTATTTTCTTAAGTAAACTACTTCACATATAATTGTACGATGTGTGACAAAGTTTTTTGAGATGTCACTTGTATAACAGCGATAAAATTTACTTATTTATTGAACACTGCACTGGCAGAAATGTCAGATATCTTGTTTCGTTTTCTCAGAAATTAGCCAGTGATAGTCATATTCTTTTTATGGAATGTCTATACTTAAAGATTCAGACTGATTCAGACTGTTTATTACCAAGTAGTATTTAAAATGTACAAGGAATTCTTGGCGTTGTGGCATCAACATACATGCACGCTTGTCTCCCCTGCCCCCCCATCATGCACACACAAAATATACAATCAGAAACATTATGAAACTATGCTAAAACTAGTATAAATTTAAACCAAGGCCAGATGCCAACATATTTTAAGACAGTCGTACATCTATTGACATAAAGTGAACTTGATAACATAATATTAATACTGTCTGAACATTACCTAAAAAGTTACAAAGTATACATGTAGTAAAATAAATAAATGTATATATAAATTAGCTGACAATATAAAAACTAAGCTGACAGCTTAGACATTAATATTGGTCGTTTTATTACATGAATAGTTAATTTTGCAAACATTCTGGAAGAATTAAAACCCCTTATAAATAAATTACCCTGTTGCAGCCTGGTACATAAATTGCTGTCTTATTGTTAATAATGTCAACTCAAATGTAACTGTTTGATGTAATTTACTTGTGTTGGATATTGCTGTATGTACCTGTATAATGTACCTAAGCACGTGTGACCCCAAACCTGGCAAGCATACATCCTCATGTACATCAAATGTATCTATGTGTCTGATTGTATTTTAAGAGTTTATTGATTTATGAATCACACTGATTTTTATAAGGCAATGGAATTATTTTACAGTCACATAAAATACTTTTTTCATGCCATGTTTGGTTAAATAATATTTTAATCATATAAACACACACACACCACACTATACACACATATTTTGATATGTTTACATCAAGATTTTAATACATGCCTGTTTAATTATTAAACATTTTGTTTATTAAAAATATGTTTCACTGAGTCAAACTATAATTGAGCTATCGTATGTATGTATCTTAATGTTTAACTTCTAGACGATTTACATGTTAGGCTTCAAACTTTTCAGGATTAATCTATTATCCCATGAGTGAAACATAATTCGTATATCTTTTCAAAATAGTCTGTATATCAATGGTTCTAAGTGGTTTTTAGGATAAATCAGTTGTTCGCATCGTAAAATGTTTTTAGGGTAAAGCAGTTATTCACACTAAAATATAACTACCAGGGAGCAACAATTGTAGAAGCTTCTGGAAACCAGTACCTGTGTCATGGACTAGGTTGTTTGGCCACATGGAGTAGTTGCCTACACAATAATCTATCCTCATGCCAATACCATACCAATATTTTTTTAATTCAACACCATCATGATTATCGATGAATGTGAATGTTACTTTCTTTAACAAATTTCCTTTGACAATTTGAACATACAACGAGTATTGCAGCATGTACATGATGCTGGTGTTTCTAGTTCTATATTTGGTGTGTGTTCAAACAATCCCATACCTATGCTAGTGTATTATCATTTGTCTGACTGATGACATCAGAAGACGGGGGGGGGGGGGGGGGGGGGGGTGAATGCTGTTAAAAATTGTTTGCTGCTGCACCGCCATTAAAAGGGTCTAGGGGACACGCCATTAAAAGGGTCTAGGGGACACGCCATTAAAAGGGTCTAGGGGACACGCCATTAAAAGGGTCTAGGGGACACGCCATTAAAAGGGTCTAGGGGACACGCCATTAAAAGGGTCTAGGGGACACGCCATTAAAAGGGTCTAGGGGACACGCCATTAAAAGGGTCTAGGGGACACGCCATTAAAAGGGTCTAGGGGACACGCCATTAAAAGGGTCTAGGGGACACGCCATTAAAAGGGTCTAGGGGACACGCCATTAAAAGGGTCTAGGGGACACGCCATTAAAAGGGTCTAGGGGACACGCCATTAAAAGGGTCTAGGGGACACGCCATTAAAAGGGTCTAGGGGACACGCCATTAAAAGGGTCTAGGGGACACGCCATTAAAAGGGTCTAGGGGACACGCCATTAAAAGGGTCTAGGGGACACGCCACTGTAGCTCAGGCGTAGCATGGCCAAATTCCAAAGGTGTAGGGGAACATGTGCCCTCAAGCAAATACCTCCTAGACCCACCTATGATGGCCATACTTGTTGGCTCGGTTTCGGTTCAGGACACTTTGGTGTTGGTTGTGTGACTGGTGTTGGTTGTGTGACTGGTGTTGGTTGTGTGACTGGTGTTGGTTGTGTGACTGGTGTTGGTTGTGTGACTGGTGTTGGTTGTGTGGCTGGTGTTGGTTGTGTGACTGGTGTTGGTTGTGTGACTGGTGTTGGTTGTGTGACTGGTGTTGGTTGTGTGACTGGTGTTGGTTGTGTGACTGGTGTTGGGTTATGGTTCTATTAGAATAGTTATGTACAGTAAAGCAGTTATTTTATTTTAGTCTCGCATTTTATGTGCCTGCTGTAATGTTGTATGTGTTGAAATTAAAACAGTTCTAATTGTACTTTTGTATTCAAGAACTTTTGAAAATTACTTTTTACTCAAGTATGTTTTTATCAGTGTACTTTTACTTAAGTGGTTTTGCGGTAAGTTACTTGAACTTTTACTCAAGTACAAGATAAAAGTACTTCAGTCAACATAAGGGATGGTTCAAGTACATGCACAATGTACTTGAATACAAGTACGAGTACTTTAAATTTTGCCAAGTACTAATACTCATCTAAAAAATATAGGCAAGTAGAAGTACTTTGTGAAATGCCACAAACAAGGAAGAACTCTTCAAACTTCTGATGGAGAAAATGTTAGTCAAGTACATTGAACACTATGTTTATGTTTCATAATGGTGAAAGTCAAAGCGATAATAAAAACACAAAAGCAGCAGTATTACGCATGTATTCATTATTTATTTAAGTCAAGTAGTTAAGACAATGTGCTTGCTTATCTGCAGTGCCAGGTTCTGAGGTTCTGAACAGATTGCAATTTGCAACTGACTACTATGCAGTCATTATCTTAAGCCAAGGCAATTATGTCTACCAAAAAAGTCGACAATACAAGTGAACTGGTGATTTCTGAACATCTGAAGCCACTACAACTGATCAAGGCATCAGATAGTGTTAGTTTATCCCATGTAATTGACTCATGGCTTCAACTCTCGGCTGACAAGCATGTAATGCCTGTGCTTATCATCCCCTTTATACTTATAAACCAATCAACCACCATCACAAGTACCATCAATTATGTTTTGTGTTATGAAGCGTTGTGCAAAATAAGAATAAATATACAGTAATTTTCACTGTAGCAATTTCTTTTCAATCCTTCCGATAGACCCAACTACTTAACAAATGTAAACAAGTACTTGTAAAAAGTACTTGCCATGTCCAAGTACTTTGATAGTCAAGTCCAAGTACTGCACTCAGCAAAATGTCACAACTGTCACATATGAACTACCAAGTTATCACATCTGGGAAAGGGCATTTTTGCTAGTTGTTGTAAAAACATGGAATAATTTGTATTAACAATAGGTTGCATGCCATGCAATTCATCATCTCCTGGCAAATCTGTTCTTTCAAACATATCTTGACGTCTCTGGGTAGCATTCAGCCATTCTGCAATTGCAGCACAGAGACTGTTTGTTCCACCACTGTTTATAGACATAGATACAGATGAGTGAACTGATGCAACTGAAACAAAACAACACATTTGCAACACTGCAGCTTGATCGATGTTATATAATTAGACTCAGACTAAGTTTTTATTTGTTAACCCCCAAAAGTCACACACATCCCAACAATAATTATAACTATTTATCATATATGCATGACATAAAATCCAGAAATTCACACTCAACTCGTTCAAGAATGAAGCCAATAAACAAAACAAAAAAATTATGAAAGAATTATATGGGAGTGTCTAATAGAGGGCGACATCAATCAGGATTTTTTAAAATACACATCTGCCACCTAGCGGATTATGGTGAAATAATGTTGAGGTCATTTAACAACAGATGGCGAGGGTGATTCTATCGGAACCATCTCCATCTGGGGACTAACCCTGAACTATGTAAATTGTACTCAAGAAGTATCACGTTCCAATATGGTACAACCATGCAGATTTTGTCATAACGTGATCATAATGTTAGGTACTTAGTTCATGATATATCCGCACATTACGGAAATGACGTTTTTCTTGGCAGTGGACAATATTTTCGTTGTTATTATGCGAACATTTTCCACCAGAGTGCGCTCTCGTACTTTGCCCTCCCATCAAGTCAGGTTATAAACGCGCAGTCATGGTTGGTTTATAAGTGACATGTACAGCTGCTCATAGTGTAAATAATGGATGCGAACGACCGATTTACGAAGTTAGGTTTTCGTCCTCAGAAAGAGTTAGTTTATAATCGGTTACTGCCTTATGCTGACAAGTTGGACGATGAATCTTCCGAGCAACTTGCTCGCATCAAAGCCAACTTGGGAACAGCAATCCAGCTTCGCGACCTGAAAATCGGAGCTACTCACTGGATTTGTCAACTCATTAAGTACGTTTTGCATTTAATTTACCGTGTTTCCCGAGGACGATAATTAACGGAATGTTCAACAAAGCATAATCCATCGTACGGTGTTTTTTTTTAATTGCTGACAAGAAATTTTACACCAGGTATTTCCCCAGAAAACAGATAATGAAGTAAAGTCAATGACGTCAGTTGTTTTTAGGTTAAGCTGGCTATTTATAACTTACAAGTTACATAAGTTAAGGATGACCTTTTGAAAATTTCATAAATTGTTGGTGCAGCAAACGAATAAAAAAGTGAACTTCCTTGACTCGATTGTCATTAATGACATACTTTATTTTTGATCATTTGTCACCTCACACTACACCAGCCAACAACTTTCAGTTTAAAGGCAATAAAGCACTAGATATATCGTAAAATGACATAGTGCATAGTCTAAGTTACTTCCCATAGCTATATATCATCATGGATCGATGTGGAAAAAAGACATGCATGTGCCCTTCTTAGAACTACCGTAAATTTCCGTGTATAATACGCCCCCATGTATAATACGCACCCTGACTTTTGCTAAATTTTGATAAAATTTCTATATCACCATATATAATAATACACACCCCGACTTTTGACATAAATCTCTGATTTTCCCGCTTCTAATATTTTGCTTGAATCCATGAATCCATCTCGGAATAGTAATCATGTCACCTATGGTACGCAAGTTATGGCATTGCTGCCGGCTGGTCGCTCGCTAGTGACTAGTGTGTAAGCACTACATAATTTGTGTTGTAGTGTGACGATTGCGCAACTGATTAAATCAGTGCTTGCTAGAACTTGCATTGTGTCGTTCTAATTTCAATTTAAATTAACACCAAGTTCTACTCTGAAATGCTACATGCAAACCTGGTACTTTCAACTGCGAAGCATACATGCGCTGTATTCGTCTTTATTTACATTCACAGCATTTGCATTCACAACTTTAAACATGGAGTCACACTTGTTGACACTAGACCCATGGTGCGGGCATCATTCACGTGATTCAGGAACGCCAATCATAATCATAGCGGGATGCTTCCCCGGGCTGTGCTTCCTGGTCTAGTATGCTTCCCGCTCATTGGTGTTATTCGCGATGTCAGACATACAGGCTCACGTCCTTGTCATTTCTCGCTGCCAGTTTAGGACACTGATCTCTATTTATAAATAGAGGTCAGAGGTTTAGGGCTAGAGAGGCAGTTATGGGAGTGCGATTCTTGCCTTTCATCTGCGTTGCTGCAGTGGTTTACGTGATTGTGACATCACGCTGACTTTGATAATATTACTAGTTTTCCAGCAGCGTTATCCTGGTCTGCAAACATTGATAAATTGATCAGAGAAAATTTTGTTTAGCCTTAGCACCATGTATAATATGCACCCCGACTTTTGAGTAAAAAGTTAAGACAAAAAATGCGTATTAACTATTATACACGGAAATTTACGGTTTGTGCCTTTTTGAAATTTGATGTGCCCCAAATCTGTTAACTATACTTGTATTAATTAATTTGCATGATAGTATGAACGCTTAAATAACTTGGTAAATGTGAACATTAAATTTTTTATATTAAGCATGTAATCATGTTATTCTTTAACTTGTTTTGAATTATATTCAGGAGTGCCTATTGGGCATATTTATGGGTACAAAATATATAACCAGCAATATCAGTGCTCAGAAATGTTAAGTTTTTTTTCAAAATTTTTAACGTTAGAAGACTAGATACAGTCCGGGTAGGTGTGCCCCATTTTTCTTGGACTGTTGATGCTACTACAGTCTACTGCTCCAAGGACAGGGAGATTCTAACTGAGAAATACGATGTAGCAGTTTGTGACATTGGGTGACAACTATTCACATACGTGAGAGCACCAACTAAAAATATTCAAAGAACCATGTTGATTAAACATTAAAAACTCATTGATACACAGATGAACAGGTGTATGGAATAGTCTCACTCAATCTATGGTTGAGATTGCATTGTTGCAGTCTTTTGAGAGGAAATTAGATTATAAGTTTAGGGAAAATCACCCAATTAAATTAGTCCAATTAAATTGCACTACACACAGTAAGACTATTACATGTAAGACTTAGAACATAGCATTGTCTTTTTTCCAAAGTCTATGACCTAACGTGACGGGGGCATTTGTAATGAATGTACTATTTGTGAGCCTTGGTGACAGAGGCATGATTTATAAACATGCTTTTAAAAATGTAGTTTTGTTTATTGCATGTGTATGGGTGGGTATTATTTTGTATAGATATGAACGGTTTGCACTTTGTTTTGCAAGAGTTGAAATTTGACAATTGGCGATAATATGGTGTTGGCGGCAACAAACACTGTTCATGGTGCTCGACTAAAGATTATAAACAATGTCAACCACAGGCAAGGCACAAGGGTATTAATTAGACAGTTCTCAGTGTCCAGTCATCAATGTAAGATGTGATTTAAATAACTCCATTCAAGCCATTGTTCTGTTTGTTGTCTGCGCGGCAGTTGTCTGTTATGTTCGGGTGCAGACTGGAGCAAACCGGAGCACTATTTGGGCCTCAAAATGCGCTAAACTTAAGACGCAGTATTTTTATAGCGTAAATATGCCTGGGATGATGTGGAATGATTTAATTATCGCACCAACAAGCAACATTTAGGCAAAACTATAGTTAGTAATGGCAAAATCGAGGTGGGTTCGGATTCAACACTAGTGCCCCTCATTTCAATTTTCTCAGACACATTTTTGTATGCGTCTTTTGCACACGTGCAGCAAAAAACTGCAGCATTCCATCGTACAAAGCATCATTGACATGTTTCCGTGCTCCAAAGGAATCCCTGCATCATATTGTGAATCCCTTACACTTTTTGTTTTTGATTACTCTGACATTGCACACCGCACTAATCCCAGTTTAGCTGTGAACAGCTGCAAAGGGATTTAAAGCATTAAGCATTGTTGGTGATGCATGTATTTCCCAATAAATCAAAGATGTTTTAACATTCACTAGATGGTATTTATGATGATAATTTCGCTATAGTCTATATTCTAAAATAAATATCTAATTTATGTAGTGCATAACTATTGAGGATGTGCACTGCGTAATAAGGTTATACAGTGTATAACCTTATCATGCACGTATAATATACACAAAAGTAATGCCAGCCTTTCTGCAATGGTACTCCAAAAATGACAATAGTCTATAATAATAATATGGTAATATTACCAGCTTGAGGAGCTTATGCAGAGGCCAAACATATTTTTAGTATCTTTCACTGTTTCAGATACATCCGTATCCAGGGCTACAAATTCTCGAAGGAGGACCATGTGTTGTTCATCCATCTCGTCTACGAGCTGCTTACCATCCCAGACCTTGACTACTCGCTCGTACAGAAGTACTCACAACTTCTTGTCATCCTGCTCAAGTAAGTGCTTCACAACTGATTCAGCCATCATTTATAGCTGGCTATTCAGATTACTGTTGTTTCAAACATTTGAAGACGACTGTAGAAGAAAGCCAGGAAATAGCTGTACTGTAACCATAGGTAGCACAGATTTTGATACATAAATGGAGCAAATTGCATTGAACCTCGTTACAACAGCATGGTTGTTTTACATGTCACCTCTTACATGTCAGGTGCGTACATGCACATGCACACTCTTAACAACTTTGAAGAGTATTAGAGCTATCCGATCTATATATATATATATATTTGAAATGCACATGTACAGCAAGTATTTGAAATGCTTGAAAAGTGTTTTATTTGCATCTGAACAGACCTACGGGGTAGTGAAAATGATTAGCATTTGAATAAAGTGAAAAGTACGTCTGTTACTTAGATGTATGGCTTGTTCATGAATCATGCTGTGGCAATGCGCATTTAGGAAGAAGGATTTACTCACGAGAGATGACCTGGTGTTGCCATGGAGACCACTGTACAAACTGATCGCGGATATCATGTACTCTCCCTATGAGCATCATGGCCTAGTGTTGCTACCTGCGTAAGTTAAATAATGCCATTATGTGCATAATTCTTAGTATCTACAAATCTACTCTGCTCCGTGTATAAGTCATAGTATTATAATATTTACATATATTGTCAATATTATTTTGATGCTTTAACATCTTAATTTGTACATTCTTTTACCTAATTTTCAATGTTTTTTATTGTAATTTGTCTGGGTAATGGTTAAGTGGTCAGATTTATGATGTAGAGAAATGCTGTATATATTATTAGTGAACAGACGGAGCATTGCATCATGACTTGGAAAGTAGCGGTGTTTTCCATTTTGCTGAGGACACATTTTTAAGACTGGCAAGTTAAGGTGAAAGTAAGCTCTTCCTTCTAGGATTGTTTTGTTGCTGTTTGAGTTGAATTTGTGTATTTCCCCAGGAACATTGAGAATGTTGTGAAGAATGTGGTCCGCGTCAGTCGAGTGTAAGTACACTTGTCTTCTATCTTACCTGGCAATGTATGTACCTACACGTCTTTGTTCATTGTTGGTTATAAGGAGAAACAGTGCATTGTTTTGTATCACACGTTTAAGAGCAAATTAGAAAGTTTACATCAACATGAAATTCAATTTAAATATATTAACCATTTCAGTACGACATACCGCTACATCAGCCGCGTGGTCTGTACCGCTACAGCACGACAGGCCTGTCATGCAATTATCCACTATGCGGCGACACATGTTATATATCATCTTTAGTTTAAGGTTAATGCTTTAGTAGATCAATATCGGTAATTGTGGAATATAGGCCAAGTACAGTTTTTCCAAGATTTTTGTGTAACTGACTGCACAAATATTTGTCGAAGGCAGCAGTGGCAGAAGATGTTACTTATCATGGCTGTGGTGATTTAGCAAACAGTAGCTTACTTAGACAGATTTTTTATAGACTTGGTGCTGTATTGTGTTGGATGTTGTCGGTGACAATTGGAATAACGCTGATAATGTCTTTATAAATGTTACCAATGGAGGCAAACCTGCAACTAGCAGCGGCAGTATATTCGATGATTATGCTAATGATAAATGACGTAATTATCAGATTTCTGGTTACCACGATGAGAAAATTGAAATATATCTTACTTATTTTATTTGTTGATTAATCTACTTTCAGAATATATATTTATGATGTTCCTATTAGTAAACTGTATTGTTGCTGCTGAAATCTTGATGTGAAGTGATGCAAATACAGTATTCAGTGATCAAAGCATCTGGGGGCTATAATACTGAAATCATTAATTGTTTTATCAGTTGTAGAGAATTCTCTGCTACTACAAATTGTGATGACATCTGAGAATGTTTTAAGGATATCTTACCACATATAACCCAGCTAAGTCAGCTGATCACTGTAACGTCAAGTTGCACGACATTCTTTTCAGTTACTTCCCGATCGAGGCAACGCAGGAGATGCTTGATGAGTGGCGCCCTCTACTGTGTCCGTTTGACGTGACAATGATGCGCGGGATGTCCTTCTTTGAGTTGTTCTTGCCAACATCTCTACCCCCTGAACACCACGACAGAGGCTACAAGTAAGTGTCTATGTTTGCCGCCAGGTGGCTTAAAGGGGGTGTGACATCATCATAGTCGAAGTCCATTGTTTACTGATGTATAATGAATAAATGCCTGCATTTGTTACTACTTTAAATGATTGAGATATTTGTAAAAGAAATATTTAATTATTAATAATAACAAAATTATATAGCTGAGCACCAAATAATTGTTCTTCGGTGCTTTGCAGTCTTTCATAAAATCAATAAATAATAATTATAATAAACTATTTAAAATAATTGTATAGCAAAAGTTAATATTTAAAATTTGATAATTGCATAGATAAATAATAAAATTTAAGTAATTTAAACTAACAAAAATAAATAGTAGTAGGTATAACAATTAGGTAACCTAAATGAAATATATATATAGATATGTATATGGTTGTACTGTAAGGTTGATAATGTCAACATCTGTTTGCACGTTTTAACACCTAATTTAGACTTATAGAAAGACAGTTGACATGCAAGTGTGTATTTCTGCACATTTTTAGTCTATATATTCTGACATAAATTGAAAGAAGCTTTTATCACAGTTGTTCAATTATCGTTGGCTTGTTTGTTTGGAGACTGCCATTTATAACTGTTGCATTGCTAAAGAGTGATTGTATTGTATGTTGCAACACTCCTCTCAATGTGTTTGTTTCCTTGAAGTATTCCAGCTGCGGCTATATTTCAGGTTATGGTTCAATGAATTCGTCGAGATCTGGGACTCCTGCCAGAATAGCCCATCCTGGGAAGCAGTGAGTTCATTTTACTCCTGTTTGTGCCTTTAGGATTTGTTCCAGGAAAGGAAAAATAGATTTAAAATCAACAGACTGCCCTTCTTTTCCATGACAGTGTAACATTAATAGGGGTGAGAGTGTTCCACAGAAACACAGATTTCCGTGGTTTGGGAATCCAATTGAGTCATTCCTGTAATTTGTCCAGATCTGATTAGAATTTTTTGGGGATTTATCATTTATATAATTATGGGGGGTCGCAAAGCTGAGTAAAAATTCAAAACATTTGGGCATAAGCCATCGTATTTGTCCCAAACGTAGTTATATGCCCTCTGATTGCTCAAAAGGTATCATTCGGCCGTAAACTCATAAGTGCTTACCATTATGAAAGACTATTGGATAATTCAAATATAATGACGTCAATGCATGTCTTGTTTCCATTTGGTAATTCCAGGGAAACACTCAGGGAAACACCAAATCAGCGTTTGGCAACTTGGCTGTTGGTTAATAATCAGGTCATTTCCTGGCTTGGCAGTGGCGACTCACAGTGGCATGTTAGTGGACCATATCAAACTAACATGTTGATATGCTCAACTTTGCTGCGCCGTGAACAAAATAAAGACTTATAATAAAAGTTCTTTAGTTTGGTTCTGTTTGAAACTAATAATAAATCATTTTATACGCAATATCGCTATGCAAGAGTTAACCTTCATGCAGGTTTTGGTCTCTCTGTTTCGTTTACTGCCTTCTGATGTTCCCGCTAGGTGGCAACGTAGTGTTCTTGCTGCGGATATGCAAGGGATCATGGAATAGTGTGCTTATTGGGGGCATCGTACGTGTACTAGAACCAACTACATCATGGAACTTATGAACAAAATCGACAAGGTTTGCTTTCGAAAAAAATTGACGAAACGCTCAGGATCAAATTTCGACCAGATTGGTTACAGAAAACTGTTGAGATAGATATAGATAGATCAACCTGCCATCGCGTTTTGTAATGACACAGCACAGTGAAATATGGTGGGCGTGGTTTTATGTCAATAAGGGGCCAGCTTCTTACTGGTAAACACTGTACAACAACACATTTGCAGCGGACGAACACTACTATTTCTAGTCATAGTGCCTTCAGATCGCCTACTTCAACAGTTACATCCAGCACTACGGCGCGGAACCAGGCCTCAAAATGGCTTACATCACCCTCCACCACGAACCCCAGCTTACATCACCCTCCACCACCAACCCCAGCTTACATCACCCTCCACCACGAACCCCAGCTAGAAAGCACTTGCAGTGCTCATACCTTGTTCCGCTTGTACCTTGCTCTGCTCAATCTCATACATTTTCAGCAGTTTTGATCAAATGTCAATCTCATACCTGCATTAGGACAGTCAATGGGACTTAATTGAAAAAAGCAGATTGTATGTGCTTGTTCAGAGAATATAAAAGACACCCCTTTTGTCTTTTTGAATGCAATTTTTCTTTGACCTCAAAGAAATTGTGTCTTCCTTCTTTGTTGAACATATACAAAACCACACTGAAATGAAGTTCATTCTATTGCAAAGAGATTGGGCAGTAATGTAATCGATGTAGGATGACTAAATGATGGTTGAATGTCAAACTTGTTATATTAAAGCAATTCTTTGTAAGCTAATATACATTCAAGATGAAAGTATCAAAATGTGATAAGTTTCAATAAAAACGTCCTGTGCAGCTTATTACATGCATTTTATGCATAATTGGGATCTCATATGCGAATCATTTTGCATTTCTTGCCATGTGGATGATTAGTTATGCAGCCCGAGTATCGTGTCAGCACGCATGCTCAGTGAAGCACACTTTTTTTATAGGATGAATCATTGACATAAACAGCAGCTGGATATTTTTCTTGCCCCATAAAACTCAGCAAAGTTTGACAGAATGTTCATGAGCATGCCTTATATGGGTCGGATTGCCTGGAAACTCTGTGTACGCGGAGTTATTATATTGATATATTGTCATGCAGTGATTAATAAAACAATTTAAATAAACTAAATGCATAGAATTATACGAATTAGCACCTAAAATATTATGCATTGATATAGTGTTATTTCTCAAGTTGCTGACCTATGCATAAAATGTATGTAAGTAGAAAAAGAGTCTAGAATATGTGTCATTAGCCTAAATGATTACTGGAGCTCAATTGTTCCTTAATTAAACAAACAGTTACAAAGAGTTTATTGAAGTGCTCTTTCCAAGGAGTTGTAATGAGGTCAAGCAACAGGTGCCATTGATTGTTGTTTCTTCAGAAACTTGTGGGTTTGTTTGCCCGCCTCACCTATGGCTGCCTGGGCTACGTTGACTGGCAGCCCTACATTTCAAAGGTGGGTGTCAACTCGGCAGGTAAGCCCTGTAACGCTGTCAGGTTCCTCTTTCCCTTGATGCGCATTGCTATATTTGTGTGGTTTGGAACATGTAGATCAGCATGACTCTCTAAGAATTGTACTGCATTACCCATTCATGCCACGTTGTTTATCATGTTAACTACTAGTTAGTTAGTAACCATCAGTGCAGTAATACATTTCTCATTGATAACCAGACATTATATTTTATCATCCATGGCTGGAGATTCTCATGTTACATATCTTTCTAACTGGAACTCCCTTGTTAATAAAAATGTCCTGTTTTCAAAATACATTCACCCCCATTTAAAAAAAAACTATTTTGCATAAATTCTCTAGGCAGAATTGTAACCTTCATATTTATTTATGAAAACTTGTACCATATAATCTATTATTTTTACATTTGTTAAAAAGTGTGAAATCTTCCATTCGGGGGCTCAAAGATCAACATTTTTCATCACATGAAACATTCTGCCTTACCATTTCAAACACTTGTAGGTTAATGAAATAATTAATAATTGTAAGTAAATGCGACAACATTTAACAAAATGCGCCGTTACACATATGATGAATTACTTTTATTCATGAATAATTTTTTGTGCAAAAAAGGGAATTGACTTGTATTCAAGAATAATTTTTTGGTGCATACAAAACACTTTGAGTAGGTCCTAGCTGCTATCATAGGAAAATTGATAGCGGATGTTTACTGCTAAGCACACATGAAAAACAATGCTGTGGCCCACATGCTAGTAGTTTTGTTTTAGACAATCAAGCAGTATATTCATAGAATGGAAGTACAAGCTTCATATGATTAGGTGGAAATAAAGAATTGAATTAAAGAATTGATTTGAATGTTTCTTCTGCGTCAGATCTTCACGCGGTTCCTGCGTAGTTTCAACCTACCGGTCGGGTCGGGTCAGATCCAAGTGAGTCGCAATGGAAGTTGCTACGACGTCATCCCGATGGCTTGGTGGATCGTCAGCCTGCTTGTAAGTCTTCCCTTGCTGTCTCTTCAATGCAAGATCTTCTACTTCCAGTTTTAGGG
Organism: Paraescarpia echinospica; assembly: GCA_020002185.1. NCBI lineage: Eukaryota > Metazoa > Annelida > Polychaeta > Sabellida > Siboglinidae > Paraescarpia > Paraescarpia echinospica. Next base: position 63,743,278 of record CM034538.1, on the reverse strand, counting down.
TGCCTCTCCCATAATAGAGAGTGTATGCAAGCATCCTGACCTCTACTCCCATCCCGATTGCGCCATGTGCTTTGTTCGATTGTTGAACCATTGAACCGAGCACGTGACGGGATCGGGTTTTGAGATCGGGTCGCTTGCAAATACTCTCTAATGTCTGCTGTTATCACGTCTTACATTATCCATAACTTTTCAAATATATTTTTAAAGCAAGACAGAATAAAAATGTAGTAACATTCTTTTGCAAAACTAACGTTATTCAGAAGCATTTCTTGTAGAAAATGTTGACTGTAGTAAGTAAATAAACAGTTATTTAGTGGCACTGTAGATTATTAAATTTACCATCATATCACGTATATTTCAGCACTGCTAGTCTCTAGAACATGCCACTACACAGAGATGATTTCATAAAGGTGTCATTTTGTGATATTTCACTTTTCTTCTTCTGCAGGGAGGTAGCAGCACATGTCAGGACCACTTGAATCGTCTGTTTAAGTCACTAGAATCGTTTTATCACCCGTCGAACTCCGGCAAATGGAATGTATGTATTCTGATGATGTGATGAAATAGTACTGTGTTGTTCATAGACACTCCGGGAAATGGAATGTATGTATTCTGATGATGTGATGAAATAGTTCTGTGTTGTTCATAGACACTCCGGGAAATGGAATGTATGTATTCTGATGATGTGATGAAATAGTTCTGTGTTGTTCATAGACACTCCGGGAAATGGAATGTATGTATTCTGATGATGTGATGAAATAGTTCTGTGTTGTTCATAGACACTCCGGGAAATGGAATGTATGTATTCTGATGATGTGATGAAATAGTTCTGTGTTGTTCATAGACACTCCGGGAAATGGAATGTATGTATTCTGATGATGTGATGAAATAGTTCTGTGTTGTTCATAGACACTCCGGGAAATGGAATGTATGTATTCTGATGATGTGATGAAATAGTTCTCTGTTGTTCATAGACACTCCGGGAAATGGAATGTATGTATTCTGATGATGTGATGAAATAGTTCTGTGTTGTTCATAGACACTCCGGGAAATGGAATGTATGTATTCTGATGATGTGATGAAATAGTTCTGTGTTGTTCATAGACACTCCGGGAAATGGAATGTATGTATTCTGATGATGTGATGAAATAGTTCTCTGTTGTTCATAGACACTCCGGGAAATGGAATGTATGTATTCTGATGATGTGATGAAATAGTTCTGTGTTGTTCATAGACACTCCGGGAAATGGAATGTATGTATTCTGATGATGTGATGAAATAGTTCTCTGTTGTTCATAGACACTTTTGTAAAAGTTTGTTGTAGGGATGTATTCTTATAATTTGTTGTTACACTTTACAATGATATTAGAACAACCTGGATACTAACTAACTGGTACTAATACAGGAAAAATAACACACATATCAAGTTATTTTTTCATCTAAATTTACTGCTCTGTTTGATTTATATGTCATATTTGGTATAAAACCACAAGACTTAGTCTTAGTTTGACTTGACTGTTTCAACTGTTGCAGATGAAACTGATGAAACTAATGCTGAAGTTGCCACAGAACATGCTACGGCGACTTTACAGGTATGGTCTGTTAAATAGTAATTGATACTTTATCTGAATCCCGGTTAACCATATCATATTACGTTTTACATGCAGAAACTGGTAGCCAGAAGACATTTTTTTTCAAGACATGGACCTGAACGTGTCTTCTTTTAACTTACACATGGCCATTGGGCCGAATTTGGCCTGCATGATCAGTGCAAAACTGCTACCGGCCGAATTTCGGCCCAATTCGGTATCACTCTTAAAAAAATAGTTGTTTCCATCACTAGCAATTGACAAGGAAATGCAAGGTATCATTGAAACGCTGAATGATTCTTCTTACTGTGGCATTTTTATCAATGTGTTTTATCGCGCAATGATTCGGTAATAGCTAATCACAACCAAGCTATCAAATGTTGTACATGTAGTAATAGATGCCCAAATATGGCTGATTTTACTACACTCTCAGTCAGGAATTTACATTCCCATTCATATGGTCTAAACTGGGAAATGGAGGTACCGATGGAAAGCCCAACGATTGGTAGATGATGTGATGAAAATTTAGGTTAACAGACAGCCAATCCGAGCATGCCTCTCAAACGTCTTCTTGTTGATACTGGTTTCTTTCTGTCATGACAAAAGTTGGCTTAGCCGCCATTTTTTTTTTTGATGATAAAATTTGAATTATTTCAAATGTCCATGTCAATATATCGGCAAAATACATGACAGTATTTGTGGATCAAGTTATTATACTAGTTCAGACAGTTAGACAGACTTTGGGAGCTGTTTTGAAGTGGGTATTATGCAAGTTGCCGGCGAGTAACGTAGCCGAACATCGCCGTTTCGCATCCGGACCTGGGCCAATTCAGCCGTCCTACTCGGACCACCAGCAAAGGATACGATGCATTCAGAGTTCAAAAAACATATTCTATAACTTGATGGCATATATTTGTGTAATTAGGAACTGTAGGTATTACTTCTTTGATTGATATGTAAAGAAATTGATAATGGATATGTCATGCTAGTGCGCCATGGCACGCAACAACGCCTATTGCTGTCTCGATTGTATTTGAACGTTCTACAAAAAATATAATAAAATCAAAAGTTCTGAATATATTTGAGTCTAGGTTTCTTTATCACGCAGATGAAATGTATAGCTACATTTGTCACACTGCATGCGTACTTATGATATTTTAAAAGCACCCCTGCAAATAGCTCGAAATTATGTATACCATGAAAGTTTACTGTTGGTCACCTGTAGGGTTAATATGTAGTTTCACATGTTTTACTACAAATTTGAATTAACTTGGTGGCCTTTTTATATTACATGTCTTTGTAAAGACCATTTTTGCATTTGTTAATACACATCTCACCACTGTGTTTCACAAGTACGCAAGTGTTCATTGGCAGAAAATGGACAAACTGAAGTCTTTCAGCCACTTTGGGAATAATGATAATATGAACACGAGAGCTCTACATTGCAAACCAAAATGTTACATTGGTTCCTACAAGTATGATGATAACACATGCACCCACATACGCATGTATTTATACATTCATACAGAACTTACGCATAAGAAGCTGCGAGTAATACTGGTAAGACTAACAATACCATTGATGTTGTTGTAATTAATTCCCGATGAATCAATGTTGAATTGCGATATTCTGTGGCATCCAGAGAACGTGACAAGAAGACGTGGTTCCCAAATGTGGCGGAGTCCTCGAGACTGACAGACGGTGACGTCACAGAGTTTGTTCAGTGTCTCAAGCCAATCGTACTCCTCGCCATGTTTAGTAAGACGGGTCTACATGACCCCGCCGCCACCATCCAGTACCTCTCTGCTCTCGACGTCAAGAGCATTGTACCTCCACTGCTGGAGAGGTATGTTATTTGGGTCGTTTTTACCGTGGACAGATCACTATTTTAGTTGTAGTAGAGTCAAACCTCTCTTTACGCTCACCTCAGTAATACAGCCACCTCGCAGTTAAGGTCATACTAGGACAGTCTCAAATTATTTCGTAATACTAAAGTGTAGGAAATGAGTCCTGTTAATATGGTCACCTCGCTATTCTAGTTATTTTCATGGAGTCCCAGGGGTGAACTTAATGGTGAGATTCCACTGTATATATCTCTAAAATTACTTCTCCCCTGGTTGCTGTATCGTCATGGTATAGTGTGCAGGAAGTGGTATGTAGAAGTACCTTTAAAAACGTCAAATAACACAGTTGATGTCAGAGACTTTTGCATAGGCTGTTGTTTAGAAGCACAAATCTCTCCTTTTACTTTTGCTCCAGACGAATTGCCAGTATTTACAGATCATGAAAGTTCTTTTACTGTGGAGAAGGGGCTGTCACCCAAAACTGGTTCTACTTTATGCATTTGGCACCAGTTTGTGACATTATCCAGAGTAAATCATAAAATCTTATCACATGGTAGTGTTGGGAATTGGTTTGATTTTCATAATCATTAGTTATGCCAAACCAATCGATTGTCTAATCAAACAGCCCCTGATGTTTATACATTTAATGCATTGCGCTATTCTTTCTAAACATGCTACAAGTGCAGCAGTTTTGAATGATTTCAGTGGCATCATTTTCATGAAACTAAACAGGTTTTGGTCATTTGGTAATCATACGTATTTCACAGAAAACAATTTGTTTAATTGAAACAATCATTGATAAAAATGTAATCGATTGATCAGAATCATGATTCCACCAATCATCAATAAAATAAATTAGAACAATACTGTGTGAGGGTCTACATGTTCAGTGATGTAGCCTGTTGCTGTAGGACATACCCTGCTCTGGAGAACCTGGTAGAGCCCCACCGCCTCATATCCTGTCTGCACTGCACTGTGTCTGGGGCGCGCTCCATGATCTCCAACCACCAGTCCTACCCCGAGGGGCGACTACACGTCATACCCCTTCTGTGTCTCTCCCTCCCTGGCATCGACTCCAACGACTACAAGAAATGTCTGGTGGGTCATCTCAAAGGGACCAGATATAGCCAATTAGTCAATCCTGAAACAACAATATTTAACAAGATTTAACAAGATTGCCATCCAGAGAATTAACTCTAGATGGCAGGTGGACAAGGAAGCCCTTTGGCTTATCGAGAGTCCAACCCTTTTATCTACATATATCCAGCCCTTCTGAGGTATGTGTCGATTTTATTTTTAAACATATTCACACTACTAGCACCCACACAATCATCAAATAATCTGTTCCATTCATTCACAGTCCTTTGTGAAAATGAGAACTTTCTCACGTCTAATCTACACTGCTCCTTTACTAATGTAACTTCATGTCCTCTAGTCTTTCTATCTTTCTTAATTGAAAAAAACATATTTCTATCAATATTTTCATAACCATTCAATATTTTAAACACTTCTATCTGATCTCCTCTCAATCTCTTGGTCTCTAGTGTTGTTAAACCACATTCTTTTAGGCGCTTTTCATAACTAAGATCCCTCAGTTTTTGTATCATTTTAGTCGCTCTCCTCTGTACTCTTTCTAGCATATCTATGTCCTTCTTGCGGTATGGCCTCCACGCTTGTATACAATATTCTAAATGAGGCCTAACTATTGTTTTGTACAGCGGTATTATTAGTTCTTTTTCTTGATATGCTATATTTCGCCTAATCAATCCAAGGATTTGATTTCCCTTTGAAGCTGCAATTCCACACTGCTCTGAAACCTTCATGTCAGCACTAATTGTTAGCCCTAAGTCTTTTTCTTTTACAGTAGTACTTAGTACAGTTCCCCCCATTGTATATTCTACATATTCGTTCTCATGTCCTGTGTGAAGGCATTTACATTTCCCAAAATTGAACAACATTTGCCACTTTTCAGACCATTTGATCAACCTGTCAAGATCATCTTGTAAATGCTGTCTATCCCCATCACTTTTAATCCTTCTAAATACTTTTGTATCATCTGCCAATTTCAACACCTTGCTAGCTATATCATCGTCCAAATCGTTTATATATATTAAGAATAATATAGGTCCCAGTACTGATCCCTGTGGAACCCCACTCAAAACTGATTTCCAGTTTGAAGCCTCCCCATCAACAACTACCCGCTGTCTTCTGTCAATCAGCCATTTTTCTATCCAGTTAATTGTACCATTTCCTATGCCATGGGGCTTTAGTTTAAGCAGTAATCTCTGATGTGGCACTTTGTCGAAAGCTTTTTGAAAATCTAAGTAGATGATATCTACTGGTGATCCATCATCTACCCACTTAGTGATATCTTCCAAAAAACATAACATATTTGTTAAGCATGACCTCGCTTTTAGAAACCCATGCTGAGATGGGTTTATCAAGTTATGTTTAACAAGAAAATCCACCATGTGATCTTTAATTAGTCTTTCTAATAATTTACAAATCACTGATGTTAAACCCACTGGTCTATAGTTCTCTGACTTGTTTCTCGAACCTTTTTTAAATAACGGTATAATGTTTGCTTCTTTCCATTCTAAAGGAACCACTCCCTCTTCTAATGACAAGTTGAAAACCGTTGCAAGCGGTATGCTAATTTGTTCTACAATTTCCACTAGTAGTTTGGGTGGAATACCATCCACTCCAGGTGATTTATTTTCCTTCATAGCCCTAATTTTCTTAGCTGCCATTTCTGGGGTTACAATTAACTGTCTTAAATAGTCTGATTCTGCCCCTTGAACTTAGCCTCTGGTACTGGCAGTGAACTAGTGTCTTCTCTGGTAAACACTGAACTAAAATACTCATTTAGGTCTTCTGCCATTAAGAATCCTTCTGATATTATATTTCCAGCACTATCTTCTAGAGGACCGACCTTATCCTGAACTTTCTGTTTGCTTCGAACATACGCATAAAAACTCTTGCTGTCATGTTTTATATATTTATAGCTAATTTATGTTCATAGCTTCTCTTTGAATTTCTAATTTCAGCTGTAGCTTGGTTTAGTGCTTCTTTATAAATGTTGTAGTCTTCGTCATTGCCAGTACGTCTATAAGACTTCCACATCATTTGTTTATACTTAATTTTTCTAATGGCTTCTTTCGATAAGTATTTCTTTCTGGTCCGTTTCCCTTGTTTTTTGAAGGGAACAAATTTATCTACGATGCACTCTATTTCATTCTTTAAGATATTCCAGCATTCTGTTGCTGTCTTTTTCTTCAGTGTATTATTCCAGTCTATCTTTGCTAAATATATATTACAACATGATCCAATGTAGCATGTAGTGCGGCTAACACAAGATAATAGCTCCAATGTTAGTTTTATTGGCAAAGTATAGTTATTTTAGGCAAAACTCGTAACCTTGGATGATGATGGAAACCTCTTTGATTGATCGGGTGTACCCAAAACTATCATAATGCACACCGAACTCATCGGAATTGGCCTATTATTAGTTGAGATACGACCATATTTGGTTTGAGCCTAGATGCTGCCATGGTTTCATGGTCCCTGGCTGGATGTAAGCTAGTACTTATTTATTATCATTTTCAGTAGATTTTGTTGATGACGTTATAAAATTAAGACTATTTTCATTACAAAATTGTAATACTGGTAATAACAACACATTTTGCACATTGATAGGTACAGTAAAACCTGTCCATAACGTTCATCATCGGGACTGCGCAAAATTACCGTTATAGGCAGGTTACCGTTATGGAGAGTTTGATAACTTGGATACTCACTAGGTGGAGCCACAGTATTATGGATGGTTACGTTGACGTTCTCTAGTTGCTACTCTCGTGAACAATACAAACATTGTGTTAACAATAATAATTAAATAATACACTACACAAATTGCTATATTTAATTAATGTTCCTTTTTTCTTTTGGCCCATGGTGAAATCAATCACGCCCTCTAAGTAAAGGCGAACAGAAAAAGCTTTGATGTCCAAAAGGAAACATGAGGGTGTGAACGATTGCAAGGCAAACGTTGACCCAGATTTGCTCAGGGGGGATTATCAATACAATTTAAGCTACCCCAAGTGGTAGGTAATGGGCCATTTAAATATTTACCTAAGCAGGCTCTCCAGCTATGCCAAGCAGCCTAGGTAAATATATTAAAACAGCCTGCTTCAATGGCTTCTCTTATCAATACAATTTGAGCTACAGGCCATTGTAATATTTACCTAGGCAGTCTATCCAGCTATGCCAAGCCACCTAGGTAAATAAAATATTACAACAGTCTGCTTCCATCTGTGGCTACATGCTCATGGCTTCTCTGAGCTCACTTTGGACATCAAAGCTGATTCTACTCCTCTTTGCTGCTGCAACTGATGATGCCATGCTTGACTCGATTGCAATTTGATAGTCCTGCATACAAGTGATGACACCAATGCAATCACGTTTTATTCAGGGAAATTATGGATTCCCTTTAACCTGCCCGCAAGCGGCAGGTTGACTATGAATGGTTTGGTCCAAATTAACTGACCGTTATACGCAATAGACAGGTTACCGTTATGGACAGGAGTGGGCAATGCAAACTAATAGGAAGTCATTCGGGACTTTCAAAAGTGGACGTTATATCCAGGTTATCGTTATGGACAGGTGGCTGCTGGGACAGGTTTTACTGTATTTAAATATGTATGATTTGGTGATGCTGTAATGTGTATACCATTGTGTTGAGGCCAGGCCCAGGAACAATTATATGAGTTGTTATAATAATAATGTATTTATTTCAGACAATCATGATGTCCATATATACAAATACATCAATAAAAGTATGTAAATAATATAAAAATACGTAGATAAGAACAATATGTTTAAAAATTATATAAATCCCGGACCCACTGGTGCCGCAGTTTCGAAGTACAATACACGTCGCTAGTTTTAATGCTATAAATAATGGGATTCAAAGACATGTCAATCCTATTCATTAAGCTAAAAATAGCCTTTCTGATTACACATTTACCCGAGCTGACATTAGCTGTAGCAAACATGTGACTAGCGCTACATCTCATGGGCAAATTGTTCAATATCCTGAAAGAGTTGTTATATGCAACAACGAATTGATGAAAATTAACTTTTCTAAAGTTCACCCATAACGCACACATATAGATATTACCAAAATACGCTGTAAATAGCTTATTTTTTACAGCAGTTGAACAAAAGTGAAACTTTTGACGTAACATGTTACTCTTGGCATACAAAAGTCTCACTTTGGCTTGCATGTCAGACTCATCAGACAAGTTATTAGAAATGACATGTCCAAGATATTTACAAGAGGTGGCAAAGTTTAACTTCTTTCCTCCTAATGTCATTTCTTTAGACAGATTTGACTTTCTAGATTCAAAGTACATGACCAGGGATTTACTCGCATTGTATTGCACATCGTGCTCACATCCATATGAGTAACACATGTCTAGTAGTGTTTGTAGTCCCTTAGCAGAAGGTGCAAACAGAAGTAGATCATCGGCGTATATAAGGTGATTAACAACCATGTTACCAAGACTACAACCGATTTGTTTTTTGTGCAGTTGTATACTCAGATTATCCATATAAATGTTAAAAAGCAAAGGGGATAACTTCCCACCTTGCTTAACACCATTGCCTACCGAGAAGAAGTCCGAGTAGGTATTTCCCCATCGTATGCATACACATTGATTATTGAATTCATTGCTGAGTATTCTTAAGATATAGTTCGGTACATTTTGTTGTTCTAGTTTCGTTATAAGTTTATTTCGGTTGACACGATCAAACGCCTTTGATGCATCTAAAAATGCGACGTGCATAGCTGAACCATGTTCAGTGTAGAACCTTAATAATTCCTTAAATGCAAACACGCATAACTCCGTTCCATGTTTAGGCTTAAAGCCAAATTGATTAGGAGTGGTTTCCAAGTACATTTTCATTCTGTTAAAAAGAACAGTGTCTATTATCTTCGAAAATATATTCGATAGACATATTGGCCTATAATTCCCTTTGTCGTTTACTCGTCTATTTTTGTCTTTAATAATTGGTACAATAACAGACTGTGAAATTTCTTTTGGTAAATAACCATGCACCAGAATCGAAGACACAAGGATAGACAAAAGCACAGCGAGTTGATAATCAGCGAACTTAATATGTTCTGCACTGATACCGTCCAGACCTGGTGACTTATTTTTTGAGAGTCCATTAATAATATCCATCAGTTCAACTGCACCAACAGTCATTCCTGTATTGTCAGTGGAACAGTCATAACAAACTTTATCACATCGACTATCCTCCACATCATTAAATAAATGTTCATAATGATGCTTCCACATTGACCAGATGTTTACGTCACCGTGTATATTATCAATGTTTGTCGGAAGTTATATGTCCTTTATTTGGAGGTTGTCTTGGAAGTGACGTAACGGACATGTCATGGATATATTATTGACGTGTCACTGTTGTGTGTTCCAGATGACGTTTCAGTTGATCTCGACCCTTGTGTGTCTGGTGCCTCTTGTCGACTGCTCCAGCGCGGTACAGGAGAGGTCAGATCTGTCAGAGGTCAGGCAAATATTACCACCAGTATATATTATTACTATATACATTAATGACTATGTTTTCGGACACCATAAGAAAGGTACAAAATGTATTGTTTTATCTATCCTTTGTTTTCTTACACCTTGAAAAATTGCCTTTGTTTTTATGAAATTGAACACCAATTATTACTGATCTTTTATATCTCATTGATCAAGTTAGAAAGCCTTATTAATAGTATGGGTATTCAAACGATACACACCATCAGGACTCATTCATGTTCATAAATATGTGGACAGCTTTTTTGTGAACTATTTTCTGTACCTATGTTTTGGACAACTTAAAATTGTATAATTCTTAGGTGTCCAAAGACATACAGTCAATCTTGCTAACTTACCACAATCAGTCTGTTGAGATTTATAAAATATTTCTCAGTTGTACTAATCATATTAGGTGCTGCTTTGGTGGAGCATTTGCGATACGTCACATGAACACACATACAAAGAACGTTTTTAGTCCTTTGGCCGAAGGTCCAAGGGACTATTGTCATCATTCTGCGTCCGCCGTCCGCCGTTAGCTGCCATATCTCAGAAACCGTTCAGCAACTTTTTCTCTAATTTTGCGTAGACATATCTTGGGGCACTGCCACTATGCACGAGAAATCTGTATTTGATTGAATAATTTTTAGGGCCTCCAAGGACCCCAAAACTGGTAAAAATGTAACATTTGCAACTTTTTTTCTAATTTTGCATAGATGTATCTTAGGGTGCTGCCACTATATACAAGAAATATGTATTTGATTGAATCATTCTAAGGACACCTAAGGGGCCCCCAAAGTGCAAAAGGTTTACATTATCTAGTGATGTGGTTTTGAGAAGGGCCCTTGAGACCATCCCCAACAGTAGATGTTGTGTAATGTGCCACAAAGTCAAAAGCTGTGACTAATCTCTACAGCCTAGGCCATTGAGACCTTGACTAATCTTTAATTGGTCACAGCACCCAGGCAGAGTAGACACACTTGACTCCTGTTAGACTGAACAGTTGCCTAACACTTTTAAACTGTATCTTCAAAACTATTGATTTTCTATAATTGCAAGTTGTGTTTATTTTGATGTTCATTTAATTATTATAAAATGGTGTGACTGTGGTGTCTATTGGTTAAAGATGTATTGTCTGTAGAAACCTGTAGGTGACAAACATAGAAAATTAATATTCTGTCACCTGTAGGTGACAAACATAGAAAATTAATATTCTGGACAACTATAGAGTGAAATATCCTACACTTTATTTATATCAAATGCATTTTACTGATCTGTTTAAGCTTGCCATGCCTTGTGTAGACATGGTACTGTGTAAATCAATTGTCTCAATATAGACTAATAATTACAGATTCATAATATAGTTGACACCTGAAATAACCAAATGTCAACCATTAGAAGAGTTGACATAGTTCCGCTATACACTGTATATGTAAATTTAACCAGCTGCCATGTCAAGTCCATTATAATTATGACTAACAGTGTTCAAAATTATTCAGGTAAATAGCAAATAACAAAGGACACAAGTTTTCTCCTTGCCATACCTCTACACATGAGAAGAAGGCTGACACAGCCTGGCCCTCATACATAATTTAGTATTTTTGTACATGTTGTATACAACTTTCAACACAATACCATTAATACCGCATTAAATTATCTTAGACCACAGGGAGGACCGGTCTACTAAATCAAATGCTTTCTTATAATCGATGAAGACACAATAAAGCCTTTTGAGTTGAGACAAATACAATTCAACCAATACCCCTATCTGAACACTACCTGTTCTTCACCTATTACGCTTTGTTTAGGTATGTGGTCAGTCTGGTGTTCTGAACAATCACTAAGGATTAATGAACACTTGTGCAGAATGTCACCCACTTGGCAGGTTTAATTGATCTATTCAGCAATGATGACACTGCTTAGGCCTCACTTTGGACACTGTCACTCACAGTGTTGTGTATTGTCTTAGTTGGTGCATTGAGCTAATCTACTTGACCATGAATCAGTGGTGGCTCTGGTTGTGTATTACATCCAGCTGTGGAGCTAAGATTCTCTGCCTGCTATTGTTTGATGGAAGCTGTGACTAATCTGTAATTGGTCACTGGCAGTAGCTTGTGTCAACAGACAGCATTAAGCCACTAGACCCCTGTTAAACTGGACAGTTGCCTGTAGGTTTTAAACTGTGTCAAACAGTGAGTCTACCTTTTGCTCTCAGATAATCTGTCCTCTTAGTTTTACACATGAAGACATAATCTGGCATAACTTGATAAGTCTTTGTAGTAGCACATTTGTACTTCCAGTTTATCATTGCAACATAACATACATATTACATACTGTGTGCCACATTAGAATGTTGTGCATGTAATATTTCCATGCAATCCATTTGCATATCTAATTTCAACAGCCGTTTTCTTCATTTTCACTTTTTGATCCCTACCATGTTCAATGCTCCATAACTTTGCCAATTTTTGTAGCAGTCATATTTTTTGAAACCGTGTAAAGCACCCTACCAAACCTTTACAAGGAGGTAAGAAAATGTTACATTTTTTCCGACTTATCACTCATTTGGTCAGCCGGAGTCACATATAGACGTATTAGTCCAAAGGACTTCAGGGCCATTTGGCCCATTTTTTATTTTCAACGAACTATATAAAGTTGACACATGATGTATTATTCACTGTCAGGGCATTAAGAAACATGTAGCCTTATGTGTGTAGGGCTGCCTTCCATTACAGGTTTTCCGTAAACATTACGGAAATCACCTCAGATTACGGCATTACAGAAACTGCCGTTGTATTAAGGAAATAAAAATATCCGACTATAAAAATGGTACACATTAAAGAATTTCTAAATCTATAAATAATGCTGCTCCAGATGCCCTGAAGAAACTGTCATCATTCACTTGTTACAATTTATCAACACACGTTTAGTCCATTACAAGTCCTACCAAGTCAATAAGGTGACGTCATCCAATGCTGTGTACAGTGTTACAACTTTGACAGACCAGCAGTCTGTTGATGTCTACTGTGGCGTGTGGGCATATTACTATTACATCTGCATCTGTCAGTCAACAGCAATTACAGCGGCAAAAATGTCAGTGTCATTAATGCGCGTCTAGGCATTAATAAAATTTACAGGTGTAGAATTATATATCATGAAATAATATTAAGATGACGTTAGGTAGAACCATAGAATTATGTTAAATAGTTATGGTTTTCTGAAGGTTATGAATATAATTATCAAATGTCTTAGAAGAAGATAAAATAAGTATTATAATTGTTCTAATACAATAGAAAACTATCATATTTTTATTCAAAGCTTTTATATTTGAATACAATAATTTAACATTGTCGTTGACTGTTAGTAATGTAATTTTTCCTCTGTGTGTTGTAAATTTAGAAGCTTGTTTGATGATTATTGGCTATTTACTGGCGCTGTATCTCCCACGGTGGTGCTCTACAGACGTAAACACTTGGGTATGTCCCACGGTGGTGCTCTACAGACGTAAACACTTGGACATGTCCCACGGTGGTGCTATTTACAGACGTAAACACTTGGACATATCCTACGGTGGTGCACTACAGACGTAAACACTTGGACATGTCCTACGGTGGTGCTCTACAGACGTAAACACTTGGACATGTCCCACGGTGGTGCTCTACAGACGTAAACACTTGGGCATGTCCCACGGTGGTGCTCTACAGACGTAAACACTTGGGCATGTCCCACGGTGGTGCTCTACAGACGTAAACACTTGGGCATGTCTCACGGTGGTGCTCTACAGACGTAAACATTCTGGCGTCCACGCAGCCTCTACAGACGTAGCCGATGGGGCGTCCCAACGTAAGTTCTCTACAGATCGTGACCATTCGGACATGTCCCACGGTGGTGCTCTACAGACGAAACACTGACATGTCCCAATGCGTGCTCTTACAATGACGAAACACTTGGGCATGTCCCACGGTGGTGCTCTCTACAGACGAAACACTTGGGCATGTCCCACCGTGGTGCTCTTTCACAGACGCAGAACATTCTGACATGTCCTACGGTGGTGCTCTTACAGACGTAAACACTTGGCATGTCCCACCGTGGTGCTCTTACAGACGAAACACTTCTGCGTCCCACGGTGGTGCTCTACAGACGAACACTTGGGCATGTCCCACGGTGGTGCTCTCTACAGACGAAATTTGGACATGTCCAAATGCCTGCACGTAAACACTTGGGCATGTCTCACGGTGGTGCTCTACAGACGTAAACACGTGGGCATGTCCCACGGTGGTGCTCTACAGACGTAAACACTTGGGCATGTCCCACGGTGGTGCTCTACAGACGTAAACACTTGGGCATGTCCCACAGTGGTGCTCTACAGACGTAAACACTTGGGCATGTCCCACGGTGGTGCTCTACAGACGTAAACACTTGGGCATGTCCCACGGTGGTGCTCTACAGACGTAAACACTTGGGCATGTCCCACGGTGGTGCTCTACAGACGTAAACACTTGGGCATGTCCCACGGTGGTGCTCTACAGACGTAAACACTTGGGCATGTCCCACGGTGGTGCTCTACAGACGTAAACACTTGGACATGTCCCACGGTGGTGCTCTACAGACGTAAACACTTGGGCATGTCCCACGGTGGTGCTCTACAGACGTAAACACTTGGACATGTCCCACGGTGGTGCTCTACAGACGTAAACACTTGGGCATGTCCCACGGTGGTGCTCTACAGACGTAAACACTTGGGCATGTCTCACGGTGGTGCTCTACAGACGTAAACACTTGGGCATGTCCCACGGTGGTGCTCTACAGACGTAAACACTTGGGCATGTCCCACGGTGGTGCTCTACAGACGTAAACACTTGGACATGTCCCACGGTGGTGCTCTACAGACGTAAACACTTGGACATGTCCCACGGTGGTGCTCTACAGACGTAAACACTTGGGCATGTCTGGCCATGCAGGCACTTTGACAGCTGTAATTAACACAGTGTAACTTATTGGATGTTGCTAAACAAGCATCCTTTTGAAGTGCAAACCCAAGACGTTAATTGCTGACAGGAGTTACAGTGTAGTAACACAATATGTTGAAACAAAGTATATCTACGTTTGATGATTAAATTAGTAACTTCCTGGATTCCCAGGCACTGTGAACAGACTGGCCTTGTCACTGCTACTGTCTACTTCAGAGAAAGGTTTGATTGGCAACCTTGTGGACCAGGGAGCGGAGGGAGGTAGTGGGGGGGTCGTTACGGAAATTGTTTTTGTCAGGTAGGCAGCCCTGTGTGTAAAAAGTCCATGCTTAACAGCTGTGCTCTAGGCATGCCATGCTGCACCAGTACAGGTATACTGTATAACTATAGGACTGAACCGAGTCAGTGATGCATATCGTGGCTGAATTAAATGTCTTCTTCTGGATGAGATGCATTGGCAAGATGATAAAGTGCCCAGTGTACAAAAACATGTTGTCAATTAGTTTTGTATCCGTTTGCAAAACAACATATCAATTACCCATGTACATTGTCAGTATATCATCTTACTGGTGAGTATTGATACTGGGCACATTTGAGATGTCATTTCATGTGTTGCAGGATGAAGTGGAACTATGTTTGGTGACACCTCAGTTCGAAGACTTTGTGACACAGTTTATGCGCAAGTGAGTGATTGATGAAGTTTGTTGTCATAGCACAGCCTGTGGTCAGCAGCCAGCATCTTAGTGTCCCTCCATCTTCTGTTGACCAGCTGTAGGTCGCAGTCGACTGTCTGGCGCCAGTCCATCTTGCTTATCCTCTTCTCTGACCAGCTGGTGTCATACCCATGGAACACTTTATACCCCAATTTCTCCATTTTTTTATTTCAAATTCAGCATTATGTACAGTTGACGTACAATGACAACATTATTATATCATTGTAAATGTTGCTATTTAGTATGACACCTGTAACTCTACAATTCAGAAAATGTTCTTGATGGTCCAAACGTACACAATGCATCACTCGTACATACATGAATGTACTGTATGTATTGGGACGCTTTAAAAATCTAGAAACAAATAATTATTTTTCTATACCATGTGTTTTGGGACACCTTAATAAATAGAATTTTTGTTGTCCTTATGTACTCGGACACACAGGACATAGGACCATTAAGGCACTCAAAAATTAAGTGTACCAATACATGTGGTTATTGCAGTACGTAATGTTTGTATGTTGTAGATTGTTTGACCTGATAGAGAACTGCGCCCAGGAGCACATGAGCAGTGTAACTCACAAGAAGTTGAACCACGAGGAGATGATCCTGGAGGCTGGTCTACTCTCGGCCTTCAATGCCGTCATACAGCAGTGCTCAGAGAAAATATACCTGGTGCGGCTCGGTGTTGTAGTTTTATCAATATCATACATAGAGGACTCTCGCTATATAGAACAAGTTGGGTCTGGGTCAAACACTTCAGTGTAACTAGTGTTTCCTATTACCATGTGCAAATAACACACCAGGGAATTCAGAATGATTCAGTTAACCATTTAGACCCCAACCGGTCGCAAGTGTCCGATCCGCCCACTTTTCCAACCACCTGTATCCGTCATTTAGTTTTGACAACGTGTGGAGGTGGCGTAGTCTTCTGGATACCAGTGTGATTTGTGTTATTGGATTGACTACTAGTTGAAAATACCAGCTGACTAAGAGTTTGTAGATATATGTAGTGTTCTATACAAACACACACAGACAGATGGTGTTGTGGTTTACATGTTTAATTAAAAAGTTCATAAGTATATTGACAACAATCTTGTGTGGAATTCAATTATCCTTAAAATAAGCACAACTTGCAATGTTAGAAATAAAGTACAATAAAGTTAAATGCAAAAAACTAGATGCACTCGTATCTTGGTGATATGGTCTTGGATCTGCAAAAAATCTAAATAATAATAAGCATTTATGGAGCACTGTGAGTCCAGGTAAGAAATTAGCTCCGAGGCACTGACAATAGCACAACATATATAGTCAGTTCTCATAACCACTAACTGCCAGAGAATGCTTGAAGTCGGTCCTTAGGAACTGTAATAAAAGAAGCTAAATGGGAGAAATCACATTAATGTACAGTTTTAAACAAAACAACTGTAGACACCTTTCC
This sequence comes from Paraescarpia echinospica, assembly GCA_020002185.1. Taxonomy (NCBI): domain Eukaryota; kingdom Metazoa; phylum Annelida; class Polychaeta; order Sabellida; family Siboglinidae; genus Paraescarpia; species Paraescarpia echinospica. The sequence continues at coordinate 63,726,122 of CM034538.1, read as the reverse complement.
CATGGTGAAAGAAAATGTTATGCATTAAAGTTTTGAAATCATTCTTTACGGCATATTATTTTAATTTTTTTTGTATTTTTAGTCGTTTGTAAGCACTACAGGACAGAGTTTTACTTGATATTTTAGTGGATAAATAAAGTTATTACTTTTTGCAGATGATCCTGAAGAAGCTCCAGAACTACATCTGTTCAACCATCCACGAGCTGGTGGTGGCTGGACGCTACACGGCCGACCTTGTACGCACCATCATCAAGGTAACACCACTGCACAACACACACTTGAACACACACCATACACATGTACAAAAGGACATTTAATTTGCTGCATTGTGTAGGGCATTGGCTGGAAATTCAGAATGATGTATAGAGGGTGAACACAAACTATCAGTCAATAAAATGATGCGAAGAGAGTGAACACAAACCATCAGTCAATAAAATGATGCGAAGAGAGTGAACACAAACAATCGGTCAATAAAATGATGCGAAGTGAGTGAACACAAACCATCAGTCAATAAAATGATGCGAAGAGAGTGAACACAAACAATCGGTCAATAAAATGATGCGAAGAGAGTGAACACAAACAATCAGTCAATAAAATGATGCGAAGAGAGTGAACACAAACCATCAGTCAATAAAATGATGCGAAGAGTGAACACAAACCATCAGTGAATAAAATGATGCGAAGAGAGAACACAAATCATCAGTGAATAAAATGATGCGAAGAGAGTGAACACAAACAATCAGTCCATAAAATGATGCGAAGAGAGTGAACACAAACCATCAGTCAATAAAAATATGCGAAGAGAGAACAAACCATCAGTCAATAAAATGATGCGAAGAGAGTGAACACAAACAATCAGTCAATAAAATGATGCGAAGAGAGTGAACACAAACCATCAGTCAATAAAAATATGCGAAGAGAGAACAAACCATCAGTCAATAAAATGATGTGAAGAGAGTGAACACAAACAATCAGTCAATAAAATGATGCGAAGAGAGTGAACACAAACCATCAGTCAATAAAATGATGCAAAGAGAGTGAACACAAACCATCAGTCAATAAAATGATGCGAGGATAGTGAATACAAACCATCAGTCAATAAAATGATGCGAAGAGAGAACACAAACCATCAGTGAATAAAATGATGCGAAGAGAGAACACAAATCATCAGTGAATAAAATGATGTGAAGAGAGAACACAAACCATCAGTCAATAAAATGATGCGAGGATAGTGAATACAAACCATCAGTCAATAAAATGATGCGAAGAGAGAACACAAACCATCAGTGAATAAAATGATGCGAAGAGAGAACACAAATCATCAGTGAATAAAATGATGTGAAGAGAGAACACAAACCATCAGTCAATAAAATGATGCGAAGAGAGAACACAAACGATCAGTGAATAAAATGATGTGAAGAGAGAACACAAATCATCAGTCAATTAAATTATGTAAAGAGAGTGAACACAAACCATCAGTCAATACAATTATGCAAAGAGAATGAACACAAACCATCAGTCAATAAATGATGCGAAGAGAGAGAACTCAAATCATCAGTCAGTAAAATGATGCGAAATGAGTGAACACAAACCATCAGTCAATAAGATGATGCGAAGACAGTGAACACAAACCATCGGTAAATAAATCGACCAAAACATTTCACAAAAAAAGGAGGGTGAACACAAACCATCAGTCAATAAAATGATGCAAAGAGAGTGAACACAAACCATCAGTCAATTAAATTATGTGAAGAGAGTGAACACAAACCATCGGTCAATAAAATTATGCAAAAAGAGTTAACACTAACCGTCAGTCAATAAAATGATGCAAAGAGAATGAACACAAACCATCAGTCAATAAAATGATGCGAAGAAAGTGAACACAAACCATCAGTCAATAAAATGATGCGAAGAGAGTGAACACAAACAATCAGTCAATAAAATGATGTGAAGAGAGTGAACCCAAACCATCAGTCAATAAAATGATGCGAAGAGAGTAAACACAAACAATCGGTCAATAAAATGTTGCGAAGAGAGGGAACACAAACCATCAGTCAATAAAATTATGCGAAGAGAGTGAACACAAACCATCAATCAATAAAATGATGTGAGGATAGTGAGCACAAACCATCAGTGAATAAAATGATGCGAAGAGAATGAACACAAACCATCAGTGAATAAAATGATGCGAAGAGAGAACACAAACCATCAGTGAATAAAATGATGCGAAGAGAGAACACAAACCATCAGTGAATAAAATGATGCGAAGAGAGAACACAAACCATCAGTGAATAAAATGATGCGAAGAGAGAACACAAATCATCAGTGAATAAAATTATGCGAAGAGAGTGAACACAAATCATCAGTCAGTAAATGATGCGAAGAGAGAGAACACAAATCATCAGTCAGTAAAATGATGCGAAGTGAGTGAACACAAACCATCAGTCAATAAGATGATGCGAAGAGAGTGAACACAAACCATCAGTGAATAAATCGACAAAAACATTTCACAAAAAGACACCATTACGCAAAATGCTTGTGCAGTTTGCGGATTTGACACCATTGAACATACCCATGTATGAGTAGTCAACTTTATTGATAATTAAAATTTTTTAATTTACGGTTTGTTTCGGTAATTTTTGTGTCTGTTATATCTCAGACAGTGGAGTGCAGGGGCATACTATTAGAGAATCTATTCCAGTTTTGTATCTGTTATATCTCAGACAGTGGAGTGCAGGGGCATACTGTTAGAGAATCTATTCCGGTTTTGTGTCTGTTATATCTCAGACAGTGGAGTGCAGGGGCATACTGTTAGAGAATCTATTCCTGTTTTGTGTCTGTTATATCTCAGACAGTGGAGTGCAGGGGCATACTATTAGAGAATCTATTCCAGTTTTGTGTCTGTTATATCTCAGACAGTGGAGTGCAGGGGCATACTATTAGAGAATCTATTCCAGTTTTGTGTCTGTTATATCTCAGACAGTGGAGTGCAGGGGCATACTGTTAGAGAATCTATTCCAGTTTTGTGTCTGTTATATCTCAGACAGTGGAGTGCAGGGGCATACTGTTAGAGAATCTATTCCAGTTTTGTGTCTGTTATATCTCAGACAGTGGAGTGCAGGGGCATACTATTAGAGAATCTATTCCAGTTTTGTGTCTGTTATATATCAGACAGTGGAGTGCAGGGGCATACTGTTAGAGAATCTATTCCAGTTTTGTGTCTGTTATATCTCAGACAGTGGAGTGCAGGGGCATACTGTTAGAGAATCTATTCCAGTTTTGTAAAATTGTTATATCCTCAGACATGGAGTGCAGGGGCATACCTATTAGAGAATCTTATTCCAGTTTTGTGTCTGTTATATCTCAGACAGTGGAGTGCAGGGGCATACTATTAGAGAGAATCTATTCTGCCTAGGTCTGTTATATCTCAGACATGGAGTGCAGGGCATACTATTAGAGAATCTATCTAGTTTTGTGTCTGTTATCTCAGACAGTGGGAGTGCAGGGCACACAGAGAATCTATTCCAGTTTTGAAAGTTCTGTTATATCTCAGACAGTGGAGTGCAGGGGCATACTGTTAGAGAATCTATTCCAGTTTTGTATGTCTGTTATATCTCAGACAGTGGAGTGTGTGTGGTAAGCATACTATTAGAGAATCTATTCTTAGGCTTTTAGGCCTGTTTATATATCAGAGCAGTGGAGGCACACAGAGAATCTATTATTCAGTTTTGTGTCTGTTATATCTCAGACAGTGGAGTGCAGGGGCAATACTGTTAGAGAATCTATTCCAGTTTTGTGTCTGTTATATCTCAGACAGTGGAGTGCAGGGGCAATACTGTTAGAGAATCTATTCCAGTTTTGTGTCTGTTATATCTCAGACAGTGGAGTGCAGGGGCAATACTGTTAGAGAATCTATTCCAGTTTTGTGTCTGTTATATCTCAGACAGTGGAGTGCAGGGGCAATACTGTTAGAGAATCTATTCCAGTTTTGTGTCTGTTATATCTCAGACAGTGGAGTGCAGGGGCAATACTGTTAGAGAATCTATTCCAGTTTTGTGTCTGTTATATCTCAGACAGTGGAGTGCAGGGGCAATACTGTTAGAGAATCTATTCCAGTTTTGTGTCTGTTATATCTCAGACAGTGGAGTGCAGGGGCAATACTGTTAGAGAATCTATTCCAGTTTTGTGTCTGTTATATCTCAGACAGTGGAGTGCAGGGGCAATACTGTTAGAGAATCTATTCCGGTTTTGAACCCTGTTGCTGCCATCTCGAACCTTGGCAATTTGGTCACTCCACACATTGCCTTAGTTCATTCAGTTGTATGAATGAGTACCTAGCTATAGACAGTGGTTGATGGTTTATGTATGCATAATCTTTGTACTGTAATTGCAGTGTAACTGAATACTTCCCGGTGAAGTCACGATGGTTTCGATTGTCCAGATTGTCGATCAAGATGGTTTCGATTGTCGATCTGCCAGGGCGTAAAAACCTGAGCTGCCCTAAGGACTGGATATTGCACTATATAAGCCGCCACAAATGTTGCTAAAGGGACTCTTGGGGCTGTATCAACAGAAAGAACAACTACATATATTTGAAATTTATTACAATTAAACTAACTGGGTGAAATCCACAATAACACCATCTTGCAAATGTGTAAATCAGCCTATGCATTACCATAATGACGTATATATTTAGACATGTAAAATAACTAAATTCTCAGCTGATCGAAAAGATACAGTAAAAAAAAATTATTTTTGGTTTCTGAAAACATAGTCATTATGGACTGTGTCCAGTTGGACACAGGTAACAATAATTGGTCTCCCAGTACATACAGTCATTAAGGTACTTCCCGCAACAATGAGTTCAGCTTTATATCTGTAAAACTGCTGCAGAAAGAAGTGTACTGTTGCGATGCAGCTGTCACTGCTGTTATTTGTTGCAGGTGAAGCCGGAGAAAGGGCTGAAGACTTTCATCATGCAGTTCATTGACACGCTCAAGAACTGGTGCGCCTCCAGTGAGTGACACCCTCCTCCCTTCTTCAGGCCTCATCTTCCTCTGTCCTCATATAGGGGGAGGGCCACATCACTTGATCGGTTTCACCCTCTCAACGAGTCGTCTCTATCTGTCACAGTCCTCTGCCACTCCCTCTCACTCAGGTGTTCATCCCGGCCCTTTCACGATGTCATGCCACCGTCCTTCTTAATTTCAGGCTTCCTCTTCTGGCGTAAGATCGTATCATATTTAGTGTCCGTCCACCATTACCCACTGAACGAGTCTTCATGAAAATATCAGTTTGGTGTGATGTGTGAATATACACAGACAAGTTGTAAACGCAACAAGGGAATGTCAAAGTGTTCTGGTTACACCTGTAAAAATTACACCATTGAAGACATGACATCACTTAGGAATGGCGGGTTTGTCTTTACACTGTCACGTGTTCTTTTTCAGACGAGGACGTAGCAACGGAGGAACATCTGGACAATGAATTCCTGTGGAACCTCAAGATGTTGTCAGAGGTGAGAAGTAACTTGCCATCTTCGCTGGGTATTTGTCTTGTCGTTGTCCTGGCAGGTCTGTTGTCCTGAATGGGTGACAAGATGACAACTGCTCTGCCCGGAGAATCAACTTTCCAGGACAACTGCCTAGCGAGAGAAGATTTCCAAAAAGGCAGATGTCCTGGCCTGTGATGATGATTATAAGACTTTATTCATGACTTCAACATTTTAATTTTTGGACATAAGCTGCGTGACTGTTGCAAAAATCTTAACAAACTGATCATTTAACATAATAGAAACTGTGTATAATAAAGAAAGTGTACCAATAAATGTTCTCTGTAGCGCCTGTGTTGTCAGGAACTTCAGTTCTGTGGTGCAACAAACAAGAATCATTTAATTAACAAGAATGTGAAAACTTTATCATTAGAGCAAGGACTGCCAAAGATTTAGGGTGTGAATACAATTTCAAATAAATATATATATACTTTTTATACTTTTAGGTACCTATCGACTATGATCAGATTGCCAAAGAGAAGAATTAAATGCATTTAAATTAAACAATATAATTGTATAGTAAACGTTGTTGCTTTCTGAAATAATCAGTCGGCTTCCACAAGGAAAGGATGCATAACCTACCATTTCTCTTTATGTGCAGATCGTGAAGTGTGATGGTAGCGCCCTCTTGCCGTACCAACAAGAACTGATCTCGGTGTTGCGTCTGACCCTTGACCTCCATTGCAAGGAGGCGGCGGACCTGGCGGGGATCCTCCTGAAGAACCTCCTGAAGGCTGTTACGACAACGTTCTCCCTTGACTACCGCAACACGCCCACCGACTGGAACCTGCCGTTCTCCGAACAGCTCCCGATCAGGGTCAGTCACTGGCGCAAGACGGTCTTCCACTGTTGATAGTATCTTATTTTGTTTAATAATAATAATAATGAATAGTCTTTGTGCATTAATTCCAGCGTGGCTGAAAGTAAAAGGTAAGTTCTTACAAAGCACAGTATCCAGTCTTCAGGACTGCTCAAAGTACTTTAAACTTTTTCGGCAGACCTGTTCAACCGAACACCGTCTCGACTTCTCTGGGAAGCGTTCCGCCACACTCATACAAAAATATCCACCACTATCTGTAGCCAGGTACTCATTCGTACAGCTGAGTGAACTGGAGCAACATACAGTGAATGAACTTGCCCAAGGTTCGGCACGGCAGCACAGGATTCGAACCTGCAATCTCTCGGTTGATAGTCTGAAGCTCTATTGCAGAGAGGTCGAGATGGTGTTTGATTGAACCGGTCTGCCAGGGAATAAAGTGTAAAGCACTTTGAGCAGTTCTGAGGACTGGATAATGCTCTACAACGGAACCTCCTTATTAAGGTCACCTTTGGGACTGGACAAAAGTGACCTGACTAGCAAGGTGACCATATTAGCAGGACTAATATCCATATTGTCACGTGATGTTATATACATTATAGTTATTAGAATATATATGTATATATACATTATACCAGGTGTGATCCCAAAGTTCCCAGACTGTACCAAGAATGAAGGGACTGGGGAGAAATGGGAGACTTGTCTGGTATTTTGACATGCCCACTAAGACTGGGGATGAATGAAGACTTATTTGGTGTTGTGACATGCTCCCTGGGACTGGGGGAGGAAGGGAGACTTATTTGGTGTTGTGACATGCTCCATGGGACTGGAGGAGGAAGGGAGACTTATTTGGTGTTGTGACATGCTCCCTGGGACTGGGGGAGGAAGGGAGACTTATTTGGTGTTGTGACATGCTCCCTGGGACTGGGGGAGGAAGGGAGACTTATGTGGTGTTGTGACATGCTCCCTGGGACTGGGGGAGGAAGGGAGACTTACTTGGTGTTTTGTCATGCTCCCTAGGACCGGGGGAGGAATGGATACTTATTTGGTGTTTTGACATGCTCCCTAGGACGTGGGGAGGAAGGGGGACTTATTTGATGTTTTGACATGCTTCCTAGGACTGGGGGAGGAATGGAGACTTATTTGGTGTTGTGACATGCTCTCAAGGACGTGGGGAGGAATGGGAGACTTATTTGGTGTTGTGACATGCTCCCTGGGACTGGGAGAGGAAGGGTGACTTATTTGTTGTTGTGACATGCTCCCTGGGACTGGGGGAGGAAGGGAGACTTATTTGGTGTTGTGACATGCTCCCTGGGACTGGGGGAGGAATGGAGACTTATTTGGTGTTGTGACATGCTTCCTAGGACGTGGGGAGGAAGGGAGACTTATTTGGTGATTTGTCATGCTCCCTAGGACTGGGGGAGGAAGGGAGACTTATTTGGTGTTTTGTCATGCTCCCTAGGACGTGGGGAGGATGGGAGACTTATTTGGTGTCTTGTCATGCTCCCTAGGACTGGGGGAGGAAGGGAGACTTATTTGGTGTTTTGACATGCTCCCTAGGACGTGGGGAGGAAGGGAGACTTATTTGATGTTTTGACATGCTCCCTAGGACTGGGGGAGGAAGGGAGACTTATTTGGTGTTTTGACATGCTCCCTAGTACGTGGGGAGGAAGGGAGACTTATTTGGTGTTTTGTCATGCTCCCTAGGACGTGGAGAGGAAGGGAGACTTATTTGGTGTTTTGTCATGCTCCCTAGGACTGGGGGAGGAAGGGAGACTTATTTGGTGTTTTGTCATGTTCCCTAGGACGTGGGGAGGAAGGGAGACTTATTTGGTGTTTTGACATGCTCCCTAGGACTGGGGGAGGAAGGGAGACTTGGAGGACCTGAAGATGAAGTGGCACATCCCTTCAGCGGAGGAGAAGGAGTTCACCCGGGAAGTCCTCAAGACCTTCCTCCTGCCCCAGCTGCACAAGATAAACAACTACGTGAGGGGAGGGGACGACACAATGACCAGGTGGGTTATATCATGTCTTACATGTTTATTTAATTATTTCTTATAATACTAGTGGGCTTTGCCTGAAATAAATGTATTTGTAGTCATATAGAGATGAGTATAGGTCAGTGTGTTGTTGTGTTGTAGAGATGAGTGTAGGTCAACGTGTTGTTATGTTGTAGAGATGAGTATAGGTCAGTGTGTTGTTATGTTGTAGAGATGAGTATAGGTCAGTGTGTTGTTGTGTTGTAGAGATGAGTATAGGTCAGTGTGTTGTTGTGTCGTAGAGATGAGTATAGGTCAGTGTGTTGTGTCGTAGAGATGAGTATAGGTCAGTGTGTTGTTGTGTCGTAGAGATGAGTATAGGTCAGTGTGTTGTTGTGTCGTAGAGATGAGTAGTATAGGTCAGTGTGTTTGTTGTGTAGATGTGTAATAGAGTATTTCAGTGTGTTGTATTGTGTAGATGATTGATGGATTATTTCAGTGGGTATATATATGTGTATAAATGAGTGATGGAGTATAAAAGTGTATTTGGTTGTATAGATGAGTGATGAAGTATTCCAGTCTATATGTTGTGTTGTATAGATGAGTGATGAAGTATTCCAGTCTATATGTTGTGTTGTATACATGGGTGATGAAGTATTCCAGTCTATATGTTGTGTGGTATAGATGAGTGATGAAGTATTCCAGTCTATATGTTGTGTTGTATAGATGAATGATGAAGTATTCCAGTCTATATGTTGTGTTGTATAGATGGGTGATGAAGTATTCCAGTCTATATGTTGTGTTGTATAGATGGGTGATGAAGTATTCCAGTCTATATGTTGTGTTGTATAGATGAGTGATGAAGTATTCCAGTCTATATGTTGTGTTGTATAGATGAGTGATGAAGTATTCCAGTCTATATGTTGTGTTGTATAGATGAGTGATGAAATATTCCAGTCTATATGTTGTGTTGTATAGATGGGTGATGAAGTATTCCAGTCTATATGTTGTGTTGTATAGATGAGTGATGAAGTATTCCAGTCTATATGTTGTGTTGTATAGATGGGTGATGAAGTATTCCAGTCTATATGTTGTGTTGTATAGATGAGTGATGAAGTATTCCAGTCTATATGTTGTGTTGTATACATGGGTGATGAAGTATTCCAGTCTATATGTTGTGTTGTATAGATGAGTGATGAAGTATTTCAGTCTATATGTTGTGTTGTATAGATGAGTGATGAAGTATTCCAGTCTATGTGTTGTGTTGTATAGATGAGTGATGAAGTATTCCAGTCTATATGTTGTGTTGTATAGATGAGTGATGAAGTATTCCAGTATATGTTTGTGCTGTTTGAGAGATACTAATCTACATATTGTGTTTCAGAGATGAGTTGCTGCGTTGTCTCACAATCATTGAGCACTGTTTACTGGGAGCGGCGTGCCTGCTGCCAGTGCTTCAAGGGGACCAGGTCCCGCTGTAAGGTCCCTCCTATCTCTCTAGCAGGCCGACGCCACTCAACAGTTTGGCTGTAATGTTCTGATGCGTATTTCATGGTTGTAACTGTCAGATACAGCTGACACTTGCATTATGGTCACCTCAGTCAGGCAGCCACCTCAAACTGATGGTCTTCCTAGGACAGTTCCAAATTGTTTCTGTAAAAGTAAAGTTAGGATATGAGTTTGGCTAGTAGGGTCAACTTGGTATTGAGTCACTTTAGGCCAGTCCTCAGGATGACCTAATAATGAGGTTCAACTCTACATTTATTTGTTTATATGTGTTTATATAAAGTGTTAACTTTGAGAGATTATTTACTAGTAAATGGGGTAAATAATTCAATAACGTTAACAGTTGAAACAAAATAACTGTACTTGGTGAAACAGCAATTAAAATGGAAGTCAGTTTGTGAGAAAGGTGGAGGAGAATGACAAGTTGAGGGAGAAAGGAAATAGCCAGGGCAGTGTATCAGTAGAACTAACCCCACCCCGTTATAGAGGGAGCTCTGAAGAAGAACATGGAAACAGTAATGCTGTGTTTTGTTTGTGTAGTATCGAGACTCTGGTGGAGATGAAGAGATTTAACCACATCGCCGCCGTCAACGAGGACAGTAAGTCATTCGTGTGTTATTTATGGAGAGATCTATGTATGGACACACACACACTTCAATACATGCAAACATGTGCACACACAAATGCATACAAGTTCGCACACACAGCACACACATACCTGTGCATGCACTTGTGCACATACATGCATACTTATGCACGCATGCACGCATACACACAAGCACACACGCACGCATGCACGCACTCATACACACACATTTGGCAGAATAAATAATCACAACAGTAGTTCAGTTTGATAACATGAAACATGCTGAAGGTACTTTAAAAATGTATTAATACTAATAACAACAACAATTTATGAATGTCACAGCTACAAAAGTTGAACTTTTAATAATAATTAATTGTATTGTGATGCAACGGTGTCACTTCAGAAGTGAGTACAGAGCCATCAGTAACAGGGACTGATGAGTGGTTGTGTTTCAGGTGTGGACGTGGACGGCCAGAACACAAGACAGTTGGTGGTAGATGCTCTACGTCCACTCCTAGGTAGGTTGACTCACCTCCCTTAACCCTACAGGTGACCACTGGGCCGAATTCGGCCCGCACGATCAGTGCAAAACTGCTCCCGGCCGAATTTCGGCCCGATTCAGTATCACTCTTCCTAAAAAAAATTTTTTTCCGTCACTAGCAACTGACAGGGGACTTCCTGTGGCATTTTTATCAATGATAAATTATCACGTCATGATTCAGTAATAGCTAATCACAACTAAGCTTTAAAATGTCGTAGTAGTAGATGCCCAAATATGGCCGACTTTACTACTCTCTGCTTCAGGAATTTACATTCCCATTCATGTGGTTTAAACCGGGAAATGGAAGTACCGATGGAAAGCCCAATGATTGGTCTATCCAAATAAATTTACGTCAACGGTCAGCCAATCAGCTCGTGGCTCTCAAACGTCTCCTTGTTGACGCTGGTTTAATTCCATCACGACGAAAGTCCGTCATGTTTTTTGTCTCGCTTCGATGATATAAGTTGAATTATTTCAAATGTCCGCGGCAATATATAAGCAAAATACATGACAGTATTTGTGGACCTAGTTATTGTACTAGTTCAGACAGTTACACAGACTTTGGGGGCTGTTTTGAAGTAGATATTATGCAAGTTGCTGGCGAGTAACGTCGCCGGACATCGCTGTCTCACACCCGGACTTGGACCGATTCGGCCGGCCTACTCGGTCCGCCAGCGAAGGATACAATGCATTCAGAGTTCAAACATAACATGGCTTATAACCTGATAACATATATATATATGTGTAATTAAGAACTATAGGTATTACTTATTTTATTGATATGTAAGGAAATTGATAATAGATACGTCATGTTATCGGACAGGTGCGCCACGGCGCGCAGCAGGCCTACGAGAATGAGGCTTATTGCCGTATCGGCTGCATTTGAACGTTCTACGAAAAATACAATAAAATTAAAAGTTCTGAATATATTTTAGTCTAGTTTTCATTATGACACAGCTGAAATGTATAGCTACATTTATCACATTGCATGCATGAACATACAACTGCTCAATAATTATTTTGTCACTTGGCAAACTTGGGTTTCTACTTTACCCTGTCATCTGTCATCTGACGTTCATGAAGAATAGTCAAAAATTTTCATGGGTCTACCTAAAAAAATTCATATAATTTTTTTTGGAGTATATTTGATTAATTTTTTGCTGTACTCATTAGCTTATATACATGGCTACATTTCTCTAATTGGACATTGACACATACAACCACTCGGAAATTAGCTAGTAGTAGGGTGAAAAAAATAGTTTTTGGCATTTATTTTTGATAAATTTTAAACAGTTATATCTTCATGATTATTTGATGTTATACAAATATCATCACTGCATAATAATAAAGGATCTTTTTGCCAACAAAATGATAGTTCAATCATATTTCTGCGATAAGTATTAGCAAAGTTGTGATTTTTTAAAAGCACCCCTACAAATAGCTCCAAATAGTGTACACCGTGGAAGTTTACTATTGGTCACCTGTACGGTTAAGTTGAAACCTTGTTCTACTTATATTACTTGGTGTGGACTCTCAGTGACATGTCTTCTCAGCACTACTGTACACAACGCATCATCCATAACCACCATCCTTTCCTCACCAGAATTGTTTCAATTTTCAATCGACATCGCTCATTTTTTTGGAAAAAACACAACTAGGTATCGGCATTGTCTTTATTACATTGTAAACAAACACAACTAGGTATCAGCATTGTCTTTATTACATTGTAAACATACACAACTAGGTATCGGCATTGTCTTTATTACATTGTAAACAAACACAACTAGGTATCAGCATTGTCTTTATTACATTGTAAACAAACACAACTAGGTATCAGCATTGTCTTTATTACATTGTAAACAAACACAACTAGGTATCAGCATTGTCTTTATTACATTGTAAACAAACACAACTAGGTATCAGCATTGTCTTTATTACATTGTAAACAAACACAACTAGGTATCAGCATTGTCTTTATTACATTGTAAACAAACACAACTAGGTATCAGCATTGTCTTTATTACATTGTAAACATACACAACTAGGTATCAGCATTGTCTTTATTACATTGTAAACATACACAACTAGGTATCGGCATTGTCTTTATTACATTGTAAACAAACACAACTAGGTATCAGCATTGTCTTTATTACATTGTAAACAAACACAACTAGGTATCAGCATTGTCTTTATTACATTGTAAACATACACAACTAGGTATCGGCATTGTCTTTATTACATTGTAAACAAACACAACTAGGTATCAGCATTGTCTTTATTACATTGTAAACAAACACAACTAGGTATCAGCATTGTCTTTATTACATTGTAAACAAACACAACTAGGTATCAGCATTGTCTTTATTACATTGTAAACATACACAAGATGTTATCATTCAGTTTTATAATTATTAGTTTTATTATTTAGTTTATTTCTGTTATTACAAGTCTTGAATATATGTGTTGTTGTAGAATACCTTCTCCAGAAACATGAAGATGACACAAAGAGTTTGATAGCAATCATCAAAGTAAGTATATTGTTTGACCTGTCAATCATCTTGTGATTGACAGCTGTCATTGTTGCATGTCTCATCTAATATCTCTTTGCAGTAGTAGACGTGGTTACCAGGTTTATGTATCCTTAGCACTTAGATACACTGCATAGCTGTGAATGTGGGCCAAAATGAACTAAAGCAATTCATAGTTTATTTTACAAATATATGTCATTAAGATTGTTTATGTTGTAACATATTTCTGTCACATCACAGGTAAAATTCAATGATTACTGTACAATTGTGTCTGTTTGATTTCTTTCAAAAACTCCCAGGTGTATAATGATCCCATAACACAAGAACTCCAGATGCTCAGAAAATGCCTGTCTTTTGCTTCTGAACTAAATATAGTGGGAACCATCTTGAATTAATCTATGCCAGAGGTAACAGAATAAAGTATATGGCGTTAGCTTTTATTTGATCTTTTGAGAGCATAACTGTTATTCAACTATAGCTTACCAACTGTGTACACTATAAACTGTTATTTTATTTTCCAGTTGTACAACTTTGTGTTATTTGATGTTCCAGGTGTACAACTGTGTTATTTGATGTTCCAGGTGTACAACTGTGTGTTATTTGATGTTCCAGATGTACAACTGTGTGTTATTTGATGTTCCAGGTGTACAACTGTGTGTTATTTGATGTTCCAGGTGTACAACTGTGTGTTATTTGATGTTCCAGGTGTACAGCTGTGTTATTTGATGTTCCAGGTGTACAGCTGTGTGTTATTTGATGTTCCAGGTGTACAACTGTGTGTTATTTGATGTTCCAGGTGTACAACTGTGTTATTTGATGTTCCAGGTGTACAGCTGTGTGTTATTTGATGTTCCAGGTGTACAACTGTGTGTTATTCAACTATGGGATGGCAAAGGAGGAGTTTGATGGGAAATGGAAGAGTTTCTTCTACTACAAGAAGTCGATGGAGAACAAGGTGGGTGAATGTTGTCAGCTCTTTATTATCTTATACTTTTTGTTCATTCATCGTATTAAGTTTACAAGTCTATGTTATAAAATGTATTTTCTGTCACTTGTTTCACTTGTGAAGGTCTTAGTGTTAGTGGGTTCATTTGTGTGGTTTATAGATTTAGAAATCTTAAAATTCCCCCAAGGTGGGGATCCTGGGTGCAACTGGAACATCAGTGCTGCCTGTTGATGATTGTGTCTGCATACAGTAGTGGCCAGTGGGGTGAACGCACGCTATTTCTGGCATGGTTGCCAAGCAACAATTGTCACTGTGGCATTACATAGTAACATTGTAGCTATCCATAGACAACGTTTAATATCCGATCTAGAGGCTGCTTTAACTAGAAAATATTAATAGGTGTCTGTGTGCACCGTGCAACACCGGAGTAATTCATCAATTTATGATCAAGCTAAACGTACTTAAGGGATCGGCTAGGGCATTATAGAAGACATCTATTGTGTCTTGTTTTAACGTTGTCAGTCGTCATTATACACTGGTAACTTGAAGGCAGGAATCAATGTCAGCTCTGCTTTTCGCAGCTGCTGGGAAAGAAGAACCACATGAGGGCGCTACTGGTCGACCGCGTTCAGCTGCAACACGAGGTAATGACTGTTATTAAGTACAATCATAAAATACATTTAGTGTCATATTCTCCAAGTGCTCTGTCATTATTTGCATCATACAGTTACTCAAAGTAGATATATACTTAAAAGATGCATTTTTTCATCAGTAAAATGGCAAGAGTAAAGATATTAAACAAAATAAACATAAAACAGTATAGATTGCAAAATAAACATAAAACAGTATAGATTGCGACATGATGTCTCACGTCATGATGACAGTCACATGATCTTGTACTCACATGATGGACACGGTGTTCCAGTTAAAAACAGGGACGAGAGACTCTGCAACTTTTCTAAGGGGCAGGCATTATAAATTGAATTTATAAATCCTCTCACCTATTGAGTAGTATTTTTTTAGATATTTCAGAGTCAGTTTACATTTTTGTGTGACATTTTGACTGCTATCAGTAGTTTTTATCAGGTGCCATCTAGTGGTAGCTGTCTGATAGCAGTCGAAACATCACAGTGCCATCTAGTGGTAGCTGTCTGATAGCAGTCGAAACATCACAGTGCCATCTAGTGGTAGCTGTCTGATAGCAGTCGAAACATCACAGTGCCATCTAGTGGTAGCTGTCTGATAGCAGTCGAAACATCACAGTGCCATCTAGTGGTAGCTGTCTGATAGCAGTCGAAACATCACAGTGCCATCTAGTGGTAGCTGTCTGATAGCAGTCGAAACATCACAGTGCCATCTAGTGGTAGCTGTCTGATAGCAGTCGAAACATCACAGTGCCATCTAGTGGTAGCTGTCTGATAGCAGTCGAAACATCACAGTGCCATCTAGTGGTAGCTGTCTGATAGCAGTCGAAACATCACAGTGCCATCTAGTGGTAGCTGTCTGATAGCAGTCGAAACATAACAGTGCCATCTAGTGGTAGCTGTCTGATAGCAGTCGAAACATCACAGTGCCATCTAGTGGTAGCTGTCTGATAGCATTCGAAACGTCACAGAAAAATGTAAACTGACTATGAAATAAGTAAAAATATTACATATTTGAACCATCCAGTCTGATGAACCCCTTCACTCATATCTATTGACGTGGTACTTTGATTTGGTGTGGTACCTCATTCAGTGTAATTGTTTTACCTGTATCTACCCACATGCATGACGTATCATGTGACGTTCGTCTACCTTCCAGTCCGTTCAGTTCAACATTATTACGTTGTGGCAAATCGGTTAGATAGATAGAGTGTATTTCTGGAATTGTATAAACCACATATACAAACATAAACAATAGGTAGAACAGTTCGTAAGACAACTAGATAGAGGTTGTCTCCACGTTATCAGTATGTGTCACCACGTCAGTATGTGTCACTAGTAGTACTCACTACATGTCAGTATGTGTCATCATTGTGTCACTGAGGTCACTTTCTTACCGACAGATGCGACTGGTGAACCGTGCAGCCAAAGTGGTCACTCCATCTCACGTCAACCTGCTACAAGACCTCTTCCGACTGTCTATCAGTAGATACAGTGAGGTAGGAAGTAGGGTGATATATCTGTAGGTGTTAACTGAAATGGTCCAACTTGTTTCCAACACTCAACAACATCTAACTAGAGTCGAGTTAGCGTTTGTGTGTGGGTGAGTGGGTGTGTGGGTGTGTGCGGGTGTGTGTGGGTGTGTGGGTGTGTGCGGGTGTGTGTGGGTGGGTGGGTGGGTGGGTGTGTGGGTGGGTGAGTGGGTGTGTGTGTGTGGGTTGGTGTGTAGGTGGGTTGGTGTGTGGGTGGGTTGGTGTGTGGGTGGGTGTGGGTGAATATGTTCATGTTTTCCTCCTGGATGATTTGCATCTCCGGTTGCAAACTTTCAGAATCCCTACAACCCTGCAAAAGAAACGTAACATCTATTTGCCATTGGTTAAGGGTTCTTATCAGTGTTAGGGTTTGTACCATACATTAGATTTAACAAGATTGCCATCCAGAGAATTAACTCTAGATGGCAGGTGGACAAGGAAGCCCTTTGGCTTATCGAGAGTCCAACCCTTTTATCTACATATATCCAGCCCTTCTGAGGTATGTGTCATTAGGTGGACATAAATTGATTGTTCACAACGTTATGCATAGTTGCTGCAAATGTTGCGAGGGTTGCTAATCACAAGGGGCGTTTAACGACACTTGTATTAACATACAAACAAATTCACATTTACATCATAATAAACATCATTGATGATTACTCTGGGACAACCGTCTTCTATGTCTGTTTATGTAACGCCATCTGGAGGATAGGCATTTTAGCTATTTCTATTAACTGTTGCCAGAAAGTGGTAGTCTTATGAGGCAGTATTCAACTACAAAGATTGTAGTTGCAGTGTGTAATAGATTGAAAATGTTAGAACCTTTCATACACAAAGCTCCTCTGTAGCTGCGAGAGTGTACACAGTATGGTGCGGATAAACACTTAATACTAGTTTAATTAGTTAATTATGTTATTAACAGAACATTATTTGAGCAATTAACTAGCAGATGTGGTGCATTTTGGTCATTCATAAAATACCATGTACGTACCGAATATCGTACACAAATCTAGTGGCGGCCCACGTGCCCTGGGTTTGCTGGTGTCAAATAAAGTTGTTATGCTCTGTGGCAGGTGCGGAAGTCTGGACAGAGGAACCTGTCGCATGCGTTCTCGTGGTTCGCGTACTCCAACAGAGCAGTACTTGATGACATCGTTCACTGTCTGCGTGAAGACTCGACAGACTCTGAGCTCCATCACCAGTTCAAGGTGAGCTTGGCACCATTTCACAGAGATTCTGATCAACTCACAAGCCAAGTTACCCGGCATTGCCCGGGGAAAAGAGGCAGTTATATGTATATGACCCCCCCCCCCGAGATCCACACTGCTTTTGATGGATTTCATAAATATCTATCTACGAACCACCCATTAGATCGCATACAAAATTGCAACCCCATACATGCAAAACTAACAGTTATATGGGTCCACAGACAAAGAACCAAATTGTTTTATGATATAGATAAGTGATACAGATCGACAGACAAACAGACAGACAGAGAACCAGATTGTTTTATAATATAGATAAGCCAGATTTTGCTCTTTAAAATTTATTTTCCTCCTTAACACTGACTGATCTGGCAAGGGTAGTTACAAGATCTCCTCGTTTTTTTCGCTCTGTACCACTTTTGAAGTCTGCTTTGGCTTCCTGTACGATATTGTATAATATTTAAGATCTGTATCATTACATACCAGGCACTGTACAATAAATAACCATCTTATTTGCATTCGCTGCTTACTCCTGTAAGAAAACCTATCCAGCTTCGATCATTTAGTTCGGACCTACTTTTTGTTCCTAGAGTCAACACTAACATTGGAACTAGAGCTTTTTCTGTTGCTGCACCAACTCTTTGGAATATGCTCCCTCTTAGTGTTAGACCAGTTGAACATATTACAAAATTCTGTCGTCATTTAAAAACTTATCTTTACAACCTTGCTTATCCACCATAGCTCCCTAGCGCCTTGACCCATCTGTTGACAACTGGAATACTGCTTATGGATTTTGAGATTGACCAATCCTTTTGTCTTGATGTGCTTCTGAGCTTGGTTTCCAAGGATTTAGACGCAATAGAAGTTATCTTATTATTATTATCTTACGTATTGACAACTGTCAACACTGGAAATTTCCAATGGAACATTTTCCTCGGTGTCTCATGGAAATAGTGTCCGTGGCAATGTGGAGGTGGCATTTTGCATTTTAAAAACACTCCTTAAGTTTATCAACAGATCCTGTTTAATGAGGGATTTTCCCCATGAGTTCCTTATCGCAGTGAAACAGCCACCAGCAGTGTTCAGTTATGCAAGGGATGGTCAGTTAAAATGTTATGGGTAGCCACTACCCGAAAACGGCCATAGGCCATATTTCTGTTAATACTGAACATATCTTAAAAAAATTTGGAGTACTAATTAGTTAAATGAATAGTACATGACATGTGAAATATGGGCTCATGTGGGTGTGTGTTACCATGGCAATGAATGTTTCTAGTAGGACAGACGGGCGTGTATCCTTGACAATTATTCTCAGCTAACAACTGTACGTGTGATCATGCAATTGTCAAGAATCATTAGCTAGAATGCCCCTGTATCAGATAAGGTGGTTTTGGTCAAGGAAATCTGACTGCAATGACTGTTGTGAGATGGAACTTTAAGTTTGAGCATTTTTCAAGAAGTCTTGACAAATGCTAAAACTTGAAGAACAGTCAGTGAAGTGAGATATCCTTGCCCAAAACCACCTTATCTGACAGAGGATTCTAGCTAATGATTCTTGGCAGTTGCAGTTGTTAGCTCAGAATAATTGTCAAGGATGTGAAAAATCCATCTGACTAGAAACATTCATTGTCCTGGTAATACACAAACAAATGAGCCCATATTTCAAATGTTATATACTATTTATGCAGTTAGTACTCCAGATTTGTTTAAGATATGTTCAGTATTGACAGAGATATGACATATTTGTTATATGGCCATTTTCGGGTAGTGGCTACCCTAAATTTATTGAGATCAACCATCGACATAAGAGTACACAAATTTATAATACTTGGTAATTGAGAGTAATAGTTGATAGATCTATGGAGACCAGCACTAAGACTTAAACAGTCACTGGCGTGGAACCCTGTAAGTTCTCCGTCCCCCTACTACACCTCCCTCTGCCCACAGGGGGCGCTTTACGTGATCCTGGGCGAGAACAAGAGTTCGCTGGTAACGAAGCGAAATTGGGATGTCATGAACCGCCTGTGGCCCCGACTAGTTCAGGCCCAACACTCGGAGAAACCTTCCGACCTACAGCTCATAGACACCATCATCGACAAGCTGCACAAGAACATCGAAACTACAGAGCTCGCCATCAAGGTACCTTCTCACACGGCAACAATAACATTTGTCTTTGTGGTTACCTTTGTAACTGCTACTGTCAGACGAGACCAGGCACAGCGAATCGGGTGTTAAGTCGCACGGATCTATTCTGGATATGAGCAAAAAATAGCTGTCTAAGACATTGTTCCATCAGTTTTGTGATTTGGGCAGAAATCTACCTTATAATCTCATATCTCTATGTGCAGTTTATTTTCCTCGACAAACAATTCAAAACTAATAATGTAAAAGGGTTTATGAACCCATGAAATATAAAACAATAGACAGTATGTGTCAAAATTACTTCATTTCTCATAACATCGTTTTTTTACAGTTTGCTTCAAAATGCAAAAAACATACTGTATTCGTTCTGTTTAGCATACGTGCCCTAATTAGCATACACCCCCTTTTCCCGCAGGATCTGATGTCAGTCTGTGACTAAAACTGATCACTGGATCCATCATTTATTGTAATTCCTGTCAACCTTTGACAATATCAGAAAGAAAGTTCCACCTTCATCCACAGCCATTGCAAAGTTTCAATATCCCTTTGACCATCACGTGGATGTATAAATCACTTCCAGTTAGCTTCAGTTACGTTGATGTGTGTCATCCCGGCTGAACTAAACTTGAATGTATGCAGAGGATGGCATGGCCTGCCCTCTGACTTTGTCCGTGTTTTAACATTACTGCTAACTTATCTCTCCAATGAGAAGTAGTTTAAAATATGTGGAAACCATAAATAATTGAAAAAAATGTGTTTTTTAATTCAGTGACGCGTGTCAATGGTACCATATGTATTTTAAGAATGGAAATGAATGATCTAGTGGCGCCACACAGCGGAGTACAGTAGAAACAGTCAAAAATACATATCATTAATAAAACCAAGAAACCCTACATACTGTAAAGTTTGTAATAGGAAATATAAATATTATTCAAAATGCTTAAACAACTATAACCATAGTTTACCTCATAAATATGGTGAGTGCAGACTATTCTAGGTTTGTAAATGTATAATTAGAATGCTCTAATGACACTGACTGAGGTGTCATACATATTTGTGTAGCTCAGTGACTAGTCCATCGACCTCTCAATCAAGAGAACACGAGTTCGAATACTGTGCTGCCATGTCAAACCTTGGAGAAGTTCATCCATTCTACCTTGCTCCAGTTCACTCAGCTGTATGATTGAGTACCTGGCTATAGACAGTGGTGGATATTTCTGTACGAATAGTTTTCGCATTAATTGCAGCATGGGTGAATGTTTCCCAGAGAAGTCGAGATGGTGTTCGATTGAACGGGTATGCCAGAGCATAGGACTGCATACTGGACTATATAAGAACCAACCTTTTTATCAGTGAACAACCATCAACTGTTTGTAACAACTTTTAGTGATACTGGTTGCGAGAAATGTTCATTCCCTCATGTTATGTAGTTTGCCCCATTGAATTGATCCTTTGTTTGCAGTGCCATGACAGCCTGTTGGCAGTGGCTGGGGAACTGTGGTCTTCGGGGACTGTACCGAAGCCAGCCACGCCCCCGCCCTCAGCGCCGGAGCAGGAGGAGGGGCGGAGCAAGGAGGAGTCCAGGAACCAACAATCTCTCGAGTGAGATGTCTTACCTTCTCTCCAGTCTTTCCGTTCGTTTTTCTGGTAGAATCATGTCGACAAGATTGAACAAGATTGTCGTACAAAGCTGCAGACTCCAGACGACATGCAGACAAGGAAGCATTTGGCTTATTGAGAGTCCAACAGTTTTCCATTTACATATATCCCACCCTCATCAGATTCTTAAAAACAGATTCACACTGCTAGCATTAATATAATCATCAGATTATTTGTACCAGTCATTTATATACGTCATACAGTATCAAACATAATATTAAGTCTTCTAACTGGCTGTCACTTTATGACTTTAGTGGATGGACAGCTGGCACATGGAATTACAGATTGTTTTATAGGGAGCTTCTCCTTTTGTTGTTATTGTACAATCTTGTTATCTAGCTCACTGACCACCTAAATAAGGTCATGTTACACAGTATAAACTGTATGTGTTCTAGCACACTGACCACCTAAATAAGGTCATGTTACACAGTATAAACTGTATGTGTTCTAGCACACTGACCACCTAAATAAGGTCATGTTACACAGTATAAACTGTATGTGTTCTAGCACACTGACCACATAAATAAGGTCATGTTACACAGTATAAACTGTATGTGTTCTAGCACACTGACCATGTAAATAAGGTCATGTTACACAGTATAAACTGTTTGTGTTCTAGCACACTGACCACCTAAATAAGGTCATGTTACACAGTATAAACTGTTTGTGTTCTAGCACACTGACCACCTAAATAAGGTCATGTTACACAGTATAAACTGTATGTGTTCTAGCTCACTGGCCACCTAAATAAGGTCATGTTACACAGTATAAACTGTATATGTTCTAGCACACTGACCACCTAAATAAGGTCATGTTACACAGTATAAACTGTATGTGTTCTAGCTCACTGACCACCTAAATAAGGTCATGTTACGCAGTATAAACTGTATGTGTTCTAGCTCACTGACCACCTAAATAAGGTCATTTTACACAGTATAAACTGTATGTGTTCTAGCTCACTGACCACCTAAATAAGGTCATGTTACACAGTATAAACTGTATGTGTTCTAGCTCACTGACCACCTAAATAAGGTCATTTTACACAGTATAAACTGTATGTGTTCTAGCTCACTGACCACCTAAATAAGGTCATGTTACACAGTATAAATTGTATGTGTTCTAGCTCACTGACCACCTAAATAAGGTCATGTTACACAGTATAAACTGTACGTGTTCTAGCACACTGACCAACTAAATAAGGTCATGTTACACAGTATAAACTGTATGTGTTCTAGCACACTGACCACCTAAATAAGGTCATGTTACACAGTATAAACTGTATGTGTTCTAGCTCACTGACCACCTAAATAAGGTCATTTTACACAGTATAAACTGTATGTGTTCTAGCTCACTGACCACCTAAATAAGGTCATGTTACACAGTATAAATTGTATGTGTTCTAGCTCACTGACCACCTAAATAAGGTCATGTTACACAGTATAAACTGTACGTGTTCTAGCACACTGACCAACTAAATAAGGTCATGTTACACAGTATAAACTGTATGTGTTCTAGCACACTGACCACCTAAATAAGGTCATGTTACACAGTATAAACTGTATGTGTTCTAGCACACTGACCACCTAAATAAGGTCATGTTACACAGTATAAACTGTATGTGTTCTAACACACTGACCACCTAAATAAG